>JARBWK010000002.1:155146539-155474448 GCA_030556195.1 Anolis apletophallus
ATGCTAAATGTCCTTTGACCAGAAGCTGGCCACTTGGAGTGTCTCTGGTGTCACTGTGAGAAAGTCCTCCATTGTGCATGTGGCAGGGTTCAGGTTGCATTGTAGTAGGTGGCCTGGGGTTTGCTCTTCTCCACACTCACATGTTGCTCCACTTTGTAGCCCCATTTCTTAAGGTTAGCTCTGCTTCTCATGGTGCCAGAGTACAACCTGTTTAGCGCCTTCCAAGTCACCCAGTCTTCTGTGTGCCCAGGGGGAAGTCTTCTCATCTGGTACTCAATCGGCCACTGGCTGAGGTTCCGGGTTTTGGCCTGCCACTTTTGGACTCTCGCTTGCTGAGGTATTCCTGTAAGTATCTCTGTAGATCTTAGGAAGCTATTTCTTGATTTAAGGTGTTGGCTTGCTAGCTGATATCCGAACAGAGGATGAGCCAGAGATGTCAATTCCTGTTAAAATACTTATAAACACATTCTTTAAAAGCAACTTTTGGAAGTCAGTAGAAATTGATACCAATTAAACCAGAGAAGTTAAATTTACTCACATTTGTTTTGTTGTTTCTAGAATGTACCCTTAGCATCACCTCCTCCAAAAAACTAGTTGTTGCATCTGGTAGCTGCATAAAATAATAATTCTGATGGCCCTCTGTTTTCAATCCTGAGATTGACTGCTGAGGGAATAAATGTTTTGTTTCGCTCAAGCTCATACTTCAGAATCCTCTTGTTCTCCTTCCCCATCTCTCTATTTCTCTCCTCTTGCCGCCTTCAAAGGTTCAAGATTTTGCATAAATTCTACCTTCCTCATCCCGGAAATGGCCCACTCTTGGCCTTCTTTATCATACACGATAGCGGCCTATTTTCAAAAGGTTTAAAGACCACACTTTGAATGTGCTTACAATGCTAATCTCCCGATATAGAAGTGGTTTTTAAAATGTTCTTTTAATTCTGTGCCTGGTATGTTTGTTATGCATAGGATTGTTCTTTGCACATGAGCTAATTAATTACCTATCACAATTTATGTAGTCATGGTTGTTAATTCCTAGCAGTGATCCACAATATACAACACAAATCAGTCCAGAACATAATCATCAGGAACTCAAAACTCTTTCATAACATATAGACTCTTGAGGGATATCCTTAAAGGATCTTGGCTGCTTAAACACAAAGCAAACTGCATCCATTCACTTCAAAAACTTGCTTTTTATTCTTTAACCTTCTTCTTTTTCCTTCCTTCCCAAACTTTGCTATTTTTCGACTTCACAAGCCCAGGTGCATGACCAGGGCCTCAGAAGTTCTTTTTTCCCCACTCTTTCATCCCAAAGAAATCATGCAAGAATAAAGCCATTTGACACATTGCCTGCAATTCTAGTATTTGTTCTCCAACTATTAGAATTGCTAATATTAGAATATTACTGAATGGGACAGAGGGAGAGACACCCACCTGCACCAATTCTACGTATTTATAGTATGAGCTCCATATTTGCAGGACCGATATCTGTAGATCCATTTAGCCACCAAAGCACATCCTCTCTAGATGTTTTCAAGGTCCTCCAGCATAACTCTATGATATTCTTTGGTTAGAAGTGCTTTATTTCAATAGGGTTCACTATTATCTGCAGTTTTGTGTATCCATGCAAAGTCAAGGAAATATCCCCAATGGGTACAGGAGTCATACTATATAGCTTGACTGTTTACTGGGAAGCAAATAATAGATAATATTATGTCATTTTCTAGCTAACAGCTAAGTACCACACATTCATCTGCTGAGTGTAAAGGACTTGTAGACTTCCTCCAGATTTTGGATCTGGGAATATATTTCTCAGAAACAGGTATATCAGGCCTTTTCTCAAGTCTGGGTGCATCTTGTTCGTAGGGAGAACTAAACAGTGTTTTTTTGAATGTTGAGACAAATGTTTTAATGTTTATGTATGCTTATAATTTATTCATCTTCTGGCATTGAATGATTGCCGTTTGTATGTTGCTCTCTGCCCTGAGTCCCCTTCAGGGTGAGAAGGGTTGGATATAAATGTTTTAAATAAATAAATATTCCTGGGGATTTCTTGAAGTGACGGTCCCTTATTTTGGGGCCAAAAATTGGGTAAAGACATTCTGAGGCAAAGTCTGTGTGCAGCATGTTGGCAACATGATTCTTACTAAGGGACACTTATGGTTTGTCTACAGTGGGTATGTTAGTCTAGTGTAAATCTAGCCCAGAACAGCCCCAAATTCAGTACATACCTGCTGAATCTGGGACTGTTACCCAGATGGGCTGGAACCATATCAGCCCCACTGAGCTGTCACCTCTTCCATCTTGTCACTGCTTCTAGACGGTCATTAAGCTCCATCAGAGTATCTGGCTACAATTGTCTCATCTGTTGAGGTCAAAAAGAGGTGAAAGACCCCCTCTTCCTTCTTGGTGGTCACACAGATGTCCTATTCTGACATCAGCAGGCACGGCTGCAGTAGATAGGTATTTGAATGGAGCTCCATGGCTCGCTAGAAGCAGGGGCAACACAGAGACTAGACATCTCCTTTTTCTGTACTCATCAGTGCAGTAAAAGGGTGATGGCAGCGATGGAAAGGGAACTGAGCCAAATCAAACCCAATCCAGATGTCCAGACTGCTTGGAAGCCCCTGGAAATTCTGGAGTTTCAAGTAAACTCTGGAGTATCTCCCAACTTTGCCTAAAGTAGGGCAAAACTCTACTACAATGCACTCTACATGGGGTTGCCTTGAAGTAGTCCAATGGATGACAGCCAGATTTCTCACCGGAGTGATGTACAGGGAGCACACAACCCCCTGTTGCATCAGCTCCACTGGCTGCCAGTCTGCTACTGAGCACAATTCAAAGTGCTAGCTTTAGCCTATAAATCTCTAAACGGTTCCAGTCCAGCTTACCTGTCCAAATGCATCTTCCTTTATGAGCCAGCTAGAACAATAAGATCTGCCGGGGAGGTCCTGCTCTCGGTCCCGCTGCCTTTGCAGGCACGATTGGTGGGAATGAAAGCCACGGCCTTCTCAGTGGTAGCCCCTTGGCAGGAACTCCCTTTCCATTGAGCTTGGAGCAGCCCCTTCCCTCCTAACATTTAGGAAACAACTTAAGACTTGGTTGTTCAAGAAGGCATTTGGTGAATGACAGGAGTATTGTAATATGGAAATAGTTAAGATAACCTTGGGATCGATGTAAGACTTAAATGTTTGATGTTGGGTTTGTGGTTTTTTTATTTATAGTTTTATAGTTTTTATGGTTTTAATCTATTATTACATGTGGTTAATTTGATATGTGAGGTTTTATACATGTAGGACATTGAATTTTTCCATGGATTATGTTGTAAACCGCTTTGAGTCCCCCCCAGGGGTGAGAAAATCGGTATACAGTATATAAATAAATAAAACCCTAGGATGCTCACTGAATTTTCACTATGTGTAAAAGAGACTGCCAATGGTACATTCGCTATGAGTACAGATTTTTTTGGCCCATGTAGACAAGCCCTTAGAGCGGTTTTTGCTTGTAAACTGCAGTGTAAGATAAGAAACTGGAATAGAAAAGGGTTGTCATTCAGGGGTGAAGAAAAGTAAACCATTCTCTGTTGTTATCTCCTGCATAAGCACAATAAGGCAAACACAGATTTGGCAACCCAATATTTCTCTTGTAATTTGTTGTTCTGCTTCTATACTCTAGACAACCTAATCCACTACTGTTGCATAGTGGTTTGGGCATTGGGCTGGCACTTTGAAGAACATGGTTTGAATCTCCACTCAACTATGAAAACCCATTGATTGACCTTGAGCAAGTCACACACCCTTCCCCATGGAAACCCCATGATAGTTTTGACTTTGGGTAGCCTTAAGTTGGTAACATCTTGAGGACATAAAACAAGTATATAGAAATCCTTGGGCAGATAATGTGCTACCTGCTCTTTTAAGTGGAAATGCCAAAAATGAAATCTGGACCCTTATTTGTTCATTGCAGCTCTCCTCCACTACATTATCTACTTTTGTATAGCTGTATGTTTATGAGGCAGTGGTGCATTTCCACTTTTAAGCTGTTTTTCAGATTTTAAATACTCAAGCACAGGAAATACAAACTTCTGGACTCTGGTTCTGGTGATGCAGAGAGTGGAAACATTTGAATCATGCTAAGGGCAATAAATATCAGCCAAAATAAATAGCAGGTGGCACACATCACACTCCACCGCCTTCCAAAAAACTTAATTTCAATCCTAGACAGCTAACGTTTATTCCAGAAAAATTGTAACTGCCTCAGAGTTTCAGGAAATGTATGAGAGACACTATTGAAAATGGCTCAGCTCCCCATAATCCTTTGATAATGAGTAGGTACAGTAAAAAATCTGTTCTATTAGGCAAAAGTTCGTGCGGCTGCAGCTTTATATTACCTCCATTATTTCTGGTGGCTATATTCAGAACATGTTTTATCAAAGAATGTAGTGTCCAAAGAATATAAAGTATATGAAATGGGTGACACAAGTAAATGAACAAGGTTAATTTCTTTCTCTACATGGCAAATTTCGATTCTGCATTGATTCTGCGCAGCTTGAAAATATTCAAAAACAAACATTCCTATGAGCAAACCATTTTATATGGGGGCCACAGTGGCACAACCAGTTAAACCGCTGAGCTGCTAAACTTGCTGACCAGAAACTTGGCAGTTTGAATACACAGGACAAGGTGGGCTCCCGCTGTTAGCCCCAGCTTCTGCCAACCTAGCAGTTCAAAAACATGGAAATGTCAGTAGATCAATAGGTATCTCCTCGGCAGGAAGGTACACAGCGTTCCATGCAGTCATACTGACCACATGACTTTGGAGGTGTCAACGCCGGCTCTTTGGCTTAGAAATGGAGATGAGCAGCAGCCCCCAAAGCTGGAAGCCTTTACCTTTATCTGTGTTTTGTTGTTTATAGGCATTGAATGTTTGCCTTTGTGTTTGTGTATGCTCGAATCCGTCCTGAGTGCCCTTGGGGAGATAGGACAGAATACAAATAAAGTATTATTATTAAAGGGACATCATTTAGCTATGCCACTGTATATAGTGAGACTTGAGCACCCACATATTTTGGTATCCACTGAGGTGGGTAAGGATTGTCCTGAAATCGAAAAGAAAGAAGAAATGCAGGCTATAATTATAGGTTAGACACAGACATAGGTATAAAATGCCTCCCTCGTTCCCCATCTCTCTCCCTCCATCCCTTTATACTGATTTCTGTTTTTTTAAAAAACATTCAAGTATAGAAAAGAGGCACACCATTAAATAACAGGTGTTGAATGTTTGACCTTCTAACCATGGAGCAAAGTCTCCTTGCAGTCCCATGGCAGTTTTTAAGCTCATTAGATATGAGAAGACAACAGCTTTGCTAGACAAATAAGCTGTGCAATCACATGTCATCTCCAATGTTAATGAAAACGAGGACAAAACTGCACCAGTATACAACAGGGGTTTTTGTAATGTACAGTCAAATTAAAGCCCGTATTATTTACGGTATATCTACTATCCTACTCAGGGGCGGTCTTTGCCATTACGCGGCCTACGCGGCCGCGTAGAGCACCATCTTGGACGCTCCGGGGTGGGGCGCCATTGTGAGCGCGCGCGGCGTCGCCCGCCCTGCTGCTGCACTGCGCTCCGCGGTTTCGTGCGCACGCGCAGTGCCTACAGACCTCAAGAAAGGTGTGTAGGCACTGCGCGTGCGCGCGAAACCGCAGAGCGCACATGCGCAGTGCCTACGGACCTCTCTTGAGGTCCGTAGGCACTGCGCATGCGCGCGAAACCGCGGAGCGCAGCGCAGCAGCAGGGCGGGCGACGCCGCGGCGCCTCACAATGGAGCGCACATTGGGAGCGCCGGGGGGGCGCCAAAATAATGTTCGCTTACCCCCCCGGGAGAGCTCGGACCGCCCCTGATCCTACTGACAAATCTAGAAGTTCATTTGGGGATCATCCAAAGGCTACATTTAGTTGTTAACTGGCATCAAGACAATTTTTATTTATGGCAGCCTCACAAATGATAAACTCCCAGTCCCCTTGTCAACAACAGTCCTTCTCAGATCTTGCAGACTCCAAACAACCCACTGAGAGCATATAATTCTTCTGTTCACCTCATAGCTTCAGGACATTGGGATATCTCTTGGTGACCTAAGATCTCCTGACAGGTGGGAAATATTCCGCTCTTGCCATTCATATTGCTTCTCCTTAAGTTATGGATTTTACTCTCAAATGTAGCTATGATTACAGATTTGGAGAGATTTATAAAAGACATTTGACAGATTCATTGCAGGTAACTGATCATGATACTTGTATACCATTGTATCAGGGGTCATATGCTGACCCTGATTTTACACTTCCCAACAAATACTCAGATCAAAATGCAATTAATTATCATTTTATTTACTCAATTTTCTGATGTTTGCAACACACTTTTCAGCTCAATGAAATACTAAAATGTATATAAAATGAATGCTTTTGGTTTGAACATGCATCCCATTGTAAAAACCAAGCAAAAATGCATATAATAGGGCAAATACATAAAATATGCAAATGTTGTTGGGAAAACATGGTAAAATGCAGTACGTTCTGTGCATTATGTTATAGCAAAGCACTGATTCATACAGAAGAGGGTATGTTCATGATCATGCAATGGAAATGGATGGATCCATCTATCTATCCCTATATGACCTTCTGCCTAGACTCTGCTCCATCTCTTAGAAATGCTTCTAAAAGGAGTAAATGATTCTTCATATAAGCATAATAATACCAGAAATGGTTGATATGATGGACTGGATTTGATCCACCAGGACTTCTGAAGTCTCTTGGGGATCTTCCTGTCTTGGAGACTGACGATCCTGTTGACGCCCTGGTTGAGCGCTATAACAGCGAGTTGGCCAGGGCGATTGACTCGATCGCTCCCGAACGTCCCTCCCCTCGCGTAGAGTCACTCCAGCTCCCTGGTTCACCGCAGAGCTGGCTGCGATGAAGCGCTGGAGGAGGGGGCTAGAGCGCATATGGAGGAAGTCTCGCGACGTGTCTGACCAAACACGGGCTAAAGCCGCTATTAAGGCTTACTCCACGGCTGTGCGGGCAGCCAAGAGAGCGTTCTCGACTGCCCGCATAGCGTCTGCAGCCAATAGGCCATCAGAGCTGTTTCGAGTTGTGGGGGAGCTCCTCCGGCCTCCCGAGGCGGAGGGGCCCCCCGACGACTCAGCAGCTCGGTGCAGCGATTTCACGCACCATTTTGCAGATAAAGTTGCTCAGATTCGTCTTGAGCTGGACTCCAGTTCCATCGCAGTGCCAGATGAGGTACCCGAGGCACTTGTCTGTTCGATCTTCTGGGATTCTTTCCGGCTTGTCCTTCCTGATGACGTGGAGGGGATCCTTGGGACTGTGAGGGCGACCACTTGAGCTCTGGATCCTTGCCCTTCCTGGCTGGTGAAGCTGGCTAGAGGGGGGTTGGTGGAATGGTTTGTTGTGATAATAAATGCCTCACTGAGCCAGGGGATTTTCCCATCCTTGCCTTAAGCAGGTGGTGATGAGGCCTTTGTTAAAGAAGACATCTCTTGATCCAACAAATTGTAACAACTATAGACCCATTTCCAACCTACCCTTTCTGGGCAAGGTTTTGGAGTGGGGGGGTTGCCTCGCAGCTCCAGAGCTTCCTCGATGACACCGATTATCTGGACCGTTCGCAGTCTGGCTTCAGGCCTGGGCACAGTACCGAGATGGCTTTGGTCGCCTTGGTGGATGATCTCCACAGAGAGCTGGACAGGGGGAGTGTGACTCTGCTCATTCTCTTGGACATCTCAGCGGCTTTCGATACCGTCAACCACGGTATCCTTCTGGGGAGACTCGCCGGGATGGGACTTGGGGGCACGGTTCTTCTGTGACTCCGTTCCTTCCTGGAGGGTCGTTCCCAGTCAGTGAAGCTGGGGGATTCCTGCTAGGAACCCCTGGCCTTTGACCTGTGGGGTCCCGCAAGGATCTATTTTATCCCCCATGCTATTCAACATCTACATGAAACCACTGGGCGAGGTCATCTGGAGTTTTGGAGTACATTGCCATCTCCACGCAGATGACACCCAACTCCACTACTCCTTTCCACCAGACTCCAAGGAAGCCCCTCGGATATTGGACCAGTGCCTGGCCGCTGTGACGGTGTGGATGAGGAGGAACAAGCTGAGGATCAATCCCGATAAGACAGAGGTCCTCCAGGTCAGTCGCTCGTCTGATCGGGGCATTGGATGGCAACTCGTGCTGGATGGGGTTACACTCCCCCTGAAGTCACAGGTCCGCAGTTTGGGGGTTTTCTTAGACTCAGCGCTGACGCTTGATGCTCAGGTGTTGGCGGTAGCTGGGAGAGCCTTCGCACAGTTAAAACTTGTGTGCCAACTGCGACCATACCTCGTGAAGTCTGACTTGACTATGGTGGTCCACGCCTTGGTTACCTCTAGACTGGATTGCTGCAATGTGCTCTACATGGGGCTTCCCTTGAAGACGGCTGGAAACTTCTGCTTGTCCAACGCTCGGCTGCCAGATTAATAACCGGGGCTGGTACAGGGAGCGGTCAACCCCCCTGTTTAAAGAGCTCTACTGGCTGCTGTTTATTTTCCGGGCCCAATTCAAGGTGCAGGTGATTATCTATAAAGCCCTAAACAGTTTGGGACCCGCCTACCTTTGCGACCGGCTCTCCCCCCATAAACCAGAGCGAGCCCTTTGCTCCTCGGGGGAGGCCCTCCTTTCACCTCCACCAGTTTCACAGATCCAGTTTGTGAATACTAGGGAGAAAGCTTTCTCCTCTGTGGCCCCCCGACTTTGGAATTCCCTTCTGGGAGAGATCAGGAATGCCCCGTCACTGGAAGCCTTTAAGGGACAACTGAAATCCTGGGTTTTCCGCCTAGCCTTTGGAGACTAGATCCTTTTTTTTTGGATTTCCTTCCCCTTTGCGACGCTTCACGATTTGGCCCTACTCCATTTATCTCCCCCAGCTTTTAAACATTTTATATGTACATGTGGCCCGCCCTCTCGTCTTCCTTTTTCTTTTTCTTTTAGATGCATTTGTTATTGTTTTTGTTAGATGTATTCATTTTACTGTGTTTACTGTTTTTATTGTGTTTATTGTTTTTTGATGTCTGATATTTTGTGATTTGTGGTTTGGGCATGGCCCCATGTAAGCCGCTCCGAGTCCCCTTTGGGGAGAGGGAAGCGGCTTATAAATAAAGTTTATTATTATTATTATTTTGACAAATTATTCAAATGAAACCTAATATAGACAGAGAAACAAAGTGTGTGCCTATCAAAGATGTTAGTAATTATTGTAGAACTCATGAACTGGTTGCAAATAATTGGGGGGAAAGCACCTGAGTGATTCTAGCAAAGCTACACTTTGCTCTGTTGAGGATATTACATTTTTTTAATGTCTATTAATCTACTAATTTACACTTATGAGGAAAACTGTTGTACCACAGCACTTGTTACGCCATATTAATTTTAATCCACTACTGTCAAAGTATATTAAAAAGATTATCTTTAAAAAGAATTAGAAATATTTGAGGCAGCACAGTAACTATAAGAGACTCAAGACAGTAAATCAATGCTAAGAAGAAGATTGGAAGATGGCACTTCTCCTCCCCCACCCGCATCACATACCCATTCCCACCTACCCCGACAACATTGCCCTCTCTTTTAACCTCTTTTAAACCTATAAAAACTTTCAATAAAACATTTTCCATTAAAAAAAACCTTTTCAAGACAATTTATTATTTCAATATCTAATTCATTATTATCTACAAGATGAAAGCAAAGTATAAGTAGACTGTGTGGGCCTACAAAATACGATTGATACTAAAAAAAATTGATTTTCATCTCTATGCACTTGCAAATATATTTGAGTACTTATAAATATAAAAACTCAGTTCCTAGTTAACCACAAAATAATGACACGGTGTTGTATATCTGTTTGCAGATAAATTCATATCTCATTGGGCTCAGAGCATTATTTTTAAGAAGGCAAAATGTATTGATCACAAAACAATTTGCTAGTGACCTCTAAAGCTTGTGAATGGATATTTTAAATGTCTGGAAAATATTAGCGTAGACCCCTTCTACACAGTTGAATAAAATCCCACATTATCTGCTTTGAACTGGAATATATGGCAGTGTGGACTCAGATAACCCAGGGCCCTTCCACACAGCCCTATATACCAGAATGTCAAGGCAGAATACCCCACAATATCTGCTTTGAACTGGGTTATCTGTATCCACGCTTAGATAATGTGGGATTTTCTGCCTTGATATTCTGGAATATAGGGCGGTGTGGAAGGGCCTGTAGTCATTACTAGCACCACACTTTTTCCTTGGACCCTGCTAGCTAGTAACTTCATCCTAAGGGGCTGCATTGCTTGCAACAACTTTGAGTCTTTAGAAGCAAGGCAGAACAGGCTGGTCTTAGAGCAGGCATGGGCTAACTTGGGCTAACTTAGAGAACTACATTGGTGCAGTGGTTTGAGTATTGAACTAGGATCTGAGTACCAGGGTTCAAATGTGTGCTCAGCCATGGAAATCCACTGGATGATCTTTAGGACGTCACATTATCTCTGTTTCAAAGGAAGGTTATAGCCAGCTATCTCTAAACAAATGCCAGGTGCACCTCATGACAGGGTTTTTGTAAGGCTACCATAGTTTGGAACCAGTACGATAACTAATCAGTAACCAGTACGGCAACAAATGGTTTTATTCCTGTTATAAAGTTATATTCATGAAGAATTTCACTCCTAGAAAGCAGCCTTCTATGAATAGAAATAGCCTTTCATGAGTGATACGAGCTGGTATGACTCTGGAGATCAGGGTTTGAATCCTCATTCAGCCATCGAAACCATTGGGTGCCCTTGGACACTCTCTCAGCCTCACAGGAAAGCAAAGGAAAAACCTTGTGATAGGTTAAGAAAGCCAAGATTCTGCTCGAAGACCACGTGGGAGGTGCTTATGGGTTCTATTGCAATCGTCACCCCATTTCTTTAAAACCCTGACTAATGATGGCAAATTTGTTGCAGCTTCATATTTCATCTGTATGTTTTTTTAATGTATAAGTTAAAATATACCGGGAAGTTGCACCGGGAATATATAAGTTGCCCCGGGAATGTGGTGCATCTGGCTAAGTGTGAGCTGCATAAGATCTCTCTGACCAGTAGGTCATGAGTTCGAGGCCTGTCCTGGTCGAGGTGGGTGCTCAACCTTTAAGATTGTCGGCTAAGTATGTGTACCTGTAATCCGCTCTGAGTCCCCTTTGAGGTGAGAAGAGCGGAATATAAATAAAGTAAATAAATAAATAAATAAGAGTCCATAAAGCATACAAACCGGCCCAGGTTGAAGTTTACATTTACATATTGTATGATAGTTGCATCAGTGAACTAAATGTAACAAAGGACTTTCCCACATATTAGGTATAGGTATATGGCCAAATAGATGGTGGAATGTGTTGAAAAGTAGTCACTTGTATGGGATACGTGTGACTCAAGGGTCACAAAAGTTGAGATCCTGCCTCCCATTTGTTAATAATCCAGTATCAAATGTCTCCTTTGGACTCATCCATTCTCCTTTATAAGGATTAGCCTTTCTTGACCTCCATTAACCACTGTGAAAGGCATTAATGGTACAGTTGACATTTAGAGATGACCCTTCAATATCATGGTCAATTAAGGTTGCATCTACACCGGGCAAAATCATCCTGGGGTAGTCCAGAGCAGTAAGCCAAGGGAGCACCCCAGAGTCATTTTGCAGTCCAGGGAATTATTGCCAACGCTGACTGGGCATTCACTGTTCTGGGAGCTGCAGCCCTTTTTACCCTGCCCAGAAGGTTGTACAAGTACAGGGGTTATTTTCCCCCTCTCGTGTAGTCAAGCCTTCAAATAGTGGCACGGACTATTTAGAAGCAGAGTTGTCAGGAGATGGTTGCGGTTGGCAAAGCCTATATTTTCTTGTTTCTACTGAGGATGCATTTGCACTGCATAATAAATGTGGTTTGACACCACTTTAACCATCATGGCGCAATGTTATGGAATCTTGGGATTTGCAGTTTGGTCGGATAATGTCAGACACCAGTACAGTTTGGCAGAGAAGACTAAAGACCTTGCAAAACTGCAACTCTCAGGATTCCATAGCTTTGGGCCATGGAAGTGGTATCAAACTGCATTATTTCTACAGTCAGTGCCCCCAGTGACGCAGTGGGTTAAACCCTTGCACGGGCTGGACTGAAGACCAACATGCCACAGGTTCGAACCTGGGGAGAGCGCAAATGAGCTCCCTCAGCTCCCCAATGCGGGGACGTGAGAGAAGCCTCCCAGAAAGATGGTAAAACATCAAAACATCCGGGCGTTCCCTGGGCAATGTCCTTGCAAATGGCCAATTCTCGCACACCAGAAGCAACTTGCAGTTTCTCAAGTTGCTCCTGACACACACAAAAAAATTCTACAGTTTAGATGCACCCATAGTGATCCAGTACAGTTATTGAGTAATTCTTTTCTCATGCTGAGAAATTGTAAACCACAATGGCCATTTCACCAAGGTTTCTTCGAGAGGCTCCTCATTTTCTTATGAGAAGGCTTGAAAACAAACCAGAGTATGAACTGGAGGTTGCATTGTTTCCAGTCCTATATACAAGTACATAGCTTTACCTCATTGGATTAATGCTACAGACTGGAAAGCCCTTGAGATATATGCCCTTCCTTGAGGGTCATGCATTTCTTTCTTCATTTGCCTTTTTGTCACACACATCTACATACAGCTCAATGTTAGTCGCTGAAACAGAAGTTTGATCCAAATGATTTTTGACCTTTTAGAAAACTTCCCATCTACCACAGGATTAAGAAGATAACGGCATTTGTTTGTCTGAAACCTTTTGTTGTTTTTCTTGGAAAAACAACCACCTTGATTGCAAAGATTTCTTTATCTCACTGTCTGAAGAAGTGACTCCGTTCACTAAACGAAGGTAGAGCAAGGTTGCTTTTTCCTTAATGGTTTACTCCGCATGGTCTTCAAGAGGGGAAAGTCTGGCTCTTTTAATCTTATCCTGTCGGATGGGAGGAAACCTACTGATAAATAGAAAATCTCTTATCTTGAAAGCTCCACTGACAGGAAGGAGACAGGTCCTATTTCTATTCCCAACCACTGCATCTTACGCTGCTTCATTTCCAGTAACATCTCTAGAGGTAGTTTGGACATGTAATGGATCTGTAGCTCTTAAAATTAGGAAATATGAGCATGCTTAGAGAGTACTACCACGAGTAGAAAGCTTGGGGTGGAGATGTAATAGTTCTGTTTTTCTGACCCATACTCACATTGGCCAGAAGATCAGATGTATAGGATACACATAGATGCTGCGAAAATGGAGAGAATTGTCTCATTAGATTGTAAATTTTGTTGTTGTGTATTTTTGGTTGTTTCTAGCCTACATTGACCCTAAGTCAACCCCATCATAGCGTTTTCTTGGTAAGATTTGTTCAGAAGATAGTTTATTTTTATCTTTTTATGAGGCTGAGAGAATGTGACTTGCCCCAGAACATCAAGTAGGTTTCTATGGCTAAGTGGGGATTTGAATCCTATTCCCCAGAATTGTAATCCAACACTTAAATATCTAAAGCCCTTTGAAATCCAAGTAAGAAATTGGTCTGGATCAAGGTAAACTGAGTATAACTTGCAAATAGGTTTTACTAAATATTGAGTTCTATAATTCAGATGTAAAGCTTCTACCCCACATAGAATCCGAGAGTTGGAAGAGACCTTGTGGGCCATCCAGTCCAACCCCCTGCCAAGAAGCAGGAAAATCACATTCAAAGCACCCCTGACAGATGACCATCTAGCGTCTGCTTAAAAGCCTCCAAAGAAGGAGCCTCCACCACAATCTGGGGCAGAGAATTCCACTGCTGAACAGCTCTCACAGTCAGGAAGTTCTTCCTAATGTTCAGGTGGAATCTCCTTTCCTGTAGTTTGACACATAACCAAGTGTTACCCTCTATGTGTGTATCTTCCAGCTATTGCTCTCTATATAAATGATAAAACGATAATATGCAACTGTGTGATTTCATCCTTGTTCCTGAATGAAATTAATGTTTGTTAAAGAGAATACATTCAGTCGTGCCAGCCACATGACCTTGGAGGTGTCTACGGACAACACCGGCTCTTCGGCTTAGAAATGGAGATAGCAAGAGTCCCAGGCAGTCTGGATTGTTCATTGAGGGGCTGGATTCAAGATAAATTGGCGACCATGAATGAATCTTGCTGAGAAATCCTTAAGATGCAGTCGTCATAGGGCCCCCTGGTGGAGCCATGGGTTAAACTGCTGAGCTGCTGAACTTGCTGACCAAAAAGTTGGCTGTTTGAATTCGAGGAGCGGGGTAAACACCCACTATTAGCCCCAGCTTCTGCCAACCTAGTAGTTTGAAAACATGCAAATATGAGTAGATCAATAGGTTCCACTTCTGCAGAAAGGTAACAGTGCTTCGTGCAGTCATGCTGGCCACATGACCTTGGAGGTGTCTACGGACAACACCGGCTCTTCAGCTTAGAAATGGAGATGAGCACCAATCCCCAGAGACTGGACTTAATGTCAGGGGAAAACCTTTACCTTTACTAAAGATAATACATTCCAGTTTTTTTCTTTTGTGAAGGGCCAAACTTTTAATGATTACACTATGTAACATGATTTTTGATCCTGGGTTATAAATGCATTTTCCTAGTTGGTTTTATAAGAAAAACATGAAAAAGTTGTATTAAACTGCAAAAACGTTGTTTGTGTGGAGCATCCCACAGCACATGTTGGCCTAGTTTTTCAATGATTATCTCATAGTCGCTCAACCAATTCAACATATTTTGTGGTAGCCACAAAAATGAAGTTTCTGGAGTATAACAACTACTTTCAAAGTAAGCACTGCATAATTAAACAGAAAATAACATTTTCAAACCAGAGACAGATTTTTATTTTTAAATTTTGTTACATAGTGTTAGTAATGGTGCTGTCTATAGTGAGGTGGGTGCAGAGCACTGAAAATTTACTTTTTTGTACCAGAACTCCCCATCTGTCAATATCGGTGACCATGCCAGTAAGGGTGTTCTGGGAGTTGTAGACCAAAAGTATGTATTTCCCAGTTCTGCTTAGTGATAAGAAAGCCAAGGCATATCTTGGTTATATCACTGAGGATATGAAACACTCATACTCTTTGGGAAAACTGTCTATTTTCCGGGATTATCACCTTTCCAATATAATTTGGAGGCATTTTCATTTCAACTGGCATATAGCCCAATCCTAGTTTGACTGCACAGGGCTGTAATGGTTGAACATTATCTTGGCTGACATAAGTACAGATTGAAATCAAAATGATTGGGGATTTTTAAAGCTAGGGACTTTCTAATAGTCATCTGAGATACACCTGCATACCTTTCCCTTCATTGGCTTCTCCCTTCCATTTCATATCAAGTTAAATATTTCTGAACTGTTAAGACTCTTCATAATCCTGCTCTTTCTTATCTAGCTTCATTGTTTTCTCTCTGTCCTCTTTCTCAGTCCTAATCTTCTTATGAAACATCAATTTTCTTGTGGTATTTCTTGCTCTGTGGCCCCT
This sequence comes from Anolis apletophallus, assembly GCA_030556195.1. Classification (NCBI taxonomy): domain Eukaryota; kingdom Metazoa; phylum Chordata; class Lepidosauria; order Squamata; family Anolidae; genus Anolis; species Anolis apletophallus. The sequence goes on from JARBWK010000002.1 coordinate 155,162,148, forward strand.
TCCACAGGGAATTCACTTCCTTTACATAATTGGGTGGCTTCTTCCATTCACTCATCTTGGATTCACCTGTGGATGTCCTATTTGTTTCTTCCTTCCTTCCCTATATACGGGTTAATTATTATATAGATTAACTTACTACCTTCTACTGTTTTCGATTATCTTCCAAATCCCCTCTCCTTTTTTCAAAAAGATGTCGAGTTTGCAGGCAACAGGAAAGCAAATGCAATACTTGTGTTTGGGTTTCTGTTTTGTTACATTGGGTTTGGATCCTGGTTTGATGATGTTGGGAACAGACTTGTTAAAATCAATGGTGAAGTTGGCCATGGCTCATTTCAGTGGGCCGGCTCTAAGTATGACTACAGCTGTACCTACACTGTATAATTAATGCAGTCTCCCACCATTTTAAATGCCATGGCTCAATGCAATGGAATCACTGGGAGTTGTAATCTGGTGAGGTACCAGCTAAGAAGGCTAAAGACTTTGCAAAACTACAACTACCATGCATTGAGCCACGGCAGTGGTGTCAAAATGCATTAATTACGTAGTATAGATGCACCCTACCATCTATACTACATAATTAATGCATTTCTACTCAGTATTAGTCCCACTGTTTTAAATAGAACTTCCTCTCAGGTATATATAGGGTTGTAACATAAATCTGGATCCAATAGAAGGCATAAAGTGCTTATATATTTTAAAGGATACTCATGATGATGATGTAGATAATTCTATATGGGAGAGAGTTTGAGGATAATTCCCCTACTTCCATTATTCTTTGTACATAGGCATTTACATAAGTACATAAGTAGTGATACATTTAGATTTGAAAATCCATTTATTTATTTATTGTATTTATATCCCACCCTTCTCAACCCAAAGAGGACTCAGAGTGTCCTTACCATCAGCAGCAATTCGATGCTATACCAATAGACAATAGAAAATGAAAATATGCATTAAAACAAAAATTAAAAAGCAATATAAATATTAAAACACATTGTTAAAATCACGTAATTCAAGGACATTGTCAAAGGCCATTCAAGTCATTATTGCATATAATTAAACTTCACTTATGGTACTGCACTATTGGGCAAAGGCTTGGTCCCAGAGCCGTGTTTTTACTTTCTTTCTGAAGGTCAGGAAGGCGGAAGAATGACCTGATTTCACTGGGGAGAGAGTTCCATAGCCAAGGGGCCATCACGGAGAAGACACTGTCCCTTGTCCCCATCAACCGCACCTATAAAAGAGGTGGGACTGAGAGTAGGGTCTACCCAAACCAGGGCCGTAGCCAGGATTTTGATTCGGGGAGGGCTGAGTTTGATTCAGGAGGGGCTGAGTCTGAGTAAGAGAGGGACTACCCTGCCAAACCTTTTGTATTGTTATCCCAATAACCCCATGAATGTGGGATATAATGAGCATGGTGATCAGATCATGATATGAATAAACGTAACAGTTTAAATAATGTACCAGTAAGGCCTTCTCGCGGACCACCCTAAGAATTTGGGGGGCTGAAGCCCCCCAACCCCAACCCCCCCCCCCCGGGCTACATGCCTGACCCAAATGATCTTAATCTCCAAGCTGGTTCATAGAGGGAGATACGTTTGGACAGATAAACTGGGCCAGAACCGTTTAGGGCTTTATAGGCTAAAATCAGCACTTTAATTGTGCTTGGTAGTAGATGGGAAGCCAGTGGAGCTGACGCAACAAGGAGGTTGTATGCTCCCTGTACGCTGCTCCAGTGAGAAATCTGACTGTTTTATCCATTTGTCATTACAGTACAACATCTATCCATCACTTTCCAGTCTGTAACAAAGAAGCGCAGTTCAAGGGCTGCTTCTGATACTTAATTCCAACAGAAAAATCTTGTAAACAAAAGGCATTTGTTGTTACTTAATGATATACTGGGATAATGGAGAAGAATAACTCGATGGGGCTGGATTGAAAGTTTAATTAAAGGATTACAAGACTAAAAAATCATAGGCCCACAAGCTCATCATTACGCTGGCGAGACTGGGTGGCTTGTCAAGGCAATTTTGGAGTAAATCAGGTAGGCACATCTAATACAATCCAGCTGATGTGAATTTGTACTCTCCCTGAACCAGATACTGAGACGTATAAATCAGGAAGTGAAATGTTCACTGCCACAGCAAGACTTTTGAGTAGATAGTTGTGGCATTTTTCATATGTTGTGTGTATGCACACTCACACAAATACAATACCCACACAATACTATGGCGATACTTAGTGGAATTCATATATAGATGGACAGATAGACAGACAAATAACAAAGCTGAAAGGTTTCCAATCTTTAAAATATTCCTTTTATGAGATTGAAGCAATTTTTTACAACTGTTTTGACAACTCCAAAGGACATGTGACCAGCATGACTGCATGAAGCACCGTTACCTTCCTGCAGAAGCGGTGCCTATTGATCTACTCACATTTGCATGTTTTCAAACTACTAGGTTGGCAGAAGCTGGGGCTAACAGTGGGAGCTCACCCTGCTCCTCGAATTCAAACAGCCAACTTTTCGGTCAGAAAGTTCAGCAGCTCAGCAGTTTAACCCACGGCTCCACCAGGGGGTCCTATGACGACCGCATCCTATGGATTTCTCAGCAAGATTCATTCACGGCAGTCAGCTTATCTTGAATCCAGCCCCTCAATGAACTATCCAGATTGCCTGGGACTGTTGCCATGTTTGTGTATGTGCCCTTCAAATCATCTGTCGAATTTTGCCAACCCCATGAATTTCACAGTTTGTTTTTTCAAAGAAAGGAATACTCAGGGGCAGTTTTACCAGTACCTTCCTCTGAAGCCTACCGTACTTTGCATACACTGCCAGGTAACCTCTACTACAGAGACAAGGGAAGAAATAACAGGAATATCTCTCTTTCTTCCACAAACCGGGATGCCATTAGAAGTCCAGAAATATTATCCAGGAAAAGCCCAGGCATCATATCCACACCAATCCCAGATTTAATAAAAAAAATATGGGATGTAAATGAATCCTTAATGGTAAAAATGTGTCTTCCTCCTCCTCCAATTAACTAGGAATTGATCAGGACACAAAGAGAACCTAAAAGAAAGGTTACTCCTTCATAGTTTCTTACATTCACTGGAAGCCTTTAAGAGACAACTGAAATCCTGGTTTTTCCGCCTAGCCTTTGGAGACTAGATCCCTCAACGCCTGTTTTTTTGGATTTCCTTCCCCTTTGCGACTCTTCACGTTTTGGCCCTACTCCATTTATCCCCCCCAGTTTTTTAAACATCTTATACATGCGGCCCGCCCTCTCGTCTTCTTTTTTCCTTTTGTTTTAGATGCATTTGTTATTGTGTTTTTGTTAGATGTATTCATTTTACTGTGTTTACTGTTTTTATTGTGTTTATTGTTTTTTGATGTCTGATATTTTGTGATTCGTGGTTTGGGCATGGCCCCATGTAAGCTGCCCCGAGTCCCCTTTGGGGAGAAGGAAGCGGCTTATAAATAAAGTTTATTATATTATTATTATTACATTACATTGCCAATGCAACACATAATGGCTGGTGCTTGCCGCCTGACAAGCATGATATAAGTATAGTGCCACAGTTGCAGACAAGTTGCCTTGTTTCATTCCTGAGAAGAATTATTTGCTTCAGACCATGCAGGGTTTTTTTCATGTCAGGAGTGATTTGAGAAACTGCAAGTTGCTTCTGGTGTGAGAGAATTGGCTGTCTGCAAGAACATTGCTCAGGGGATGTCCGGATGTTTGATGTTCTACCATCCTTGTGGGAGGCTTCTCTCATGCCCCTGCATGGGGAGCTGGAGCTGACAGGGGTAGCTCAACCCACTCTCCCCGGATGCAAACCGCTGACCTATTGGTCAGCAGTCCTGCCGGCAGAAGGGTTTAACCCATTGCGCCACCAGGGGCAATCCATGAAGTGCAGCTACTGGAGCTTATTGCTGCTTCAGTAGTAAGTGTAAGGATGAATTTTGACTTGAAGACCTTCACTTCTAATCCCACAAACCCTAATCCCAGCCAAATATATACAACAGTCAAATATTCCAGACTACTTAGTAAATTACCAGTGCTGATCTCCACAGATCCTAGTGGTGCACTTTTTGGAAACTCTTATAGAATATTTAAAACTTTAATATTCTGTCTAGTTCTTGAAACTAAACTGGGTAAAAGATCTCAGGCACCGACCAGAATCTCTTTCTTGAAATCTGAATCAAGACTGACATCCAGTGGCCAAGTTGAATAGCGGTTTTTCAATCATAGGGCCAAATGAGATGGGATGGGCAGCTCTATGTATTCAGAACTGGATCTACCCACATCATGTAGCAAAAAGGTGCAGGGAGTTGATTTAAAAGCTAAAAGAAGTATACAGAACTGTTCCTCGTGCAGTTTGTCCCCTGGTCTCCTGTCTAAAAATACATACATTTTCGCTTTGATTTTTAAAAAGCAACTCTGGCTGGACAAAATTCCTTCATAAACATTCTTTACTTATAGAAATGGTTTGACACCTTTTGATGGCTGTCAGAAGAAGAGTAGCAAGAACATACAAATTTACCCAACTGACTGGATATATTGACATAATGTGAAAAAAATGGTCAACAATCTATTATTTTTTTCTACTTGAACTTTATGTCAATCAGCATAATGTATACATTATTTCTCATGATTATACATTTTACACAGAGGGAGGCCAAATGAGGACAATGCCTTCCCAATAAGGATGCTGTTCTCCCCAATCTGCTGAGAATGAGACTAGGGTCTCATCTACTCTGCCATATAATGCAATTTGAAACTGCATTACATGCCAATGTAGATGAGGTCACTAAAAATAATTTGTACCTATAACTCTTGTACTCGCTGTGTTCGTATTCCCTTGTGCTTACTCTTTTCTCTTTGGATGCCTACATTGTTTTTCTAAACACTCATCTGCATTTGTTTTTGTTACGGCAATGCTCAATGTTAGGGTACTACAGGAAAATTGCATGGAGGGGGAAAAATCTTATTGAGGTCCAATGCCTTCATTCCTTTCCCCCCACTTTAGCTATTATAGGTGAACCTTTCCACCTACTCCCTTCTTTGTGTCACATTTAAACACACAGAACTGCCAAGTATAGTTCTACTCTGATGTCACCACACAAGGAAAGCTCCATACACAGCTGTGTCACTGTACAAGTCTTATCAAGTCTACTCAAAAGACTGCCCCATTCCATTCCATTGAACTTCCTCCTAGATAAATGTTTCAAGAATGTAGTCTGAGGTCCTTTTCAGACAGGGTCCAAAATGCGGACCCTGTCGGACTTTTACCTGAGGCATCTAAATGACACCTCCGGTAAAAAAAGGATTAATTTGGGACAAAGCAGGGTTTTCCTGAATTAATCCTTTTCAGTAGTTCAGATATGTTCCGTCAATACTCTTGGATGTAGTTCATTGGGCCCTGGAGACTTGAATTCATTTAGAGTAGCCAGGTATTTTTGGACTGCTTCTTTATCTATTTTGGGTTGCATTTCCCCTATTACCTTGTCTGCTCCATATTGCTCAGGTTGAACACCAATCTCTTTTTGGGAGAAGACTGATGTAAATAAGGTGTTGAGAAGCTCTGACTTTTCCCTATCCCCTGTTAGCATTTCACCACCGTCTCTACAGAGAGGCCCTACCATTTCATTTTTCCGCTGACATAACCAAAGAATCCCCTTTTCATGTTTTAATCTCCTGCAAACCTGAGCTCATTTGGCTCTTTAGCCTTATGAACCTTTTTTGTTATTTGTTTGAATTCTTCTTTGGTGATTTGCCCCTTTTCCCATATTTTGTGCATGCCTCTTTTAAATCTTAGCTCAGTTAAAACTTCTTTGGGCATCCATTCTGGTTGCTTTACACCTCTCTTACTTTTCCTCCATGCTGGCACTGTTTGCAAATGTGCCTTCAGTATCTCACTTTTAAGAAACTTCCATCTGTCGTGACCCCACATCCATCATTAACTCCTATCCATGGAATCACGCTCAGTATTCCTTACATTTCCTGAGATCAGCTCTCCTAAAATCTAGAATGCATGTTTGACTTCTTTGTTTCCTCCTTCCTTTGTATCACAAACTCCAGGAGCACATGGTCACTCTCTCACCTAAGGATCTCATCACTTCCACTCCATTGACCAGGTCTTCAGAATAGCTGATCTACTTGTTGCCTCTTCTATCTTCTGGACAATAAAATTGTCTGTGAAGCAAGTAAGGAATTTGGACTTTCTACTCTTGGCAAAGTTTTTTTCTAACAAATATTGAAGTACTTCAAATCCCCCATTGCTACCATATTTTTTCTTTCTGTATTCACCTCCTCTATTCTTCTCAGTCTTCCTAGGCCGCATTGTACAATGGGGAGGCAAGATGAAAAGACCACCTATACATTAAGATGAGATAGCTGAAGCCTTTAAACCAGGGGTGCTCACACTTTTTCAGCATGTGAGCTACTTATGAAACAACCAAGTCAAAATGATCTACCTACCCACGACTCAGAAAGCCATAAAAGCAAAATATTTGGAAATTTATTTCAGTGAGAGCCGTATAATATATTTTAAGAATGAATTCAACTAAATGTGAGTATAATAAGCCCCTGAATTTATTCATAATAATAATGATGATAATATTCATTCAGCATCTGCTGCTACTACTACTACTACTACTAATAGTAACAACAATAGGTTCCTAGAGTAGAAGGAGACCTCCAAGGGCCATCCAGTCCAACCTCCTTCTGCCATAAGGGAAAAAACACAATCAAATCATTCCTCACAGATGGCCATTCAGCCTTTGATAATAACAATAATAATAACAATGGGTTCCTAGAATAGGAGACTTCCAAGGGCCATCCAGTCTAACCGCCTCCTGCACCTGGGCGTCGTCGGGAGCCTGCGGGGCGGGACTGAGCCTTCCTCCCGCCCTGCCTGCGATCTACCAGGACGCCCTGCGCGATCTACCAGTAGATCGCGATCTACCTAATGAGCACTCCTGCTTTAAACAATCAGAGACAAACAAAAGCTCAGCTTTCTTGTGTACTCAAAGAAACAAGGCTTACCTCGTCCTAAAATGGCTTTCTCTTTCCTCATGGCTGCCTCCGCCCCCAGAAAGGAACACCACTACTTACTCCATCCCCAGAAAGGTCAGATGAACTGGCTGAAGCTTTTAAAAAACAAGACACAAACAAACTCTCAGCTTTCTAGCCACTATAACAGACATGGCTTACCTTGAGCTGAGATGACTTCAGGCTTCCTCTTTAGTTGCTGGAGCTCAACTGCTGTCTCCTCTCTCTAAGGTGGCCAGGATAAGACAATTTATTGGATTATACTTGGGCTGAGACTTATACTGTATCTATCTGCAGTATTCTTACTCTTGTTCATATGTATCTTGTATTGTATAGCTTCCTGTATTTAGTTAGTTTTATCAGTGTATTAATCTGTTCGCAATTGTGCACCTTTTACCGCCAAACCGACTAGGTCTTTGGACTGTAATAATTTTTTTAATTCATTTAATTTCAATGTCAGATTCCCTGCATTTTCACATGTATGCTGTTGCACCCCAGCAGAGCAAGTTACAGCATGTTAGCCATTCTTGTACATATCCCCAATACATTTTACCAATTGTCAGAGCCATTTAATTTAATTTTCCTTTCTCTGAACACTTCTGGAACAAGTTGATGCAGATACTCTTTTGTTGAGGTTTCTACTACCCCGTGGCCTTTGATAGACTTCAGAAAAATAAAGCCTATATGACTATTTAAAGAATTCCTCCCTTATATAGTATTTTGATCACTTATTGTGGTTCCTGACAGGTATTCAGTGTGCAAATAGTTGAGCCTGGAATAATACAGTATAGGGATTTCTTTCAAGCTTTAGCATAGAATCAAGACTTGCCACTTTATGTTTTTAACCTGTTTTATTGTTCTATGTATTTTAGCTGCTTATGTGTTTTAATTGTTTTATAGTTTGATGGGGTATGTTTTTATGTGGCATTGAATTTTTGTCTGAGTCTGTAAGCTGCCTTGAGTCCCCTGCAGGAAGAGAAAGGAAGTAAATAAATAATACTTAACATATGAGATACTCCTCCACAATTCAGATTACAACATTTTGGGAGAAGAACAGGTCTTTTAATGCAGCCTTCTAAAGACTGATTTGTAAATTTACATATGTAAGCCATTGAATTTTGCCATTATTTCTGCGTAAACTGCTTCTGCGTAAACTGCTTTGAGTCCCCCCCAGGGGTGAGAAAAGCTGTATATAAATACTGTAAATAAATCAATAATAAATAAGTACAAAACAAACTTCATTTGGCTAGTATTCAAAAATCTCTTGTGAATCTCTTGTGTACATTAGTTATAGGTATCATAGAACTCAGTCTGCACAACTTTAGCCCACTCTGAAACTTCACAAATCAAATCACCATGTGTATATGCCAAGTTGAGCAAACACAGAACTAAAAACAGACTAAAAACTAGGTATTTGCATAACATTTTCCAAAACCAAAGATACCTCTGAGCAGTGACACAGAGATAGCCTGATCACAGCTACTCGTACTTCAATGACATCCTGGTTTACTGTAAACATGGATGGTTTGGAAAGTTGTTTGGGAAAGAGGTTTTTTTCCAAATACCTTCACATTTACTGGATAGGATCAAGTGTTAAACCAGTCTTGTAGCTCCCAATCTATTTCTGGGCACAATTCAAACTGTATTTACTTACTATCCAGTCTTAAACGTGGCTTGAGGGAGACGCAAGGGAGGCCCTCCTCCCCATTTCATCTGCCTGGCTCTTAGGTTCACACCCTTCTCTAAGCACATAGCAAGATATGGTCCAGGATTAGAAATTAGTCTAAACGGAGAGTCAACCAGGAGGATGGTCAAGAACCAATTCCAAAGGTAAATAACATATTTATTTATTTACAATATTTATAGCCCGCCTTTCTCAGCCATACTGGCGACTCAAGGCAGGTTTCAAGCTAGCACAATTTAATGCCAAACATTCACAAAAGAGCAAAATCAATCAACATAATATATAACTATATATATATATATATATGCCCATAAAACATGTAATATCTGGTGTCATCCTGTTAAAATCAATTTCCACATAGAAACTCAACAAAGTATAAGAATTGTCCGAGTCAGAATCCACACACGTACTCCTAACATAAAGTCTACCAACTGTAGGTCTTTCCAACACTGCTCTTACCAAGGATCTATTGCAGCCACCAGCAGTTTTTTATGCTGCCCAGTTAAACCCTTACAGCTGAGAGGTCCTCTTCTGAGTCTGCCCATTAGACCTTCTCAGCTGAATGGCATCAACCCTCAGCTTGAACTGAGTGGGGCCAGTCTCCCTGAAAAACCTGATCCTGCACTGTTTCTTCCAAGTCTAGTGGGGCCTGCTCCTGATCAGCATTACAACCTCATCACAAAGGGCACTTTTTGATGGCATGTGCTGGTCCAGCCCTACTTCACCCATGGAGCCCACCAATCAAATGATGCCGACAGGGCTCTGTGGGTGAAGTAGAGCAGAGTATGAACAGAGCAAGAGTTGTGTAAATGCACAAGTACTACACAAAGGCAATATTCAATATAAAATATATATATTAATGGTACTAGGGTAAATATTAGATCATAAAGGACCAGCAAAACATACTATACCCATCTCTAGAGACAGGGATTCACACAAAATGATATACAAACAGGCGCAATGTCCAAATGACGTATACTTAGGATTAAATTCCAATCCATTCAAAGTCGTGTGAAAGATATCCGAACAGGGTCCACAAATAGTCCTGGATAATATCATATAATTGCCCCTAGTCCGTTGGTAGGCAACGTATCCCCAGTAGATAGGACAAAAGGAGAATGTTGTTTACTCCAAGATGAGGCGATTAACAAGAGGCCGACGGGATGGTGATACCATAGATAGTCGGGCCGCTTATAATCTGTTTCGCTCCCAGACTGAGCTTTATCAAGGCCTCCATGATTATTCCGTCGTCCTTATCAATATAAGGATAGTCAGGAGCCTAACCTCGCTATTCGGAGCGAGGTGACCTTTATGGGCGATGAAGGGTGTGGAGCACTGGGTTGACCATGCCCCTCAATAACGCCCAACATTTTCGGCTTAGTTAGCTCCAAAGTGTCAGGCTGCTCAGGTGGCTGTTCGACATTTACCCCTGATTTGGCTGTTGGGAGTGGGAGAGATCCCTCTAACCCATCACCCTCATCCTCCGCCAAGGTCCTGACACTGGTCCACAAGCCAACGCTTCCTAGGACACTTGGCCATAAGAAATGAAGCAAGCAGAAAGAGAAGACAGAATGCTTAGTGGGGACACCCTGGCTTGGTACATTCTCTCCCCAGAGATGTTCATCTGTTACAAAGTTCTCGTATTTTCAAGTACTGAGTGAAAGTCTGTCCAAAGGTTTTTGATCTGTGATTTTAAAATTTTTAAAATGGTTAACTCTACAGCATTTGTCAATGTATTTGGTAAAAAATGTTTAATTTTTGTTCTGTTGAATTTTTTCCATGAACGTCTCTAAGAGTCTTGATACTAAAGGGGGGGGGGGGGGGTTTGAATGAATGACACAAAATGGGTCCCAAATGCCAATCCAGGCAGAATTTTGTGCATGTTGGAATGCTTATAATACAGCCATTTTTTGATAGCACAACCTTGTACAATCTATGGGGGCATACATTCCAACCCTCAATCCATTTATCTATGAATTCATGAAAACACAGATAATAGAAAGCTATATTTTGACTATACATTTGGCTGTTCCATGGAATAGCTCTGGAGGATCTTGACAGGCCCACAAACACTTCTTGGGAGCCAGAAGGGATTTTCTGGAGTTTGGATAAGTGAATCTGGATATTGCATATGCCTCCTTGCATATCATTGTGTAAACACCAATGCATCAACTTTATATGGCAACTAAAGTTAACTGATAGAAACATAGAGTTGGAAGAGACCTCATGGACCATGCAGTCCAACCCCTGCCAAGAAGCAGGAATATATATATATAAATATATATATATATATATATATATATATATATATATATAGCTACTCTGAAAATTCAGCAAAAATCTTTAAATAAAGATTTTTGCTGAATTTTCAGAGTAGCTATTTTTTTAATTTAAAAAAACCCTGAATATCACACAGTTCCTACTTACTCTGACATTCAACTAAGCAATGTATTTCAATTGTGCTGTATATTATAGTTTTAGACAGCAACAAGTCTAGAAATGCCTAGCAGAGCACACAACATGCCACATACCAGGAATTCTAGCTAGAATGCTGTCACATGTCATGTGCACTTGGCTATGAAGCTTCTGCTGAGCTGCCCAGGCAAGAAAATACCTGGGGAAAAGAAATTTTGTCCAGAAGGTAAACATTGTTGGTTAATGATATGACCAGCCTACAGCTATGGATTTGCTACTAAATAAATATATGCACTAAATTATCTGACAGCTTCATTTAAAGGCATGAGGTAGACACAATAAAGAAACAAAAGCGATTTCTTGCTTGCTATTTCTCTACTTCAATAGGCATTTTTCTGCTAAGCTTTTTAAGGGAGGGGAGCTGTTCTGTAAACTGAACATTACATTACATATTATTTTGTGGATGTACTTTTAGCTGTGTTTTTAATTTATTTCTATGTTTCAGCACAATAATTTTTTTTATTTTTTATCGTTGTTAGCTGTCTCAGCCAACATGTTCAGCAGAAAATGAGACACAAGCAATTAATTATTAATTACTTGATTAAATTGATTAAATGAATTAAATCAATTAATTAAATGTCTTATACTTAATGAATTCATAGCCATCATTATAACTATTTTTAAATAGGCAAAGGAGATTGTAGCATCTTTGAGACTATCCATATTGAAGAACTCTAGCCGTTTGATACCACATTAACCACTCTGGCTCAATGATATGGAATTCTGGCATGTATAGTTTTGTGAGATACTTACATTCCCCTGTCAGAGAGCACTGCTGCCACAACAAACTACAAACCCTGCAATTCCTTAGGGTGGAGTCATAGCACTCAAAGGCATGTCAAATTGCTATAATTCTACGATGCAGATGGTCTCTTAACAGAGAAAGAAATCTGTAGCATAAGCTTGGATATACTGACTAATTTATCAGATATAATGTATGTCTTCTGAAACCACAGTCTCTGGATCTGTGAATGCCACCAACCGTGGATCATCACACCCCGAAGGAAGTGCATTCACACCGCCGCCATTTCATAAGATGAGGAGGTGTGAACATCTGTTTTTTGTTGTTCTACATATGGGTCTCAGGGCCATACCTCCACATATATGGCCGGCCCATTGTACAACCTAGGTACCGTGTTTCCCCGATAGTAAGACACCCCCGATTGTAAGACGTATCGGGGGTGTCAGGGGGGTCGGCTAATATAAGCCGTACCCCGAAAGTAAGCCGTACCTCGTCGCGCCGCCGCGCCGCCGCTGCAACCGGCCCATCGGCCGCGGCACACCTCCGCGGCGCACCTTTCTGCCAGGCCTCCAAGGAAGGGAGGGGGAAGAGAGCCAGAGGCATGCCAAAGCAGCGCCGCGTCAGAGTGACGCGCCGCCGCTTCGCCACGCCTCTGGCTCTTTTCCCCCTCCTTCTTTCATCCAAGGAAGGGAGGGGGAAGAGAGCCAGAGGCGTGGGCTAAGCAGCGCCGCGTCAGAGTGACGCACCGCTGCTTCGCCACACCTCTGGCTCTTTTCCCCCTCCCTTCTTTCGTCCAAGGAAGGGAGGGGGAAGAAAGCCAGAGGCGTGGCGAAGCAGCGCCGCGTCAGAGTGACGCGCCACCGCTTCGCCACGCCTCTGGCTCTTTTCCCCCCTCCCTTCTTTCATCCAAGGAAGGGAGGGGGAAGAGAGCCAGAGGCATGCCGAAGCAGCGCCGCGTCAGAGTGACGCACCGCTGCTTCGCCACACCTCTGGCTCTTTTCCCCCTCCCTTCTTTCGTCCAAGGAAGGGAGGGAAGAAAGCCAGGCGTGGCGAGCAGCGCCGCGTCAGAGTGACGCGCCACCGCTTCGCCACGCCTCTGGCTCTTTTCCCCCTCCCTTCTTTCGTCCAAGGACAAGGAGGTGTGCCGCGGCCGATGGGGCCAGTTGCGGCGGCAGCGGCGTGACGGCGGCGGCGGGGTGGGCGTGGCGACAGGGTACGTCTTAGTTTATATAAGACGTACCCCGAAAGTAAGCCGTAGGGGGACTTTTCGGGGGGGGAAAGAAAGTAAGACGCTGTCTTACTTTTGGGGAAACACGGTATGTATATTGCCCAGCATAAGTTCAGGACCCTTATATTCCACAACAAGGAAAGCACTTATAAACACATATAGGCTTTGGATATGGCTGTATCTTCTTTCACCTGTTCTGGATGTGGCAAGTGTATCACTTGACTGGTTTTGGGGACTGGGGGTGGCGGGCATTTAGGGTTTAAAGCTTGTCTTAGTCATGAAGGTTTTTGGAATGATTGGACAGTAGCAATCGCTCAGTTTAACCAGATGATAAAATGGTGAATGGAGCAAGATGATGTATTTATACTAGCCTAGCTCAAACCCTGGAAGAGCCCTGCATGGGTAACCAAAATCATTACACCTTTGCTTTCTGATGGTTCAGTGTATACAAACTTTTAAGAATATTATGTGTAAAATTACTTTCTGGCTATGTTATAAAGTGTATCTGGAACATTATAAAGTCTATCTGGAACATTGTGTTTAGACTTGGGCCCCATCTCCAAGATGTCTCATTATGTACGGTACATATATAGAAATGCAGGTATACAAAAACAAAAATAAAAAAAGCCTGAAATCCAAAACGCTTCTGGTTCCAAGCATTTTGATTAAGGAATACTCAACCTGTATAACTACTACAACTCAAAAAATGTGGGTTTCTTTTTCAGGCCCCTTCCACATAGCTGAATAAAATCCCATATTTTCTGCTTTGAATTGGAATATATGGCAGTGTGGACTCACACAACCCAATTCAAGGCAGACATTGTGAGATTTTCTGCCTTGATATTCTAGATGATATGGATGTGTGGAAGAGCCCTCTACCACAATTTCTTGTGCAACTTCTTTCTAGTGACCTCTTGAAAAACTCTGAGGTTCCAGGAAGGTTACATGTATACGTTCCTGCTCTCCTTGAACGAGGGGAATGAGATAAAAATATAGCTCTGCAGCCAGCTGCCTCTTCCCAACCACAGTGTGAAGGCGTGGCTGATGCCACCTGTGTATAAGACTTTAAGTTGCAAGGTTTAAACTATTGGATTATGTTTCAGCTAGTCTGTTTAGTGATGTTAAGTTTTGGTTGCATTGATTGGTTCTTTAGAGCTGTCAATCATCGTTAAGTTTGTTTTTCCTCCCCCTTGAGACTTTGGATATCTAGCTTTCTCTTTAGATTTTGCCTGCATCTCTACAGAAGAGGACGTGTTAGAGGGTTTGCCAGCCAGGCCTCAGTCAGGCATTCTCTAGCACCAACTCTTTATATCTTGGATTCATTCTGCATATCCAGCACACCTGGATGGGACTGTGGAATCTCAAGCACCTTCAACTAGTCATTTGGCATCCATAGGAAGGCTCTGTGCCTTCAATATAGGCCATTTGACTGGGGCTAAGAGAGTTCTCACCTCAAAGCCATTGAGAGAGAATTTGGAAAGCCATCCGGCTGAAAGCTTCCTGGACCCAAACAACTAAAGAACTGTAATGTATATTTTATTTTACCCCTGTTTGGAGAACTAAGTTTAATACCTCAACAAGATAACTCCTTTTGTGAACAATAAAGCCTGTTTGAGTTATCTAAAGTGACTGGTTTGGTCCTTGAGAGTTCCAGTTCTCTATGGGAAGGCAAGAAGAAGTCCCCTGGGAAGAGATGTCACGTCCTTGTTCCTATTCTAAGTCAAAGACCCCAGGCGCGTCTTCACACACAGAAAGGACAGCTTTAAGTTTTAAAAGAATCAACACCAAGTGTGGTTTTCAACCTGTGGGTCTCCAGATGTTTTGGCCTTCAACTCCCAGAAATCCTAACAGCTGATAAACTGGCTGGGATTTCTGGGAGTTGTAGGCCAAAACACCTGGGGACCCACAGGTTGAGAACCACACTTGGTGTTGATTCTTTTAAAACTTATTGCAACAGATGCTGAATGTAAGTGATGGAGGGAGGGCAAGAGAGGATCCCACTGGATCAGCAGGAGTTGCTCACATAGAATTGTATGAGACAATAAAAGATAAATATGCCCACTGTGAGAATACTGCCATAGTAGCAAAAAGATTCTATGGGAATTTTGTCCTCTGGTATATACTTCTTCTTTTAGTTCATGCTTTGTTCCTTGTATGAACAAACCAAGAGAGTGGAGACTTATTGGAGTCAATAAGGCATTTAGTTGAGTAGAAAAGGTGTGACCACCTCAGGGGCACATGGCTATTTTTGTATGTCCCAGGACCTCCTAGGATTCAAGGTTTTGGCCCCCAATGCTCCCTAATGGATGTAGAGATGATTTAGCCACGTTTGAGGGTGAGCAGGCTGTTTTAATCCCAGGAGTTTTGTTATTAAAGGGCAAGATGTTTCAAAATATCCTGCTATGACAAAGACATTTTGGATTTATGAGATGACTTTGTTACATCAAGAAACGATTTGGAAATCAACTTCTCACTCACTTCCTGTTAGACTCGGAAGTGGAGTGGACAGATCAAAAGACAACATAGCAAAATCTAACTGCCAAAAAGAGTCCTCCACCTTGTGCGGCTGTGGAGCAGAGCAAACAACTCAGCATATGTATGCTTGTCCACAATGCCCTGCCTCATGTACAGAGGAAGAATTGTTTAAACCTATAGACAATGCAGTTGCTATTGCCCGGGTTTGATCAAAAATTATTTAGCCACTTGTGTTCCTTCTATTTTTATCACTTTTTATACTTATGTATGAAATGCTTTTGATATGAAATAAATAAACTTCCTGTTAGGAAAAAAAATCAACTCCCGTCAGAATAGCATTGTGTCATGTGATGGGCTCTGTGGGACTCCGTTCCAGCACCATTCTATTTCGGCACTGGAGAAAAGCGGGGAGAAGATGTTCCTCTCTCTGCATCTGATATGGTCCTCAGACGTATGCCAAACAGGCTCAAAGGATTAAATTGTTCCAAATGCCATAGGTCTTGATTCAGCTTTCTTCCCTTCCTCATATTTCGCCTTCATACTAATCATGTCTGGGAGGTTTTTAAATGTCTGCTCTTCTAGTTATTATCTGAAACATTTTATATGCAGTTTTGCTCTTACTTTTCATGCTCCACGTACATTTTCTAAATAAAATCTGACTTTATCCCCGTCTCTTAGGCTGGATCTACACTGCCCGATAATCCAGTTTCAAAATGTGGATTAACGGCACTGAGCTGGATTATAGGGCAGTATATAATCCAGTTCAATGCAGTTAATCAACATTCTGAAACTGGATTATAGGGCAGTATAGATCCAGTCTCTGGTAAAATGTTAATTAGAACCTTGCTCTGGGAGCACCCAGTGGTGCAACTAGTTAAACCCTTGTGCTGGCAGAACAGGTCAGTGGTTCAAATCCGAGGAGAGAGGGTTGAGTTCCCTCTGTCAGCTCCAGCTCCCCATGCGGGGGCATGAGAGAAGCCTCCCACAAGGATGGTAAAACATCCAACATTTTGGTGTCCCCTGGATAACATCCTTGCAGATGGCCAATTCTCTCACACCAGAAGCGACTTGCAATTTCTCAAGTCTCTCCTGACATACACCCACACAAAGAAGCACCTTGCTTAAGATGTGGATCAAGGGTGGAAAAGGTACAGCCTGTGAGTTCTCTGAAACTGCCAGAAACCCCTAGGTCACCCTACCCCATTTTAAAAAATGGATAAATGCATACACACATGCACAATGTCCCACAAAATTTGGGTTTGCCCCAGAAATTTTTTTTCATGGATCCAATGTCAAGAAAGCTGATCTAGACTGCCTTTTTATGTTATCCTGAAGTACGGAATTAATCTTTTCTGCAAATAATGTATCCTAGCTATTGAATGGGTTTGGATACTCTCTGTTCCCCTTGGGATCACATGTTTTTCTTATGTTACAGACACACGGCCTTATCTAAGTACTCCACGACAAAACGTGCCTGATAAGTTACAAAACTCTTTTATGATGATGGTTGAAGAAATTGCCTTAGCTATATCACCACAATCACATTTACTTATCCCCAATAGGAATAGAACAAGAAATGTGCCTTAAGAGTGAATGTAAGTAATCGTTGGTGGGGATCCAGATGAGTGAGGGGAGTGGTCTGCTTTCTTTGTCTCACTTTCTTCTTTCTCTTCTTGTACGATTCCTTCTCTGAGTCCCACCCCTCCTCACTGCTAGAGAGAAGACCTATTTGCTGGTCATAATCATCCAGGACAGCAACATCAGGCAAGGATCTCCTCTCTAGAAAACAGCATTTGTCCTTCACTGCATCCCCTGCATTTACCAAGACAGAGGTAAGCTTCTTTTCCTCTCCCTTTCCCCTCTGTCCCCTTCTCTCACCCACTTTGTATGTCAGCTGCACAAGAAATAAAATACCTTCTATTGGCAGCATCAGTGTTCAAGAGGGAGTTAGATTCTTGCAGAATTTTAATTATAATTACTTTATCTCAGAGCTTTATGGCCCAGCTAAAGTCCAGAGGCATAGCTATGGAGAAGAGAAGCAAAATGTGGATATTGCTCACCATATAAAATAATTCTGCCCCCAGTTTAAATTACTTTCCGACCCCAAATTTTTAGTATTGCAAAATGAGACACTGAAAATTGTTCACAACCCAAAGTCTGACAGCTGATGTGTTCTAATTCCCCTGGAAACTTTCCATGCCCCTTTTCCTTGGGAGTCTAAATCATATTTCTAAAGTTTTAAGTTACTACCGTGCTAGAATTTGAGGATTGAATAAAAATTTCAGGGGGTTGCTTTTATTTTGCCCTCTCCCCCCTTGCTCTGCTAAAACCATGACACAAACAGCATGAACTCCATAGCTGTTTAATGCCACTAATGTTTATCACGTGACTGGCACTGAAGTTAAATTTTTTTTAGTACTATGGTACATAAAGAATGTGGCATTGAGCAAGAAAATAGTACAACTCCCCATAAACCCCTGTCACAGTGGAGTGTCACCAGCAGATCACAATTAATGAATAAGGAAAACTGTAAAGTTGTGATTGAAGGACAGGAGGTAAAATAAATACATTAATGTACAGTGTTCCCTCACTTATTGCTGGGATTAGGATCCAGGACCTCCTGCAATAAGTGAAAAACCGTGATGTAGGGATACTCTATTTATTTTTATATATATACATTATTTTAGTAGTTATACACTAGTTTAAGTCTTTATAAACTTAAAATTAAGTGAAGGGAAGGAAGGAAAACCCCTTCAAGGCAGCAGGTAGGGAGGACTGAGGAGGGAAAGTGCTTCGAAGAGCGGCGGCAGCAAACCCTCACAAAACAGCAAAAATACCATGACATATATTTAAATTTAATGTTTTTTTTAACCCGCAGAACAGCAAGTCCACAATAAGCGAACCGCGAAGTAGCAAGGGAACACTGTAATAATATGTGTGTGTGTATGTGTGTGTGTGTGTATATATATAATGTTTAATGGTTTTAATTGATTTTAAGTTCATAGTTACATGTAGTAATTAGTTATCATGATTTCTTTGTATACTTTATGTTGCCATTGAATTTTTGCCATTGGCATGTTGTAAACTGCCTTGAGTTCCCCCAGGGGTGAGAAAGGCGGTATATAAATACAATAAATAAATAAATATTTATGACCAGGTCCATTGTTCTAATGGTGCTTACTAAAGCTTTATGACATTAATTTTGGAATAAAGCGTTGACTTTTTTCCCCATACATAACGCATCCTTTTTAAACAGACACATTGGTTCAAATAAAATTATAGTGTAATTGCCTGATCTTTGCCTGCGGATGAACACATTTTGCGTTGGATTCGACCCAATGGGTAAGAAAGGACAGCTACAGAATTCTGCCCAAATGCTCCTAAGCCCAAACCTTGACTTCTTTATCACAGTTTATATTGGTAGGTTACATACCTGTGACCATCTTTCTTCGAGTGAAGCTCTGTGAATCCACACTTAAGAATTTTGCGCGCCAGCGCGGGCTTCTAACGGAAACTTTTCCAGTTTGAAACTTTTTGGCGGTAGCTCCGCCCAGCCGGCCCGGAGGGCATAAAAGGCGCCTCCATGCGCGCCCACCCCATTCCTACGCCCATTAGCAACTAGGAAAGGGTGGTTTGAGAGAGTGGGGACGGCCGGGCGGGTCGTGTGGATTCACAGAGCTTCACTCGAAGAAAGATGGTCACAGGTATGTAACCTACCATTCTTCTTCGAGAGCTCTGTGAATGCACACTTATGAAGATTTACCGAGCTAAGGTAAAGGAGGTGGGAACAAACCAGCCAAATATGAACAAAATGAACAGGTTTATTACAACCACAACACGAATAAATAACATATCAATCATATAAATATGAGTGGAAGGCATGCTCCCACTTGTAAACACAGTGCAACAAGCACCATTCATGTCAGGCACACAGGCCTCACAGCATAAGTGCAACAAGCACCATTCATGTCAGGCACACAGGCCTCATAACAGTGAGTGCAATAGGCACAACTGAGAATATAAGTGCACAACTGGTGCAACTTGAACCCGTAAGTGGGTAAAGCGCTTTACCGGTAGACTGTGCCCCTACCGGGGCACGGCACACTTAAACGTTAGCTAGTGCAACCGAAGGGAAAAAGTTCGACCGACCGTAACTGTCGACCGAACTGTGCATAGAGGGAAGAGACAGGGCTGCCTACTCGGCACCACCCCGAGGGCCCTTGGGGTTAAGAACCGACCTACCAAAAGCCGCCTCCCTTCCAAATAGGGTGTCTACCCGGTAATGTGATGTGAAGGTGGAGGGGTTGGCCCAGATGGCCGCCCTACAAATTTGGTCCAGGGAATCCCTTGGAGAAATGCGGTCGGCGTGGCAACTGCCCTAGTCGAGCGACCCTTGACCCTAGGGGACACGGTTGACGTGCTATCTGATAGCACAGTTCAACCAGGAAGCCACCCAATTCGAGAGTCTTTGTGACGACACCGGCAAGCCCAGCTTGTCGGTGGCGTAAAAGAAAAAAGTCTAGTCGACCGACGGTAGTCCGCCGATCGGTCCTTGTAGACCCAGAGGGCTCTCCTGACGTCAAGAGCTCTGAGCGTCGAGTCCGTGTCCCGGGTTGGGGGGACCCCATGTCCGGGAGCACAATGTCGGTGTTCACGTGGAACGGAGACACCACCTTAGGCAAAAAGGTGATGTCCGTCCGCAAGATGGCCCTATCTGCTAAAAACAGCAAGTAGGGCTCGTCGACCCGGAGCGCCGCCAGCTCGCCGCCGAAGCAATGGCGACCAGGAAGGCCACCTTCCAGGAGAGGAGCCGCAGGTCGATGGACGACAACGGCTCAAACGGTGGAGATGAGAGGCAGGACAGCACCAGGTCGAGGTTCCAACCCGGTGTAGGTGGATGCACCGGGGGGCGAGTGTTGTTGACACCCCTCAGGAATCTCTTGACCATCGGGAACTGGAATAGCGAGGGACCATCCCTCTGCTGATTCTGCCAGGTGAGCGCCGCCAGGTGGGTCTTCACCGAGGACATGGAGAGACCTCTGTCGACCAACTCCGCCAGGAATTCCAGTACCGCTGGAATTGAAAGCGGGAAGACGGCGGCGGATCGAGACGCCTGGAACCTTGCGTAGCGGGCGATGCAAGCCGAGTACGCCTTGACGTGGCCGGCTTGTGGGCTGCTGCCAGGATCGCTGCTACTGCTGGAGAGACGTCTGGCACCGGTGGATCCTCCATGCGGTTAAGTGCAAGGATGGAAGGTCCGGATGGAGGAGCATCCCCTTCTCCCGGGTCAGCAGGTCTGACCGGTGAGGGAGTGGCATGTGGTTCTGGCCTGCTAAGTGGAGCAGGGTCGGGAACCAAACTTGTCTTGGCCAGTAGGGGCGATGAGGATGCAATCGGTCCCGAAAGCTGGATCTTCTCGATGATTCGGAGAAGAAGCGGGAACGGCGGGAAGAGGTAGAGGAGCCCCGTCGGCCAGTCGAGGAGGAGTGCGTCCCGAGGCAACCCCGGCGTGCATCGGGGCAAGCCTGGCACCGAAAACTGGCAGTTGGTTGTTTTCCGGCGATGCGAAGAGATCTGCGTCTGGGAATCCCCACCGTTGAAAGACACGGTGGAGCTCGTCCGGATGCAGCATCCATTCGTGGGACGACCAGCTGGTCCTGCTGAGGGAGTCCGCCTCCACGTTCTCGACTCCCGGGAGATGAATGGCCCTGGGGGTCACTTGGTGAAGGACGCACCACTCCCACAGGCTCTGGGCCAGGGCCAGGAGCTTCCTCGAGCCCGTTCCGCCCTGTTTGTTGACGTAGTACATGGCCACTATATTGTCTGTCCTGACCAGTACTACGTGTCCCCTGACTAGGGGCGAAGGCCGAAGAGTCTTGGCTATGGCCAGGAGCTCGAGGTAGTTGATGTGGTGGAGCTTCTCCACCGCCGACCATTGGCCGTTGATCGACAAGTTGTTCATGTGGCCTCCCAAGCCAGCATCGGCGTCGGTCGTCAGCGTGATGGACGGTGTCACGCGCGTGGAACGGCACCCCTTTGCAGACGTTGTCTTTGGACGTCCACCATCGGAGAGAGTCCTTGACTGTGCTCGGGAGAGAGAGTCTCTTCGAGTGGTGTTCTCTGACCGGATCGAAGTGGTCGAGAAACCAACGCTGTAGCGGCCTGAATCGGAGCCTTGCTAGCGGAGTGACTGACACTGTGGACGCCATGTGGCGGCGTGACCTGGATCTGCTTTGCCGAGATGCAGGGCCCGGTGCAGGCGTTGACCTCTCGTCGAAGAGCCTGGAATCTGACGTCTGGCAGATAGGCGAGCTGATCGACGGAGTCGAAGATCGTCCCGATGAACTTTATGGATTGGGACGGGGTGAGCTGAGATTTCTCCTCGTTGAGGCGCAGGCCTAACGAGGAGAGAGTAAGTGCAGCGTCGTGGAGACTTGTTGGTGAAGCAGGCCTGGGGACTGGGCCGCCAGCAGCCAGTCGTCCAGGTACGGGAAAATCCGGATTTTCTCCCTTCTCAAGTGCGCAGCCACGACCGACATGCACTTGGAGAATGTCCGGGGAGCCGTCCCGAGGCCGAAGGGAAGGACGTTGAACTGGTACGCCCTTCCTGCCACCTTGAAGCTGAGGAAGCGTCGATGGGCCGGCCTGATCGAGATGTGGAAGTAGGCATCCCGGAGGTCTATTGAGGCAAAGTGGTCTCCCTTCCGGAGCAGCGGGAGAATGGACGACACCGACACCATCCTGAATTTCCTCGGCGAAACGTACGCGTTTAAGTTTCTGAGGTCCAGGATGGGTCGCAGGGAACCGTCTGGCTTCGGCACGGTGAAATACCGTGAGAAGTATGCCCCTCTTTCCTTGCTCTGGGGAAGCTGTGAAATCGCTCCCTTTTGAAGCAACGCGTCGACCTCCTCCAAGATCACCCTGGACGGCTCTGTCTCGACGATGAACCCCGTTGGCGGAAGCTCGTCGAACTCCAAGGCATAGCCGTCTTCGACAATCCGGAGAACCCATGCATCTGAGGTGATGCGTCGCCAGGCATCGATGTAGCGGGCCAGGCGGTCTCCGAATGGTGGGTGCGGTGGTGGAGGTCGAAGGATGGGAGGAGGCATGGTGGTGGCAGCGGTACCTTGCGATGAGGCGGTGTCGTCCAGCGCCCCGTCAAACGCGACGGTTAGACTGTCCATTGCCATTGTTATGGCGGGGCCTCGACTTACCCCCTTGGCGGGGTCGGTTGGCCTGTTGTTGCTGCCTTGGCTGTTGTTGCTGCTGCTGCTGCTGTTGAGGGGCTGAGTACGGCCGTGGAGCCTGGCGGTACTGTTGCCTGGGCTGAAACTTAGCCCGCTGGTAATACTTTGGTTTTGGTTGAGGCTGGGGCCGGTCCAGCTTGGCCGTCAGGACTCGAAAGTCGTGGGTGGCCTTTAGTTTCTCGTCCGTGCCCGCAAAGAACAGTCCTTGGGCATCGAACGGAAGATCCTCGATCGTCTTCTTCGAGTTGGAAGAGAGACCCGAAGACCTCAGCCACGCGTGCCTTCGAATGGAGACACCGTGGGCCAGCAGCTTTCCTGAAGTGTCCCCCGTATGGCGGGCCATCAGGATCTGGTGGTGTGCCAACGACTGCGCCTCTTGGGAGATGGAGAGAAGTGCAGTCTGTTGCTCCTGGGAGAGATCCTGGAAAAAGGGTTGAGCCCTCTCCCACAGGATCTGGTGATAAGCTCCCATGCACGCCCCATAATTGGCCATCTTGGTCAGCAAGAGTCCGGCCTTGTAGATCTTTCGGCCGACTGTGTCGAACCGCTTTCCCTCTTGGTCTGAGGGGGTCGCGGATTCTCGGCCCGAAGACTGGGAGGAGGTGACGATCATCGAGTTGGGGGTCGGGTGATCGTGTAGCCAGCTCCTTTCCCTCTCATCTATTTTGTACCATGCCTCGATACGTCCAGGACGTAGGGGGATGGTCGATGGAGTCGTCCACGAGGCCTTAACCACCTCTTCCAGTGGCTCCAGCATGGGGAGGTGTGGTTGGGCCGCTTCCTCTACCTGCACCCTGCTGAAAACGGGGCAGGCGCTGGCTCTTGCAGGAACGTAGGGTTGCATCCCCAGAGACCTTGCCATCCGGCCGACCTGTTCCCGAAGGCTCTTGCATTGTCGGTCGGTGAAGATGAAGGTTCCACTTCTCCTGCCAGAGAAGGGGATCTGTCCAAGTTGAGGGACAGGATGGAGCCCGATCTTGTCGATCGAGGGACCTCGCCATCCTCCATCTCGTCACCTGACCAGGGTCGAACCGTCTCCTGGTTCGTCGGAGGCTGTGACCGAGGCGGCGACCTCGAGGTTGAGGGGGCCGCAGGCATCGCCGGAGGGGTTTCGCTCGGCCGGGGCCAGGGCGAGCCTCGTGGTTTGTCTGCCCTTGTCTGGCGAGGTGACAAACAGTTGTCGGACCGAGGCCTGTCCGGGTGGAACCGGACGACGGTCTGCACGGAGTCCTCCGGAGACACGTGGTGCTCTACCCCTGTCTCCACAGCGAGAACAGGGATAGGCGACGAGTCGGGGCAGGAGACCGAAGACGATGACGTCAAAGTCCTGCGCCTCTTTGGTGATGGAGGTCTCGAGGCTGCGGCCTCCAGAGACTTGCCCGGAGTCACAGGAACCAGGCCTCTGGTCTGGGCTCTACGGGCTTCTTCACTCGACCTCCGGAAAGCTATCTCCATAGCCCGATCGGAGGGAGTCCTCGAGATGGCCGACCTCTGGGAGAGGCCCGACGCCATCGAGCTTGTCGAAGCTCTTCGAGGTGGAGGCAACTGGACCGTTTCGGTGGTTACGGTGCAGGGCCTCTTCAACGCCAAAGTCTTCGAGGAGACAGAGGCGTTCTTCTCCTTCCGTGGACGCTTCTTCCCGGCCGGGTGAGCGGTCGACACGGCTGGGGGCGGAGCAGCCGCCCGGACCCCAAGGAGGCAGATGGGACAGCCGTCGCCATCTCCGGAGGGCAGAGAGCACGCTCCGTCAGGTAGGCCTGAAGCCTGCGGGCTCTCGCTCGCCTGGTACTCGATGAGAAGGCCTGGCAGTGTCGGCAGGTCGAGACGACGTGTCCCTCCCCTAGACACCGAAGGCACTTCGAGTGACCGTCGCAATCCGGGATCTTGCTACCGCAGGATATGCACCTTTTGAAACTGGTTGTGGACATGCTATGCTCACACAACCAGCCGTATTTCCGATGTTGCCCAAGTGGCGGAAAACAAAGGAATGGGGTGGGCGCGCATGGAGGCGCCTTTTATGCCCTCCGGGCCGGCTGGGCGGAGCTACCGCCAAAAAGTTTCAAACTGGAAAAGTTTCCGTTAGAAGCCCGCGCTGGCGCGCAAACTTCATAAGTGTGCATTCACAGAGCTCTCGAAGAAGAAACAATAGCGGTCTTGAATAAGTGGACTAATTGATTGTGTTCATGAAGGAGGTGTTGTAGTTGTGCGATAATGGGTTTTTTAACTTTTAGGGAAATGTGGCATCGTGTGTTGATTTCGGTGTCTTCATCACCAATGAAAAACATTTGAAGAAATTGATGTGCTCCCTCGGTGTTTGGGAGCAGGGAGCCAGCTCGGTGATAAATTTGTTCTTTGATTTTGAAAGTAAACATGAATTGCGCACTTTCTATGTGTGCTCCAAATGATGTCATCTGGAAGCATGAGTTGTATTGTCTTATATAGCGGAGGAAGTGTTTTGATTCTGGAGTGTCTCCACTCAGCAAAGTCTGTAGTGGTTGTGGAGGAGTGGCAAGTAGGGGTAGAGAGACTTTACCGGCTAGGCAGCACATTCCTGTTGTTTCTGCTGGGTATTTCAGGGCTTTGCAGTGTGTACAGATGTGCGTTAGGGTGCCAATGTCGGCCTCTGGCGCCATGCTGTAGTCTTCTGCAGCATTGTATCTGAAGGCTAGGCGGTGGAATTGGTTGTGGTGTTTTTGAAGTTTGTTTTCTGTGTTGCGACGTCATTTTTCTGCGCTCCTTGCGCGCTGCTGTTGTGTTGCATTTCTGCGTCTTTGTTGTTCCTGGCTGCGCGCTTCTTCTTGTCGTGCAGTTCTTTGCATTTGGTTCTCAGCTGTGCGTTGTGCAGTGACCTGTTGTCTGTGTCTCTGCTGCACAGTGTGTTTCTGTTCTGGCATTTGTTCTGCCCTTTTTTGTTTGATGTATGTAGCGCTGTGAGTGTGTCGTCCGATGCTGTTATTTTTATAAGGCATGGCTTGTCTTTTGGGTCAGTTTATGTCTGTGTAGAAGGAAGGATTGGTTTTTGTTTGTGGTGTTTGTAGGTGTTGTGTGTACCGGGTCCCGTAAGGTTGGTGGGATGGGTTGTGATTGGAAGTTGTGTTGTGTTGTGTGGGTAGGAATTTGCTGGAGAATTGCTCCCTCAGAGTTTTGTTTTGGCAGTTTAACCCTCAAACACCAACTGAAATCTCTCAGCATTCTATCCTAGCCTTGGATGGCTCTTGCCAGCGTTGCTATGGTTACAGCAGTTATGCAAATCCGCCCTTATTGGCAGCCAATCATGTTGTTCAGAATGTAGAGGCTGGGTGAGTCTTTGGCTGCCCCGGAAGATGCTGGTAAATGTAGTTTTATTTTTACTCGTTGTTTCGGGGGCCTTTTAGGTTTTGGGGGGGAAAGTTTCTTTGCTACAAACGTACCTTGCTTGAGGCCTATTTCTGTTTCTGCGTTGTATGGTTTCTTTGTTTGAGGTATACATCACATGGCGTGAACCCATTTATATAATAGATGGAATCAGCCCATTATGTTATGGTAGTTAGGATGCAGGGGTAAGTGTTAGTTGGCCACAAAGTACATATTTGGGCCAAATTTCTATCTTTCAGCCTACCTTTTAGAGCCATTGTAAATAGCTTTGCGCTAAACAACATTCTATTGTATCCAATGCTGTCCTTCTTACTGATAGAACAGACACTGCTGGGAGATCTAGTTTCCCCTCCTACAGTTGCACTTGTCAGGACCCCTTTCCAAATCTGCTGCGAAGGATTGCAGGGGTCTGCAGAGTGGAAGAAATATAAGGAAACCTCTTTGACATGAGCATATTTAAACTCATGCATTACTAGATTCAGATCATTTCTGTTCACTATTTGATACTATGATGTGTAAAGTGTACCCAAACCTGGTGTTGCACTGCAATTCAGCTAACAATCAACCCCTATCTGCAAAGTTTCAAAGCCTGTAGGAACAAGGGGTAAATCTAATGTGCAAACTCACAAAAGGTGCTTTCAGCTCCTTAAAGAAAGGAAAGATATAAATTTGCCACATCTCCCATTGTTCTCTCTTTCCCCTATTATGTCTCTTTCTTCTCAGAAAGTGCCATGAAAAATGTTGCTGTATCTGCACACTGGTTTCAATGCAAGTGGTAACTGCTAAGTCCAACTTCTTATGAAATATTGGTTCCCATACTTAACTACAGAAATGACAGGGGCCTGCTTTACAAAATATGTATGTGTAGATCTGCTACATGTATAAGTCTGGTCTGCATTTCATTCTATTTGTGCGTTAAACCTGCTTTTTGACATTGTTCTCTCTTGTGTCTTATGGGAAAACAAGGCAAACCATGTTCTTCAGATTGTGGTGGTTTTTATTTCTAATGGACCACCATGTTTTTGTGGCACAAAACACCAATGAAGAAAAGAGAAGTGGAGTAAGAAAACAGAAACCAAAGCCTTTCTTGTCAAATGCAGTAGAAAAATACCCAAGTTCAACTGACCAAGGTGACTATTTTTTATTTTAACAGATTTCTTTAAAATTGTCTTTCCTGTGCCTGTAATTTATTTTAATTTGCAGGAGTTCAGTGGCCTTAAAGCTGTTTTAGTATTTTAAGCATGGTTATAGAAAGGAGCCATTGCTCGGTGGTAGAGTACTTGCTTTGCACACAAAGGAGACTTCTCCCTAAAACCTGAAAAATCAGTCACAGAGTTTGCAATAAAACCTTTAAAAGTAATTCATTTCATAGCTCATTAAACACTTTTCCCAAGGTGAATATTCAACATTGCAATCGCCAAAAAAAGTTCATTAATAAGTTATTTGCTGTTTTATACTGTTCTAATTTTTGGGGCCCCTGATGGTGCAGCGGGTTAAACCGCTGAGCTGCTGAACTTGCTGACTGAAAGGTCAGTGGTTCAATCCGGGGAGCAGGGTGAGCTCCTGCTGTTAGCCCCAGCTTCTGCCAAACTAGTAGTTCGAAAACATGCAAATGTGAGTAGATCAATAGGTACCACTTCAGCGGGAAGTTAAGTTCTCCATGTAGTCATGCTGGCCACATGACCTAGGAGATGTTTACAGTCAACACTGGTTCTTTGGCTTAGAAATTGATATGAGCACCACTCCTCAGAGCCAGACATGAGTAGACTTAATGTCAAGGGGAAACCTTTACCTTTACTTTATTGTTTCTGTATGAGCACCACTCCTCACTTACAATTTAAGTGGAAAGCATTGTTCATTAAGCTAATGTGGGTATACAGGTATATGTTAATTGATCCGATTTGTTACTTTGAAAAGTAACATTATGGTGTGTCCCCATTCCACCCCACCCCCATCCCCTCATACAAAAGTAATGAGTTACAGGTAACCATGTCATTTATAATTAGCTACTTTCAATTTCAATCAACAATACTGTATTCTGCTGAGTCATGGAAGGGACTCATGAAGCCATCCAAATGTTACTAGATTGCATCTCATATAACCCTTTGCCTATACTGGCTGATGGGAATTAAAATCCAACCACACATGGAATTCTATATGGCCAACTTATGTTCCTGCTAGACCAATGATTTGAGACAGTTTACTGTGAGGACCTCAACAGATGGGACATCGGAATCGCCACGCATCACCTCACAACCCACATCGCCCGATTTAACCATTTCCCCGCCCTAGAGGGAGAAGTGCCAGCCACCTGTTTTCCCCTCATTGATCCAATACAAGAGAAGCTTCCTATGTTGCCACTTCAGCGGTATGCACCAGTTCATGACGCACCACTTTTATGACGGAGCCTAGCCAGAAGTAACTCTACATTGTGGTGTAATGAGAGGAGTTAAAAGAAGAAATGATCCCTTCCCAAGAGGAAGAGATGCTGAAAGTGCTACGTATACCAGCAATAGTCTGCCTAGAGACAGTAGAATAAGGAAGTAGCCATACAATGTTTATAGCCAATCCTGACAAAGGACTAAGGTGAGGAATGTTAATTGCTGATAAGAAAGAGTATAAAAACTTTTAAACTGCGCCACTGGGCGCGGCAGTCTTTTGAGTGCTTGCAGAAATGCTGTCTGTCTGCCTCATGCTGATCAGCTTGAAATAAAGAGTCTTGTCTGATCTGTCGGTCTCCTTGGCGTTCTTCTGATTTTGTGGGCCCCGCAACCCTAAACCCGTGTTCCCCAACAGTAGGAGTCTCTGGGCTCCGTTACAAAAGTAAAAATAAACTGGTGCCCTGTCTGATGAGGTCATATGACAATTTCCTATGTGTATGAAAATAACAAGGAAGATAATTTTATTACTTTTTAAAGACATTTGATACCATTGATTTCCTAATCTTGATCAATATCTAGGCATTCCAATTGGCTAGGCAATTGAATATTTGACACACGTCCCAAACACCAGAAACCTCAGCACATTTTCAGTTTCACAAATGGCTTATTGTATTACATGTGGGGCTATAGTTTTGAAAACACAAAACATTGGATCCATAGAACATATGAGTCTATACTGGATGCCTGTTGAGAATGTTCATATATTACATATAAGTACACCCAAGAGCTATTATTCTTGTTGACTTATGGCATTTCACTCTCACAAATGAGGGGTTACCATTAAACTGTACTTACATCCTGCTAGCGGGCTTCTCAGTAGGGATCTGCATGGCCAGTCTGAACAGGATGTTGAGCTAAATAGACCTTGGTTTGATATACTATAAGTACCCTTACACTCTTTTCAACAAAGTCACGCATAGTGCTATTGTTACATTATCGTGTTCACCTCCAATCAGCAGGTACTTGCCAATGTAATGTAGAGTTCCTTCATGCACACAGACATTTGATTCTAAAATGCTTTTACTAAAATATACTGTACATGGAAGTCTCACATACCTTACAAAACTCTATAGCAGAGAACTCTAAGTATCTCATTGTTTTTGTGTCACTTTAAGTCACTTCCAACTTATGGCAACCCTAAGACAAACCAACCACAGGGTTTCTTGACAAGGTTTGTTCAGGGGTTTTCTAGTGTGTTCCTCAGAGGCTGAGGAGAGTGTCACTTGCTCAAGGTCACCTAGGACCTCATCACATGGGCTTTAAGCCCTCTACTAGAATGCTGCCGAGATGTAGCCAAGACAAAGCCCGGAACCTATCAGATGGCATAGGGCTATTCCCCCTCACTCTCCCGTTGCCTGATGGATTCATCCCACTGCCCCATGGATGAATCCACTACCCCCTAGCTTAAGGACCTCCATGTGATGAGTTCCTTAGTGAGTTTCTATGGCAGGGTGGGGATTCAAACCCTGGTCTCCAGAGTTATAATCTAGTGCCCAAACCACTACACTACACTGAATCAAGCTATACCTTTTAGGATTCCTCAGGCTGGAGCTATGACAATAAAGGAGGATCAACTCTTTTGGATGGTGCAGATGCTCCTTTAGTGCCAGTTGTCAACATTTTTATTTGTCTAGATTCAGCAGGATATTGATCAGAATTCCATATTCAGCTCCCTCATCAAAATCTCCAGAACTTCTGAGAAGACATATATAGGAGTGCACTGCAAGGTGGAAGTCAACCATTGATAACGCATTATAGTACAATTGTATTATGATATTTTTCACTAGAACTTTATCTAAAAATTCTTCATCATGTCCTTGGGTTTAAATTGGAGGAAAATCTAATGTAGAATAACTGCTGAACAGCAAGAAGCCATTAGTGTGTAATGGCCAGAGGAGGGACATAAGGATGAGAGAAGTGACTATACTAGTGATCCTTGGTATGGGCATAGGGGTGTTCCAAGCATCCCTGAAAGATGTTTTAGGACATGATGAGTCATTGCTTCAGTATTTGTTAGCTTCCTAAGCTGATGTTTTTTTCTATGTGATTCTAGATGAAGACTGCATTCTGGAAATGGCCTTCCTCCTGGACAGCTCAGAGAGTGCCAAGAATTTCAACCATGAACAGCAGAAAAAGTTTGTTTTGGAAACAGTGAATAGAATGAATGGACTGCAACTCAGCTCCAATCGCCACCTGAGCTGGAGGATTGCTCTGATTCAGTATAGCAGCACTGTTCTCATAGAGCAAACATTCAAAGATTGGAAGGGCCCAGATGCTTTTAAGTCCCGTATTGCTCCCATAACCTACATTGGCCATGGCACCTACACCACGTATGCCATCACCAATCTCACACAGCTCTATATGACTGAAGGAACACACGGTAGTGTTAAAGTAGCTATCCTGTTGACTGATGGTGTGGACCATCCAAGGAACCCTGATATTTTCTCAGCTACAGCTGATGCTAAGCATCAAGGTATTGTGTTCTTCACAGTGGGAATGACCAGAGTGGCTGAGGAGGTGGCCAACGCTGCCAAGCTTCGGCTCCTAGCCAGTGTTCCAGCATCCAGGTTTGTCTTCAATCTGCAGGAGGCAGGAGTTGTGGAGAAAATTCTCAAAGAAATGGTAGGAACAACTATTTAGTCAGCCCTGCATCTATATTGCACTTGTACTATGATAGGTGTATAAACGGAAGGCAATTGGCACGAATGTGCTTTCCTTTTTAACTCTTTGTAGATGGAGGATGACTGAAGGGGCTATAGTTTGAATGTTATATAAGCTTTGCCATACCCTCCAACTGTCTTAATTTGGCAGGGACGGTCCCAATTAGTCCTCTGCCACCCTACATTTTTGGGTGCTTTTAAATTGTGAAGAATAGTTAATGATCTTAACAGATTAGAGAACCAGGCCAAAACTAACAAAAAGAATTTCAACCGGGAGAAATGTATGATGATACACTTTGGCAGAAAATGAGATTAATAGATACACTTAACTTGATAACAGTCCACGTGAAAGGGATCTAAGAGTCTAACTACATAAAGTGAACATGAGTCAACAGTGTGATGAGGCAGATCAAAAAGCCAATGTAATTCTAGGCTGCTTCCAGAACATGGCCATACAGAGAGAATGCTTCCAGAACATGGCCATACAGCCCGAAAAACTACAACAACCCAGATTTGAATTTCCTTTTTTGTCGCCCCCTTGGGCCCGTTGGCACTTGACCTCCCCGGACAACAGACAAGGCAGCTGAGGTACAACAAGCTTTATTGATTAATAGGTAGCAAGGTGGGTATATAGTTCAGGAAGCCTTCAATATGCAGCCTCTGGGTAGCAGCAAATACTGGAATCAGCAAGGCTTGGGAATCCGCAACAGCAGGATCCCAAGCGGAGTAAGTTCAGGAACAAATGCAGGGATGCGATAGATAGTCTCTGAGCCCCCAGCCGGCGCAAGAAGGCTGGGCGGCTGCGGTACTGCAGGCAGGAACAAAGTGAACGAGTCACGGCTTCTCCACAGGCTTCGACGATGAACAGGAACAAGCCTTGATGCGTGAACCGCTTGGCCTTGACATGCCTTTAGTATGGCATGTTTCTTGGGAGGCTCAGGAAAGCAGCAAAGAGGCCCACTACAGGAGCCGGGAGTTAACCCAGCTGTGCTGGAAAGTTTCTTAGAGTCAAGCGGGCAGAATGCAGCCCCTAGGAAAGATGCCGTCTGAGGTTGTTGGGGTGCGACATTTTTTTTATGTGGCAAGGATCCAGGTCACCTATGCCGCTGGGACCCTCTTAATACTTTGGGAGTGGACGTGTGGTCAAATAATGGTCCCAGGAGGTATCGGGTGTCTTCCTTTAGTAAAAGGGGACTGGATAGGCTTTAAATATGCTCGAAACTCAATGCAGTAAAGCTCAAAACAGATTTATTGTTTACAACCAGTTTCCTGGTGGCAGATTTCTTTCTTAGTCAGTAAAAATTAGACCAAAGTCTCTAAAGAAACTGTTACTTGCCTCGAAGATGTTCCAAGAGCTAAAGTCCTTTAGAGATGCCAAAGGTCCCCATTTTCCTCGATGGCTCCTGCAATTGGAAAACTACAAGGCCCCAGCCAGCGAACCCTTTGGTGAAAACAGGGTTTTCCTATATACAGTTCACTGACTGGTTGAAGACGTCAAGATCACACAAGTCTCACCAAAGCCTTTGGTGTGCTTTGGTATCCTTGAAAGTTGACCTTGGCTGGGTTAGGTGACAAGGATGGCTGGTCCAAGCTGAAGCACAAACTCAGCCAACACATCCTATTCTTTTGTCTTTCTTAGGCTCTTCTAGCCAGAAGAAACTTTTCCCAGAGGCAAAACTCAAGATGGGGTGGAGCTTAGGTCCCTGGGAGCAATTTTGGCGCCAAAACTCAAGCTCCTCCCACAGAAATGCACACAGATATTTGCAAAATGCAAAAACATTATAAATGGGTTGCAAGTATGCAACACTATTATCTTAAACAATGCAAAAAGGCCCTCTGGGGCCACAATATCACCCATTTTTTTTGAACCTCATTTCTTACGACCTCATCAGATGAGGTATGTTTCGGCAGCATGCACCAGTTCATCTATACTTTTGCAGCCCGCCAGCTCCCATCCCACAATGTAGAACAACTTCTGTCAGGGCTCTGTAGTGAAAGTATACATGAACACGATACAAGCAAACCTCAATACAATGAGGCTTCCCACGTTGTATGATTCAATTAGGGCAGGGCCATAGCCCGGGGGAGGGGGTTAAAAGTTTAACCCTTCCCTGATTTACTCATAAATTGGTTAACCAGTTAAAATTCATGAGTAAACCAGGTTTGGGGGGGGGGTGTTAGAACCCTTTCAGGGGAGTTAGAACTCTTAACTCCCCCTCCCCCCTAGCTTCAGCCCTGAATGGGGGAAAGCCAGGCGATTGACACTTCCCCCAATGTGATGGGTCGCTAAGTAAGTTGGGCAATGTGTGGTGACAGGTTCCTCAGGCCCCCTGATGGTCACCACCAGATTTGCTACAATGCGTGGCAAGTCCGGTGGCCCATCTGATGAGGTCCTTCGAGTCTTTTCTAGTCTTTCTTTATTTGTGATTTCCCAAGAATAATAGAATGTAGAATAACCAGGGAGATTAAGGGAATACCTTCCCTGTTGTTTCACAAAAGATTTTTTCATTCAGGACACTTTTAGTTTCTAAGTGAAACTAAAATATATGCCAACTGTCTCAAATTGGCAGGGATAGTCCTAATTAATCCTTTCCTGTCCTGCTTTTTCAGATGCTATTTAAACGTTCTGGTTGGCTTAAGTGGGTTTGTTCAATGTTTAATGTTTTAATGTATATATTAAGGTGGCATTTCAAAAATGTTTTAAAGACTAGAAATGTGTGTATATCTTAATATTTATAATGTAGTATTTTGTATGAATATGCTGTTAGCTGCCATGGAAGAAAGGTGGGATACAAACCAAATAAATGAAACAATAGCTCTCTTGTACACTTCCTTGTGCTGTCTTAGCACTGGTGTTCATTCACATTCATACAGTTGAGCAAAATTGCAAATATTCACACCCACATACAATTCCCCGCCTCATTTATGGGACATCAATTGTGGAACCAATTCAGTGATTTTTCAGTGTGAAATTAGGAGAGATTATGCTGCTGCCGCCATTATTAATTAATTCCTATTATGATCCTTTGAAATACTTAATCCACATCCCTCTGCACAGGCCGGTAGCCAGGATTTTGATTGGGGGGGCTGAGTTTGATTCGGGTGGGGGGCTGAGTCTGAGTGAGAGAGGATCTACCCTAGCAAACCTTTTGTATTGTTCTCCCAATACCCCCATGCAGAAGGGATATATTGAGGATGGTGATCAGATCATGATATGAATAAGCATAACAGTTTGAATAATGTATCACTAAGGCCTTCTCGTGGACCACCCTGAGAATTTCAGGGGGGGCTGAAGCTCCTCAACCCCTCCACACACACACACCCCACCCCCAGCTACATGCCTGCCTCTGCAATTGTCTTGGTTTTGGGACATCCAAATTATGCCTCTTCCTGCCTCACTGCCTGCTGAACTACTTCAGTGTTATGTTAGTTTTTAGAGAAATCTGAATATAATAATAGCTTGTGTCCTTGCCTGTCTGCCACTGCTGGGCAAAGTCCCGTGTTTATGTTTCTACAGTGTAAGCTGTTTAGATAGATTGGACTAGCATTGGCAATCATTCTTTTTGTAGAAGAAGAAATGCTCTTTTCACACGTTTCTCTCACAAATGGGAAAATGTGTTGAAATGGGGAGCAAGGTCATGTTTGGCCCCACTTACAATGTCATATGATTCCTCCTGGCTCTGAC
Organism: Anolis apletophallus; assembly: GCA_030556195.1. Taxonomy (NCBI): domain Eukaryota; kingdom Metazoa; phylum Chordata; class Lepidosauria; order Squamata; family Anolidae; genus Anolis; species Anolis apletophallus. Next base: position 155,197,197 of record JARBWK010000002.1, read on the forward strand.
AATGTATTCACATTAAAGCAGTGATTTTTCCACCTCAGTGTTGTAGGTAAGTTTGTATGAGTCCAATTTCCATTGGCCCTTAGAAGCTTTGAACATAAGAGCGAATCATCAACAACAGACGTTTTTCTCAGTTGTGAACTAGTATATCATCCACTACAGTGAAGCAAACTAACTTATGCCAGTTATCTAGTTGAAGGTATTTTGTCAATTAAATTTGGCAATGGAATGGTATCGCTAGTTGCAAGGCTCCTTGTTGAAAACATCTTGTAACTGGCAAAGCATTGTATTTTCCCCCTTTTTTTCTTAAAGTGTGCTTGATGTCTAACTCTAATTTTGTTTCTGCTTATCTGTCTCTCCAGAAAATTCTGATAGAAGAAGGGGTAAGTCTTACCGGTGAGGTGGTGGAGGAATTTGTTTGCATGTAAAATAATACTTTTTGCAAGTCAAAGTGAAAAGTAAAGAATGAAATTGGAAAGGGGATTGCTATCTCATTTTATCAGACAGTTATGCCATTTTAAATGTTGGTGTTTCCTTGAGTGAATGTGCAGGCATTACAAAATGTTTAATTTCCTCTTTAAATAAATATTATGTTAATGTCATTTCAGTGATGCAAAATAAATAGAAAAATAAGAAAACGTCTTACTAAATGACAAAACATTTCTTCGATACAGCAATAAGGAAATATTTGGTTTTTTGTCTTGATACATCTGCTTGTTGCAGTATTCTGAATACAGTATAAACCCCCTCTCATATTTACAGGGGATATATTCCTGATCCTACCAAGGACACTGGAAACAATGGATAATAGCAAAGAATAGCAAAAAAAGGGGGGGCCCTAATAATAGGATTTGCCTATCTGAAATCATCGCCCATTTGTAATGTCAGTATCCCTCCACAAAGCTAGAATTGGGGGGTGAAACAAGTAGAAGGCACTAACTTGGGACAAGATGGTCAGGCTGCACCTTCTGCCAGGGTTTCTCGATATATAATCAGAAACAAGTCAGGTCAGAATTTCTCAGACCTGCATCTTTTTGCATCATTTGCAATGCTTCAATGGAACCCAGAACAGGGTTCCTATACCTATGTCACCAACAGAGGAGCTACTACAATTGATTATATGGCAGTTTCTGCCAACTTGCTCCCTGACATCCAAAGATTTACTAAAGCCCTCTCCCTAACCTACACATCACAGGATTACATAGAGTATTGCTATGGTAATAAAAGTGAATCAATATTTATGCAGTATAAAATAACCCTACATAGTTCCCAAGCTAAAACAAATAAAAGTATATTTTAAAACACAAAAATATAAATAAAAATATTATCTATCTATCTATCTATCTCAGAAACCAAAACTGGACCCATCATATGTCCCATCTTGGATAGTATACGTTAACCAAGTTTTTCGATTCCCTCCCATCTGATAGAATTGCACTGTAACTCATAAGCATATTTTGATCATTAACGTGCTCCTAGGGCCTAAATACCCTAAACCAGTGGTTCTCAACCTGTGGGTTCCCCAATAGTTTGGCCTTCAACTCCCACAAATCCTAACAGCTGGAAAACTGGCTGCGATTTCTGGGAGTTGTAGGCCAAAACACCTGGGAACACACAGGTAGAGAACCATTGCCCTAAAGGCATCGGATCCTGACGGATCTTGGAAAATAAGTAGGATCAGCTCTGGTTTGTACTTGGATGGGATGACACCAAAGAATACCAGGGACTGTAGGCTTTATTTCAGAGGAAGGAACTGGCAAAACCATCTTTGAGTATTCCTTTCCTAAGAAAACCTTATGAAATGTATAGGGTCACCATGAGTCAACAGGCAACTTGACCCCCCCCCCCCAAGCAATTTACTTCCATTTCAAGCTTCACACAAATAAACTTCCTCATAAGAAAAAATAATGTTTGGCTATAGTATTTGTACATTCCTAGGATCAATAGAAAGAAAGATATGAAATTGTGTATCAAATTCTAAATAGAAGCAGGTGAACAAGGAGGAGATATAGATATAGAGCTGTTTCAGAATGCTGTTTAAAACCTACATCTTTATTACTTTTAATTAAGTGATATGGGTATGTTAGCTAGACAATGCATCTCTGACTGGTCATTAATATGTGTCATTCGTTTTTGTTCAAAGTGTCCCCAGCCTCCAATATGTAACTGTGAAAAAGGAGAAAGGGGTCTTCCTGGACCTGCTGTAAGTAGCCATTCTTTTCCATTAACTTTCTTCTCATGTTTAGGATTTGGTTTGAATGGTAGCTTTTTTATTGATGCCTCATTCATGAAAAGATCCTTTGGAAGCAATAGCTGTGTGTTCCAGTAAGGCTGACACATATACCAGAACTTGGAAAAATTATCCTTTGAGGCTGAAATCCCCCTAGACATCATGGTCACTGGCCAATCTGGCTGCTGGAGTCTGGGAACATGCATTTTAAAAAGTAGATTTTTTTTAGTTCTAAATCATTCTTTATCTTCATTGAATGAAGGACGAATGCTAAGTTGTATACATCAGGTTTCACTATGTTTAAATACATGCATATAAATTGGGCTGGATAGCCAGGTTGGTGTAGTGATTTGAGTATTGGTTTATGACTACAGAACAGAGCTTGAATCTGGATTGCTGTGAGTTTTCCGGGCTGTATTGCCATATTCCAGAAGCTTTCTCTCTTGACGTTTTGCCCACGTCTATGGCAGGTATCCTCAGAGGTTGGGGGGTCAGTTGGAAACTAAGTAAGTGAGGTTTATATATCTGTGGGTGGGAGAAAGAACTCTTGTCTGCTAGAGGTACGTGTGAATGTTGCAATTTGAAATGAAACATCAGGAGAGCATGCTTCTGGAACATAGCCATACAGCCCGGAAAACTCACAGCAAATCATTGATTCCAGCCACGAAAGCCTTCGACAACATAGAGTTTAAATCCTCACTCAACCATGGAAACCCACAGATGGCCTTGGCCAAGTCACATGCTCTCAGCCAAAGAAAAAGCCCCTCTCTGAATAAATCTTGCCAAGAAAACCTTTTTGATAGATTTGCCTTAGGGGCACCATCAATCAGAAGGGACTTGAAGACACACAATAAAAGTTGAAATAGAGTCTCATGTCACAACACTACTCCCAAGAAGTCAAATGAACACTTCTAATTGTGTATATACCAGCTCAAAATGCTCTTCTCATCTTCACTTACTCCAACAAAGGCCACAAGAAACACTTTCATGGCCAGAGTAGAAACTAGTGACTGTTTCCTGTATATTTAATGGTTGTATAGAAGAGGGAATTTTGGCAGATGATGCTTATTAACCTGGTTGCAGGAACTATCTTCAGTTCTCAGCCTGACAACCCTATTTACACTAAAACTTTTGAAAGCATTTTAAAACAATATCAAGACATTTTTTAGAAACTGAAAAACATTAATGGTACAGTCTTGTATTGCTTACTTGGAAGTAAGCTTCAGTGAAAGTAGTGCGACTAACTGCTAAGTGAACATATGTGAGATCGTGCTATAACTCTTTTGCTTTAAAAGCTTCGGATTTCAAAATAAAACAAAATATCCTAACATGTTCCTTCCTGCCCTTCTTGCTTCAGAACATATCCATGGTGGCTTTTAATAAGAGTTGTTAAAGGAATCTTAGGTATTAGACAAGTTGTTTGATCACCTGGTGAGATTGTGATCTGGTCACCAATATTTCAGTTTGTTTGTTTTAATAGTTTAATAATATTAAAGTGATTTTAAAGTTTGTCTCTTTTAAGGAAATTTTGGGTGATACGTTTCTTGTTATATAGAGCATAAGAAATACTTTATTAAATATCTCAGTTAATACATTAACTGTTGAGAAGTAACAGAAATAAGCAAAATTAACAGTAATAAATGTGTTATTATAAACTAGAAAGAGGGAAGGAAGGGGAACATAAGAACATAAGAACATAAGAAGAGCCATGCTGAATCGGGCCTCAGCCCATCTAGTCCAGCATTCTGTGTCACACAGTGGCCCACTAGTTGTACACGGGGATCTCTAGCAGAAAGGAGGGCAAAACCCTCACCTGCTCCCGACCCCCCAAAATCCTGTTGAGCAGTTACAAATGCATAACCTAGAGTTATTTGCTCATTGCTATTCACAACTCCTAAATAGCCCCCAATTTATGGGCCACAGAGAGACTGTGAAAGTTCTCCAGTCTTCTCTTACTGGGAAGCAGCTGCTGTGATCACTTGTAGTCTGTCATCCTATGGATTAGGAAGCAGTTGGCTAAACCTGCCACTTGCACAAGTGTTCTCCAGTGCAAAGGTGAATTGCAACAGTGATCCTGGTTCTGCCTATCACATTGGACATTGTTTACACAATGGACAGACCTCAGTCAATTGCAACTGCTGTTTCCCAGTAAGTGGGGATTGGGGTGAGATAAGGGTGCAATTCACTGCATAGCACTCTAACTACAAATCCGTAAGCCCCTAATCACCAGCAGCAATAGGTCACACCAATCGAAAGGTTGGCAGTTCTAAGCTCGGATTGGGGTCCAGGTCACTGTCCACCTAAGCAGTTCGAAAACAGCTGTGAACTGTGAGGAGAGAGATTAGGCACTGCTTAAGCGGGGAGGTATTTTACGGCATCATAAAAAGGAAGTACCAGAAAATACTTGTCACGATGCAGGGTCTCGGCCCAGCCCCTTAATCGCACACACAGAGACGGTAATTAGCTAACTATTTATTGAATAATGAAAAACAGGTGAAAAGGATAATTGTCCATAAAAGTATCAAAAAGTTCAATCAACAAGGTAAAGAGTCCGTAAGTAATTCCAAAAGCAAAACTTGGCAAAGGCTCCGCAAAACACTGCGGAAAAAGGACTTGGTCCGTGGCAAAGGAACAAGGCAAAGTTCATTACAAGGCCCAAGAAACTTCTTGGCAAGGCACAAGCCGACAACCTGGCTCCGTGGATCTTCGCTCGCTTCACTCCCTTCAGATCAGAAGTGGCCGAGCTACTGAGGATCCGTTCCCACGGATCCTATACTTAATTCCCTGGTGAGACCCCGACGCTCTAGGCTACGGCGCCAATCTGTGCTACGGGATCTAGCGCTCCTCTGGCGCTCTAGGCTCCGGTGCCATGCCCTCCTGCTGGACTCGATGCTCTGTCTCCTATCAAAGCTCCGTCCTTGCCTCCCAGCACCTGGGTCGCTATCTTCATGAGAGCCAGACTCCCTTTCAGCTTCCATGGGCTCATCCTCCGCTATCTCCCTGACCCTTTCCTGCGACCCGAAACCACCTGGTTTCTCATACAGATTATCTGAATCAGCACTTTCAGTGTCGGCCTGACTTTCCCAGCTATCATAGCCACCCGGCCAGCCATCATCCCATGCTAAGCTTTCTGTAGGAGAGGAAGGCCCCGCTGCCTCATCATCCCCTTCCTCCATGTCCTCATCAGCTGCAATTGGCCCTAATGCAAGTGGGATCCCCGGGGCTGCCCCCTGCCCCCCAGGCACGAAAGGGAACTGGGTTGCTACAATACTGGTGATCAAAGAAAGGAGGAAGTCTGTGATCAAGAGCTATTCATCATAGAGGATGGAGTGACAGCACCCCCTGTGGTGGGAATCAAGCACAACTTCCAGGACGCCAAAGTTGGGGAAAATGCCAACATATACCTCTATCTATTGTCTGTCTTTTCTGATTAACAGCACTGAATGTTTGCCATATATATGTTCTGTGATCCACTCTAAGTCCCCTTCAGGGTGAGGAGGGTGGAATATAAATGCAATAAATAAATAAATAAGAGAATTCCAGCCATTGTAAGCATTCGTTTGAATGACAAATCTGTTTAAAGCAAGACCCACTTTAAACTTCAGCTATGGATATAAATGTTTACAATTTGAGTAATTTCTTCCTACCTGTTTAATAATTTTCTTAACAAAAACAACAGAAAATATAAACTAAATCAATATGAAGCAACAAAAGTATAAAAACAATATGCAGATAGTCAAGGAAGTTTGAAGATGGGGCCTTGCATTGATTTTCCACTGTTTTCTTCTTCTTTCAGGGTAAAAAGGGCCGTCCTGGTGATGATGGAGCTTCTGGACCAAAAGGAGTAAAGGTATCTTTGCATTTGCAGTACAATTAAAATGTATATAAATTAGTAGTACTCATGAGGTCTGTTCAGATCTGCATAACTTGCTCTGCTTTCTTCAACATGGGAGCAGTGGTGTGTATGTTCTCCGTTTCCTCCTATATTCGTCTTTTTACAGAGAAAATTGTGATGTGTCTGAAAAGTAAAGGACACTGTTCATGTGGGTGTTTCATTTTTCCAGTTTTTCTTCATGGGGAGAAAAAATGCCTTGCCCAACCTAACAGGCAAGGGCTGTTGCGATGAGGGGGCACCTTCCCGCTGGCCATGCTGCATACAGGGGGCTTCTTCTTCCCAGAAGCCCCCTGCACGGGGAAAGAGGTTCCAGCTGCTTGGCCGGCTGGTCAATCAGCAGCCGGCCCCACCCGCCTCGCCCCTGGATTAGCCAGGGCCAGCAACTTCACTCGCCCTTAAAGGGCTGCCCTGGGCCTTTGCAGACAACATGCCTGATTTAGCTTGTGGACCCATGGGGCGCAGAGCGGCACCAACCAGGCGGCTAGCTACTAAGGAGAAGGCTCAGTGGGGTGGCACCCTGGTGATGGGCCGAGCGCCGGATGGATGGAATGCTTAGACTTGGAGCATTGGGCTCCTAATTCATTGGGGAACGTGCACAGAACTTGCGGTGGTGCTGGACTTCGGAAACCTGTGGGTTTTAGGCACCGGTCAGGAGGTTTGTTGGTTGCAGGCAACCAGGGTTGGCAGCAAGGGGAGTGGGGGCTGTGGCATGGGCCCTTGATCTAGCTTTCTTCCCCGCCTCTCAGCAGAAGGGGGGGGAACGTCCGGTGGTTCCCAGGAGTGCCGACCAACTCATGGGTGTGGCCAACTCATCTTTGGTTCTGTCGGCGGGAGGGGTGTCGCCCATCCACATGCAACTCCACGTGAACAGTAATTTCTGTTCAGTAGATACAGGTAAGAAGAGCAAACACACACACATACCCTTCTTCCATGTTGAAGAAAGCAAGGTAAGCAATTCCTGAATGGTTGCATACAGAACGGCAGATACTGAAATCTGTTCAGCTACTACATTGCAACGTTTAGAACTGAAGGTGTATAAACTATTTCAAGATTAAAATTGCAGTACATGTTTAAAATGAAAATGTATGTTTAAAAGGAGGACTGGGCTAAAGGTTTTGTCCTTTTTTCTATTTGAAAATACAGTTAAATCCGAGACTTCCGGTTCTGGGAATCCAAAGATAATTAAACATAGAATAGTATTTAACTAACTTCATGGTTTCAACATTGTATTATGAAATAATAATAATAATAATAATCTGTTATTTCTAGGGAGAGTCAGGCCTAAATGGAATTCCAGGAAGAGATGGAATTGAGGTAAAACATTGTAGGTTCTGTCACTGTGAACTATTTGCTCTGAAATAAATAAATACACATACTTGCACACATTATGATAAATCCAATTTGTGCCATTTGTGTGTGTGCCTTCAGAACACCTGTTGAATTATGGGAGTCCCATGATTTTAATGCGGTTTGTTGTTCTTATGTGCCTTCAAGTCAATTTTCTAAGGCTAAAGGTGTATGACTTTCGCAAGGTCAGCCTGCAGGTTTTACAGATGTGGGCAACTGAAGCAGATCTAAGGACCAACTTCCTATATTGGAACCCTTCAGGGGCCAAACAGACTACCAAAATCCCTAAACAATCCTAAAATGGATTGGAGGTCTAGCTCGTTTTGTGAAAAATGAGGGGAGAACAGTAGTGAGATGAAAAGGGTGAAAGGGGGATAGATGGAGGGGTCCCAAATACTCATGCTAACATTTTGAGACATTGGATATCTGAAATAGCTGCTGGGTTATTAGTGCAATAGCTTGTGTCTGCAATAGTTGTTGGGTCATGCAGCTGTCACTTCAATTCACCTAAATGGTACAATATTCCTAGCTTTGTGAAGAAGACTCGTGATCCAGTTCTAGCCTGACATCAGACATGGTTCAATACTGGCACCCAGTAGACATTAGCACAGTAGTGACTGGTAGCTAGCATGTCAGTGTACTGCTGAGTCCAGTCTGGTTTGTAAAATTAACTTTGGAAGAGCCATCCAAGGTGCTGAACCCTCTAAAAAGAGTTTTCAGTGCTGTGGACAGCCCCTCTGTTTTGAAGTAAACGCCACTACATTATGGAAGCAATTTGTTGCCATCACATTTGCAGTGTCAACCTTAGAAGTTTTTCCTTTTGAAGCAGAAATTAAAACAATTCCCACTACTTGCTCCTTTGGTGCTTTAAAAATGCCACAGAAAAATGGAAGGAGGCAGATAAGGGTTTTGTGTGTATAAAACTACTGAACCTGAAATGAAGCCTACTGTGCTGCTTCATCTCCATGTTGTATTGTTGTTGTGTGCCTTCAGGTTGTTTCCAACTTATAGCAACCCTAGAGTGAGCTTATCATGGGGTTTTCTTGACAAAATGGTTTCAGAGGGTGCTTGCCTTTGCCTTCCTCCGAGGGTGAGAGAGCATGTCTTGCCCAAGGTCACCCAGTGAGTTTCCATAGTTGAGAAAGGATTTAAATCCTATATTCCTGAGTCATAGCTCAATGCTCAAATCACTACACTAAACTGGTTCTTTCTGTTCCCTACCAAATACAAGGCAAACAGCCATTAGAGAGCCAATTCAAGGACTGGTTCTGTTAACCACTTCCAAATTTCAGAAAAGCATCCCAATCCAGATTTATAGACTTTCTTTCCTTAGTGCCCTAAATATTCTAGTTAAGCAGTGCCAATACTAATTTTGTCAATGTGTATCTTGTGTCTTTTTTTCCAATAAGGGAAAGTCTGGCTACAAAGGAGAAAAGGTAAGGATATTTTAAACATTGTTTTAGTCATCTTGGATCAATTGTTGCATATCAATGATTGAGATAACCATATTATTTATAGGACTTAAGGACAAAGAATTTTGCATCAGAAATACATTTGCGCTATAGAATAAAATGTGAATGAGACCTCACCACCTCTGAGGATGCCTGCCATAAATGCAGGCGAAACATCAGGAGAGAATGCTTCTAGAACATGGCCATATTGCCCAAAAAAACCTACAGCAACCTTGTGATTCCAGCCATGAAAGCCTTCAACAATAAAATGAGAATGTTAGGAGAATGGTTGTAAATAAGAAATCACTGCAAAATATTTTCATTCATTGAGATAATGTTAGTGATGTATTACACTAACTAATTTACATTTTTAACTCTTAAGGGTGAAAGAGGTGAATGCGGAACTCCAGGAATAAAAGGTGACAGAGTAAGTAGCAATATTAATGTTAACATGAAAGAAGGTGCATTCCTCATTGAGCCAGTGGACCTATTCCTGTAACGATGTTGTGATTATGAGTAGTGCAGTGAACCTTTTAAAGTTCAGTTAATTTAAAGATTGATGAATTAAAAACATGTTAACACAGTCCTAGTAACCATACCATCAAAGATATGGATCAAGACAACCAACCACTTCCACACAATCATATCAGCTCTATTTAAAACATCTTTTTAACAGCTGTTTTAATAGCTTTTGATATATTTTGTCTAGTTTGTGCTTTAGACTTGTGGTCCAAGTATAATTTCTCTTTTTATTATTTAGGGTCCAGAAGGTCCGGGTGGACCAAGAGGTCTCCGAGGTTTGCAGGTGACAACCAGACAGTGGCAATGAATTGCTTTCAGATTATGCTATCTGCCATTTTTCTTTCTGAAACTCTAATTTTACTCAAATTGCTATAAACTTCCTGTCACCAATACCAGCCTATGTTGTGTGTAGAAAGGGTATCTATCATGTTTAATTCTCAGAACAAAAGCAGATTTCCCAGCAGTTAAGAAAACCCATCAGGGAAAAAAAAAGATTTTTGCACATTTTTATCTCGGTATTAAGATAACCCAGTGTGTTCTAGAGAACCAATTAAACAATTAAACAAGCAATTTCAAGGGTGAAATATGTCAAATTCTAGGGTCTGTGATATATAAAAGGGTTTTAATTAGCAAAATGACCAATTCCTTTTGTCCTCTCCTTTCAGTCACTATAGAACAAATATCAATGTATTTGTTCACAAAGTATTTATTTATAGTTATATACAGTATTTATATTCCGCCATTCTCACCCTGAAGGGGATTCAGAGTGGATCACAGACATTCAATGCCAATTATACAATGACGAGACAGACAACAGACAAATATTTTATATAGGCTTTACCCCATCTTTCGGCATCTTTGGAAGCTGTGTTCAGTTCCAGCTGCAGCGGGGTACTGTCACCCATTAAAGTAATCTATACCCACAAATACAACTGTATGTATAAGCCAATAATCAATAAACAAGTATAAAATATAAACTTGTATTGGGTAAACAAGTACAAATTTACAGTTGCAATGTTAATGCTCCATACATCAGAATAAGTAACAAATTAAACATACATTTGCCGCTTGCAAAGTCAGTCAGTTGAACTGAAGAGTCTGTGGAGCACACAACTGGTTTTGACTTTTTTAGTCTTCCTCAGGCAACTATGTTAAGAATATTGTAATACATTGGCTGGAGCATATGCCATTTTCATATAAATACATTTCAAACAGGTATGAATACTCACAATATATATTTCTGTAACAGTCACTTAATATTTCTCTCCCAAGTAAGTGTTCTATATCTTTTTTTTCTTTTTGTGAATTCTATCAAAGGAGGGTACTGAAAAGGAACAAACAGTGCCTATAACCAAATGAAAATTACTTTAGATTACAATTACGAATATATATTAGTATACTCACAGTTTCCATGAATTTATATTTCTCAGATATTCTGCTCACTTCTTTGATTCTTATTGTGAGTATGGAATGTTACTTTTGAGCTCATTCATAATATATTTGAGGGCCTGTCACCAGATGGAATGATTTAAAGTATCTATTTAAATTAAATGTAACATTTAAAAGAGTTGCTTGATGTAATGGTATCAATGATTACAGTCACCAGATGGCACCGTAGTAGGGAATTTGTAGTATAATGAAGTACCATGGAACAGGCTCGTATGAAGCAACTGTAAGAGTTGTGTTCATTAAGACCACGGGGGCGTTCAGTTTGTAGCCTAAATATCCAAAATGATTCTCTTTGTACGAGTGTAATGTTGTGATCCATATGCTTGGGCTGTGTCACCACTTCCAATATATGAAATTTGAATGATTCTGGGTTATGTTGTTGTTCAAAGAAATGTTTATACAGTACAGATTCTCTGGACTGATTTCTGATTCTGCTTTATGTTCAATGATCCATGATTTAACTGCACATTGCATCTGTCCTATGTAAACCAGTTGGCAATCAAAAATTATTGCATATACCACAGATTTTGTACTACATATAGCATGATTGGGTGTATTTGAACTCCAAAGTAGTATGTGGATCTATGAAGGATTTTGATGCTACCAGTTGGGAACAAACAGAGCAGTGGTGGCATGGGTAATTCCCTGCTAAATTGGGCTTGGTACGATGTATATTGTGTTCAATGTCTGAGTGAACAAGTATGTTCTTAATGTTTTTTGTTCTCTTGTATGCAATTAAAGGGGGTTTCTCACAATCTGGGATATTTGTAATTAAGTTCCAATATTTCTTGACCATTTTGATGGCAACATTGGACATGCTTGTAAGAGTGAGTGGCCATATCAACTTCTCTTCTTTATGTCTGATCTTGTCTTTTTAATGTTGTTCTCGGTATGTCAGATGCTCTTATAAACGCAGATTGAATTACGTGTTCGGGATATCCCCAGTTTCTAAATTGAGATTTGACCACCTCTGCCTCCTATTGAAGTCATATAGTAAAGAGGAATTATGCTTAATCCTAAGTAACTGTGAAAATTGAAAGTTTGAAAGCAAGTTGTTCTTTAAAGCCCAGTGGTGGTAGCTATCATAATGGAGTAAATCATTTTTATCTGTAGATTTACGGTGATTTCAAACTTTCAATTGGTCACCTTTTTCATCACTAAAACATTCAGAAAAACTACAGATGTGGAACTAATGTTTCCTGTAAATTTAATGTTGGGGTGAGTGGTATTGATCCATGAAAGTAATTCTTCTGCTGTCTGATGGGATTTCACGATAATAAAAATATCATCTATGAATCTGCAGTATTTGATGACACTATCTGCAATAGAGTTATGAGTGTGATTGAGAATAAAATTGCACTCTAAGTTGTCCATGAACAGATTAGCTATAGTAGGGACCATGGGCCTCCCCATGGCCACCCCTTGTACTTGAAAATAAAATTTCGGATCAAATTTGAAATATTTTTTCTCCAGTACAACATAAATTAAATACAATAGAAAATGTGTAGGCGGGCGACAATTGGATCTTTTATTCAAAGCTAATTCACATATGGTATGAGCCTCATGCAAAGAGATGCTGGTATATAAAGAAGCAACGTCTACAACCATTAAAATGCAATCAATAGGGATCGTTAAGGTCTCAATAATGTTAATAAATTGTTTGGTATCTCTGATGTAGGAAGAAGTCATTTTTAAAAAGGGTTACAAATAAAAATCCACCAAAACGGAACCCGAACCTGATATAATTTAGATATTTAGATACTGGCACTCCATCCCCTTGCCAAAGAGCTTTCTTCGTTCGTAAACGTTCCTCCTTTTTCTGATTGAAATGCTGTGCCTAAAACACCTCCATGCTTATTGCGGTTCCTATTCATCTCACATTGCCGTTTTCAATCCGTTAGGTGGGCGGGAAGCTGGGCTGAATGTCAGGAGTGCACCCTGACCCGGCTTCGAACTCTCAATCTTTTAGTTAGCCAAATTTACTGCAGCCGCAGCTGGAGATTAACCTACTGTGCTAAAGCTGGCCCTAGCTTAGAAACATAAATTGAAGTCAATGTAGTAAAATTAATTTTAGTTTTTCCCCTAACATGAGCAATGATGAACTGTATTAAATTCCAGTGCAACTGTGTAAATCAAAACAGATAAAATATCTAGAAGAACTATTTCTAAAACTAATAGAGGCAAATTATCCTAATTTCCCTCGTAAACAAACAAACCTTATTTTAATGTGGAAAGTTCTACTATTTGATGTTATGATCGCAATCAAACCCAATGCAGCTGAGTCGAATGTGAACCTACACAAATCCAGCAAGATTTGCTGCTGTCCTTCATGCATGTTGCTTTTAGAGTTCTTGGCCATCTCGGGATGTTCATCCTAGCCAATGGCAGCAAACCATCAAGAAAATAATAACCTCCTTGATCCAGCCAGTACTTTCAAAAGTATTGCCATCTATGAACAGCCATTTCTTGAACAACACAAAATCTTTATTGTTCCATAGACCAGGAAAACAGGTTCAGAAGTTTTGGTTAGACTGCTTCTTCTCGTTTCTCCTCTTCTCCAAGGTCGTTGGCGTCTTCCTCTCAGAGTAAATGCTATTAAAATGCTTGACTTGGAATGTTCACGGGCTTAACAGTCCGATTAAACAGAAAAGAATTTTTCAAAGGATTAAAAAGGGTAAAGCAAATGTTATAGCAATACAAGAGACACACGTTAAGAAAACAGAGATCCTGTACCTTAAAAATGACTCACTAGGGGAAGTTTTCTGTGCCGCCTCTGATAAAAAGAAAAAAAGGAGTGGCATTATATGTAGATGTCAGCCTAAAACCTAAACTGGCATTCCAAGACAATGAAGGAAGAGCAATGGTGGTAATTGTTGAAAGGGAAAAAGAGAAAACCCTAATATGCAATGTGTATGCCCCCAATGACTCCAAGACAAATTTTTTTAAAAGATATTGAAGGAAAATTGCTAGACTGTGAGTATGATAATGTTATATTGCTGGGCGATTTTAACGGGGTGATTGACCCCAAAGTTGATAGATCAGGGGCAGAAACTCTCAGAAAAAAAGGACCTAACGGCAAACTCCCCAAAAATTTCTTTGACCTAATAGAGGGCCTGGGCCTTAAAGATGCATGGAGAGAGATGCACCCCAGGGATCACGACTATACTTTTTTTTCGAATAGACACCAATCATGGTCTAGAATCGACTGTTTATTTCAGAGATTTTGATTCCCAAAATAAAAAAGATTAAGATTCTCACTAAACATATCTCAGACCACTGCCCAATAGAGGTTGAATTCCTAGGGAAAAGACATGAATTCTGCTGGAAACTCCCGCAGAATCTAATCAACGATAGGAATATCATTGAGGAAAGTAGGAAGAATTTAAAAGAATTTCTTGAAATAAATTGTAAAGATAACAACAATTGGAGGGTTATTTGGGACACCAGTAAAGCCTACATGAGGGGATATTATATAAGAACCCAGGCCAGAAGGAAAAAAGAAAGGAAAAAGAGCTGCAAGAAATACAGGAAAGGATGATAGCGGTAGAAAAAGAATTAAAGAAAAACCCTAAAGACTCTCAAAAAGTAAAGGAATTAAAGTTATTAACTAAGCAGCTGGACTTCTTTGAGCTGGAAAGAATACAGAAAAACATGAGGTTTGCAAATAAAAAATATTTTGAACATGCAAACAAAGCGGGTAGATACCTGGCCTGGCAAATAAAGGAAAGGAGAAAGAGGAATGTTGTCTCAAAATTAAAAATTGGGGACAAAGAAATAACAGCGGAAACTGAGATAAGAGAGACCTTTGAAAAAATTTTCACAGGCTTATACAAGTCAGATAATATAAACGGAGAGGAAGTGCAAAAATACATAGGGTCAAAAAATTTGAGCAAATTAAAAGATGAAGAGAGGGAGTTACTTAATCACAAGATCACGAAGGAGGAAATAAAGTATGCCATAAAAAAGGCCAAATGTGGTAAAGCGGCAGGCCCCGATGGATACCCCATGGAGTACTATAAGGAGCACTACGAGGAACTGGCCGACATGTTGGCTGTATTGTTCAATGACATACTAGAATCCGGGAAAACGCCAGACTCATGGGGAGACTCTAATATAATTTTAATAGATAAACCGGGAAAGGATGCATCACACCCCGCTAATTATAGGCCCATTTCCCTTCTTAATGCCGACTATAAAATCTTTGCGTCGGTCTTAGCAGAGAGACTAAAAACCTTCCTAAATAGCCGAATCAAAGGAGATCAAAACGGTTTCCTCCCAGGACTTCAACTAAAATCTAATATCAGAACAATGGTTAATATAACCGATCATTACCACAAAAATATCAACAAAAAGGTAGCCCTGGTCTTCCTCGATGCGGAAAAGGCCTTTGATAAGGTGAACTGGCAATTCTTAAGAATGCTACTAAACGAGATTGACATGGGCTTTAAATTTTAAAATGCTATACAGGCTATTTACTGTGAACAGCATGCCAGAATTATCGTAAACCAAAACAAAACGAGGAAAATAAAAACCCAAAAGGGGGTCAGACAGTGGTGTCCCCTATCACCCCTTCTATTCATATTCATGTTAGAATTACTGTTAAATGAAATTAGAAAGGACGAACAACTGAAAGGCCTAAAGATCAAAAAAGAGGAATACAAAATACAAGCCTTTGCCGATGACATGGCATTGGTAATAGAAAACCCAAACAAGGGCTGGGAGAGATGGATGGAGAAAATAGATAATTTTGGGAAGGTTGCTGGGCTTAGCATAAATAAGGAAAAAACGCAGATGTTGACCATGAACTTAACAGAAATGGAAAAAAGGAACTTCAATCAAGATCAGGAATTAAGATTATAAACAAAATCAAATACCTAGGGGTGTATCTCTCTACCCGGAATTCGCAATTGTTTAAACATAATTATGTGCCCAAATGGAAAGAAATTATAGAAGACCTTGAAAAGTGGTCAAAATTAAATATTTCTGCTCCCTAAAATGAACTTTTTGTTCTCCACTATCCCTGTAATCAAAAAAGAATCGCCCTTCACTAAATGGACTAGCAATATATCTAAATTCATGGGGGGGGGGGGTAAAAAACCCCGAGTAAGAATGAAAGTCTTGCAGGGAGGCAAGGAAAATTGCGGTCTTGGAGTCCCAAACCTTAAGCTCTATTATGAGGCGAATTGCTTGAACTGGGTGGCGGAATGATGTAAAATCGACAATAATCGGCTACTAGATCTTGAGGGATATGATTTGCTATACGGGTTACACGGTTACTTGTTTTACGATAAGGTGAAGGTAGATAGAAATTTTAGAAACCATCCTATTAGAGATGCTCTATATAAAGCCTGGATCAAACATTACAAAAAACTTACAACAAAACTACCCATGTGGCTATCGCCCTTGGAAGCGTTCAAAATAAGACTCCTTGACAACAGCAAATGGTACACTTATAAAGAGCTAACAAGCTGGAACGGACAGAGATACGTCCTGAAATCCAGAACACAGCTATGTGAAGAGAATAAGGTGATAAATTGGTTCCCTTATCTCCAGCTAAGTAAAAAATTCCGAGAGGACGAAAAGATAGGCTTTAGCGAGGAGTACCACCTCGATAGGCTGCTTCTGGGGAAAGAGAAACACAGGGTATGTAATATCTACAAAAGCTTAGCACAAAGTGGGGGAGAAGACAGTAAAGTAAAAGGCTATAGGAAAATTTGGGGTAGAAATATAGGATACAAGATCAAACGGGAAAATTGGAAAAAAATTATGGAAAAGGCATACCAATAACTTCACTGTGTTATAGGTACAAAGAAAGCTGGATAAAACTGGCATACAGATGGTACCTTGATCCAGTCAAAATAGCCAAAATGTATAAATCCACAAAAACAAATTGTTGGAACTGCGGACAGAAAAACTGAACTTTTTTTCCATCTGTGGTGGTCATGTCAAAAAGCCAAAAAGTTCTGGTGTATGATTAATAGAGAAACAAGTAAAATTCTAAAAAATCCCCTTCCCAGGAAGCCGGACCTATATCTTCTAGGAATAATTGACCCCAATTTAGAGCTAAATGAAAATGAAAAAAAGGTATTCCTAGTAGTGACAACTGCAGCCAAAATGACATATGCCAGATATTGGAAAGTGGAGGAGAATCCAAAAAAAGAGGAGTGGTTAGAAAAAGTCACTGAAACTATTAAAATGGAATGGCTCTCAGAAGCTCTTAAGGATAAGAATATAGAGAGGGCAATGCAAACTAAACTAGACTGGAGTGGCATACAAGAATACTGTCTAAATGAACATAATATAACAATAAAATTGAACTGGGACTAAAAGATACATAGAGGTAAAAGAAGAAGCTGCATATAAATAGTCCTATATGATTAGCAAATGTAACACCGGTACTTTCTTTTCTCTTGCTCTATAGGTAAATTAAGAATTTCTATGAAGAAATCAGCAAATATCTTGGAACTGGGGGGGGGTAGGATGTGCGAGTATATTAGAACAGACAGACACATCATTTATCCAACGCTATCTCTTTATCTTTATAACTTTCAAACACTATGTCTTTAACTGCTTTTTTAAATATATGACAAAGGGTACACCTTCTTTGATACCCACAATCTATATGTACGTGTGCATGTGGATGCACACAACTTTTCTTAATAACCATTTCTATTGATGTATATGTCTCTTTTCTTTTTCTGTATTCTGCTTTTATTGAAAATTGAATAAAGATTTATTTTTAAAAAAAGAAGTTTTGCTTAGATAGATGAAGGCAATGCTTCCTTGGGAATTTAACCAGTCTTCACGTTTATTGTCAAATAACATGGTTTCTTGACCACTGAATGTATACTGTTTTTTGTAGAAATAATACTAAAGTAGTCATATGCTTGCCTATCCAGGCATCTTCACTTTATATTCTGTTTTAACAGGGTCCCCAAGGTTTGCCTGGAGATCAAGGGCCTGAAGGATTGCAGGGATCAAAGGTAGAATTCCTAAAGTTAATACTGTTTCTCAACATTATCAGACCTTACAGATACAAATGTAGCTTTTCCTAGATGTTTGATGTCCCCTCATGTTGTTTGACTCACAGTGTCTAGAATAAAGCACTCCTAGGAAAAAGAAGATAAAGCCACAACAGAATTTCCTCGTATCTAAAAAAGATAAATTGATGAATTTAGTCGTTTATATATTAATTAGAAGTTATGGGCAACATCTGGGGTGCTTAAGAAGCATGGAGATGCTTTTGAAAATTAACAAGATCAAAATAGCACTATGATGCCCTCTCCTGATTATTTAACAAGCATGAGCAATTTAAAAATAAAAGTTATATATTTAGACAATTATATAAAGTTATAGAGGTATTTCTGTGTGCATGTGCTCTTCCATAAATGCTAGTGCTAATCTTGGTAGAGCACATACCAGATTTTAAAAATATTAAATCTTATATTTAGTTGTAGCAAATGTAGATATACTATAACATATTGATATATGCTGAGATGCATGTATTGATGAAAATACTAGTATTTAAACTATTCCTATGCTGTGAATTCTAGACATCTTAGTTGCATTGAAGCTGATGTGACAAGGATGCATGAAAAAACACCCAGTGGATCCCTAAAGAACAAAATCAACTATTTCGTTAATACTTAAGAGTGAGGTGGAATATCAAAATAAGAACAACAGAACTTCCATGACATTCCACATCAGAAAAATTCCCTTCAAGGCACTTTGGCCCGATTATGTTCTTATTCAGCTTTAAGCTTCAGGGAAACCATTAATGTACGACTCATAAATAACATCTTTACATGACACTTGGATTTCTTCTCAAATGAAGAGAAAACTATTTTACTCCAGGCCATCTCTTCTGACAGCAATAAGAGATGTACAGCAGACTTGATTCAGACTTTTTATTTGATGTTATTTGATGTTGTTATTTGATGTGGAATCCAATTCTCATAGCAATTCAACCACCGCTTTCTGGCCAAAACATTATGTTTAGACAGTAGTGGACATGTCGATCTCAGCATAAGGAACTATTTGCTAATTCTACTCCATTATCAAGCAAAATTGGCTGCATGAATTACCATGAATTGCACTTGAATTTACATTTGGTTCCCAGTTAATATCAAGGTGACAAAGTGTGGGATGAAACCTTTTCAGGTAGGGCAAGTTCTTGTATCCTTAAGTTCCAATATGAGAGGAGGAAGAGGAGGAGGAAGAGGAGGGGGATTGGGAGGGGAGGGGATGAAGAGATGGATTAAGAAGGGGGGGAGGAACAGAAGGACAACAAGAAGACGTAGGTCGATTTGCCCTTCTGACAGGTTTAATTCTCTCCTGAATGATATCCCTACATTTACTTCTGACCATTCTACTCTACCCAGTTATGATGCCATGATTCCATTTCAACTGCTGTGACGCCATCCTAATGAATCCTGAGATTTACAGTTTAAGGAATGGCATTCAGAATTCTTAACCAAATAATCCCCCTGGTACCTCTGATCGAATTTCACATCCCAGAATTTCATAAGATGCAAATTATGTCAGTCAAAGTGCAGTTGTGATGTGAAGTACTGTTTCTCCCAGGCCAAATTTGGCATTTTTGCTGAGCCAGGAAGTGCATTGCAAAAGTATAAAAGCAACACACACAAAAACAAAAATAAAGCAGAACAAAAATACAAATTGTGGGATTAATAAAACTTTAATAGTAAAACTTTATCTGTATACCACCCTATCTCCCCAAAGGGACTCAAGGCGGTTTCCAACATATAGGCAAACATTTAATTTCTGTGGGGGGGGGGGGGACTACACAAACAATTACAAAAATATAAACACATTCAACAATATAACACCACGATGTTTGCAATGTCGTCTCTTAAGTCTTTTTTTAGAACAGCCATTTCTCCTTTTATTAGTTTCTCTTGATCCCGAAGGAGTCTCTCTTGTTCTGCCTGGCTAGATGCAGCCTCGTCTTGTTTTTTAGAAAGTCTCTGCATCTCAATAAATAGGTCTTCTAAAGTAAATTCCTTGGGGTGCGATTCCCTTCTAATGGGGGGCTTTTTATTTGCCATTGCCTCTTTGTGTGTTGAACCCAGTTTCGAGGAAGTCGTTTGGTTGTACATTTGGGGTGGAGGGGTTCTGGCTATTTCTTCCTCTATCTATTTTATAGGTGTAGCTTTTCTGATTGCCCACTAGAAAGATGGTACTCAGGAGGTAGAGTCTCAGAGAGAGTCTTTGTTACCTCTTATTTTCCCCTAGCTTGAATTGCTTGGGTTACTTCTTGATGGCCACTAGAGGGAGCCTTCAGTGAGGCTTATCCTTCTCTTAGCCTTTGCAGCCAGGGGTCAGCGATCCGTTGTTATCTTGGCACTCGTTTCTTCAGGGGGAAGATTCTGTCCCTCCTTCTTTATTTATATGTTTGTTTGTTTGTTATTTGTGCCTATGGAGTGGTTCCTTCCCCCCCAGTATTTCAGGGGGCGTTTTGGGAATATGTTGGGGGTATTCCAGGATGCTTCGCCGTAGCTTTGATCTGGTTTTAATCTGGTGGTGAGCTTCCCTTCCCCTCTGTCTTCCCTGGTCCACTCTGTTTTGAAGCTGTGACTCTCAGAGTTTTCGTCAGGCTCTGATCATCAACCCTGTCAGCAGCTAGCAGTCCCGTCGGAGCAACACTGGGCGGGCTGATCACTGGGCGGGCTAATCAGCTCTTCTCCTCCCCTTCCTTTCTTGTCCGGCTTCTCTTCCTTAACTCTGGTGCCAAGTATGGCAGCGGCAGCGTTTTCAAGGACACTGGACAGATGTATGTCCTCTCAGGTCTCCTTGGTTTGCGCCTCCGTGGCGCTTTCGGAGTTTCGGGGGGGGGGTCTTACACCGGGGTCTGACCTCCGATATTTAATTTTTTTTATTTATTCAATGCACCTCCGGGTTTCCCTATTGGGCCCCCCCATGCCCCGCTGTCTTCTTCTTCCAAGCCACAGCTCTGCCCGCTGTCTCTACTGTTGGCTTCCCCACCGGTTCTGGGCGGTCTGCCGGGCTTCTGTTTAGGGATTTGTTGTGTACTCACGTAGAAGTTAAAAGATCGGCGGCTGCAGGCGTATTCAGGCTCAAGGCCTGATTGGCAGGCTCGGGGCTGTAATCCCGGGCGTCTCCCAGGGCCGCTGACATCTTTCCCCCGCTGTGTGGGGCGGTCCGCAACGGCTCGCTTGGAAGCCCAAGATTTCGGCTTCACAGAGATCTAGGTCCAATCTCTGAGGGGGGGAGTAATCGACCCCCCCAAGCTCCAAGACTATCTGTCACCCTCAGAGCAGCTGAGGGTGCGACCGCTTCGCAGCAAATGCCGACCGGAAGCCAAAAGCCCGGGTACAGCGTTTGCCGCCTGGGTGCACACACATACATATTCTTTGGGGGGGGGGGGGATTTGCTGCAGAATCCCGGGCTCATAGAGAAGATTCTGCAGCAAATCCCCCCCCCAAAGAATATGTATGTGTGTGCACCCAGGCAGCAAACGCTGTGCCTGGGCTTTTGGCTTTTCCCGGGCTCATAGAGAAGAGCCTTTTGCAGTTTGCACCGCTTGAGGAGGGACTACAGTCAGAATACTTCGGTTTGAATTTTACCTCTTCTTATACCCATTGTTATTACTGCTGTATTATTGCATGTGCATGGAATGTAGGTATATGACCAGTTGGATTACTTATAATATTAGGCACTTACAGTAGCATTCATTCTATTATACATTAGGTTGGTTTCTCACCCCAATACTCTTTGATGCTTTAGATCCTGGCAGGCAGGAGAGGCAGGGAAGCCTGGAAAAATGTAAACAGAGAGGTTTACTCAGAGTAAATCCACAAAGGAGGGCACTTCATCCAAAGTGCCCTCCTTTGCAGATTTACTTCTGAGTAAACCTCTCTGTTTACATTTTTCCAGGCTTCCAGCCGAAAGAAGGAGCGAGTTTAGGGCTTGCCTTGCCATAATACTTATTGGCAAGGGAGGGGAGGGTGGTGAGAGAGAAGGAGGGTGCCCCCTTACGACCTAATAACGACACTTAAGAAAATCCTGGCCCCGAAGTTCTATAAAGAAAGTCCACTTCCTGGTTGGCGTTCCAGATGCGGAAATACTCAAAAGTAGCATTTCTTACGAATTTCTTACGAATCATTTCATTTTCATAACTTTTTTCTCATGCCTAATAAAAACATTAAAACCCATTTCACTATAGCTCCATCAAGTAGAGATTCAGTAAAACCAATGGCTAGGATTACAGCTAGTCACAGCCATTTATAAAGGGCTGGGCATGGGCTAGTGCAAAGAGCAAGTCAAAAGGACAGTGGCTAAATGGGAACTAGATCTGGGGACTGATCATTCTGGAAAACTTGTTGGAATATTCAGGTTTTCTAATCCCTCAATGAGCTGAAGATGCATGATTTGGTTGGTTCATTAAAAAAAGTTTCAAAATCGTCATGTACAGTAAAGAAGCACAAAAGGGATAATCCACTTATCCCTGTTAACTCTCTATGTTCTCTGTATTTATTTCATTTTTGTATGTATTGCCCATTCCTATTGCATATTTTAATTTCTATCTACCAGAAAATCTTCCAGGGCTACAATGAATAACAGTTGTTATTTACATTGCAAATATGTCAAGTTTGAAGCTATTTCTTCTGGGGTTCTTTGACAGGGTGAAAGAGGCCTGGCCGGTCCTCCTGGGTTGACTGGAGAAACTGGAATAGGACTACCTGGCCCAAAGGTAAGGATGCCAATCATATAGCCTGCTGTGTAAAGAACTAGAAAGTCCCGCTGCTGAAATAATATACAACCGGGGGGAAAGTTTAAGCAAGAAGAAACGATGTCTTTGTAATACCTGAAAGGTATTCTGGATACAGTTCAAACACTTTCATACTAGCTTTTTTTTTTGCAACTCTCAGTAGTCCAGTGGTGATAAATTTTGCGGTTTATACTGTATGTGAAAAGAAAGAGTTAGTTGGGATGAGACTTGTTTTGCTTCCTTCCTTGTTTTGCTTCCTTTGCAAGAGCATTATGTCAATTCAAACAACACTTCCTCTTTTCAGTGTTTGCATTGCAGTCAAAACTAAACATACCATACCACTCACTTTTTTAAGGGTGACATTGGTTTGACAGGAAGACCAGGTCCTGTTGGTCCACCAGGAGTTGGAGAACCAGGTTTACCGGTATGTATTGTACATGGGGAGAAGAGAAATTCCCCTCTATTAATCTCTGAAGGTGCATCTGCACTATAAATTAATGCAGTTCGATACAAGTTTAATTGTCATGGCTCAATGCTAGGGAATCTTGAGAGTTGTAGTTTTATGTGTTGTTGAAGGCTTTTATGGCCGAAATCACTGGGTTGCTGTGAGTTTTCTGGGCTGTATGGCCATATTCCAGAAGCATTCTCTCCTGCCATTTCATCCACATCTATGGCAAGCATCCTCATACCTCACAACCTCTGAGGATGCCTTCCATAGATGTGGATGAAACATCAGGAGAGAATGCTTCTGGAACATGGCAATACAGCCCAGAAAACTCACAACAATCCAGTTGTAGTTTTCTAAGGCACCACCGCTATTTGGCAGAGAAGGCTAAAGACTTTTTTAAACTACAACTCCCATGTTTTCATAGCAATGAGCCATGGTAGGTAAATTGCTGTCAATCTCATTCATTCTAAAGATGCCTCCTAAATCTGGACCCAAAGCAATATCTTCCTTTCTTACACCCCATAAAAAGGGGATATGGCACTCTGGAAAAATTGAGGGGGTTGACTTGGGACCTCAGGAATTTCCCACTCAAACCACTGAAGATTCTTCTGATATCATAACTCTTGATAACAGAGTTTGGTGGCTTTTTATCCACTGACTCCTCAGAAAACCATTGAGATGGTAAGAATAACTTGTAATGTTACAACCCAGAAACTGCCTATATCTGTCTGAAAGTCCTCCTGCAGGGAATCTTAAACACTTGCTAAAAATTAAGCCTGTAAGTGAGCCCATTAGGAGCTATTATTAAAGTTAAAGCTTATGCTTGGCTGCTTTGTTGGATTATTACAGGATGAACCTTCCAGGCTGAGAATTTAAGCCTTTTATTCAGTGAGGCCAGAAGTTGGGGCTGGAAGAAAAATCTGGTACAACTTGTTATTGCTGCCGTTCATAGCTTACTCCTTTTTTATATAGCATGAATATAATATTACTCTAGCAATCTGGGGCAGGTTGAAACTAGGTTCCAGGCCACGGAGATATATAAAGATCACATTTAGACTGATTTTCATACTTCTCTATGATGCTTTGAAACTTTTGTTCTTTTTACAGGGACCTCAAGGACCACAAGGTATTCAAGGAGAAAGAGGTTCACTAGGTGAAGGGCTTCCAGGACCAAAAGTAGGATACTTTTTTTAAAAAAAAGTCATTGTATATAAATGAATGCCTTTTGCCATAAATATCATATGTGCCGTGTCCATTCTGGATAACCAAAATGTACAAAGATAGGAGTTGCGCCCAGTCATGCCAACTGCAGAAGATCCTTTACTCTAGCAAACCCTTCTACAGTTGCATCATTATCAGAGTGCAAAGGGTGCAAACCCCACTGAGTGACACTATCAGAAAGGTGCCGCCAATTTGGCTGTGTATAAAATGTTTGTGCAGTGTTTCAGCAGAAATTGATTGGTGTGTATAAAATATAGCCCCATAGTTCAGTGGTTCTCAACCTTCCTAATGCCACGACCCCTTCATACAGTTCCTCATACAGACTCCCAACCAAAAATATTTTTGTTGCTACTTCATAACTGTCATTTTGCTACTGTTATGAATCGTAATGTAAATATCTGATATGCAGGATGTATTTTCATTCACTGGAACAAATTTGGCACAAATACCCAATACGCCCACATTTTAATACTGGTGGGGTGGGAGGGGATAGATTTTGTCATTTGGGAGTTGTAGTTCCTGGGATTTATAGTTAATCTACAATCCAAGAGCATTCTGAACTTCGCCAACAATGGAATTGAACCGGACTTGGCACATAGAACTCCCATGACCAACAGAAAATACTGAAAGTGTTTGGTAGGCATTGACCTTGAGTTTGAGAATTGTAGTTCACCTACATCCAGTTAGCACTAGGTACTCAAACAATGATAGATCTGGACCAAACTTGGCATGAATCCTCAATATGGCCAAATGTGAATAATGGTGAAGTTTGGGGAAAATAGACCTTTACATTTGGGAGTTGTAGTTGCTGGGATTTATAGTTCACCTACAATCAAAGAGCATTCTCAACCCCAACAACAATAGGATTGAGCCAGACTTCCCACACAAAACCCCCATGACCAACAGAAAATACTGTGTTTTCTAATGGTCTTTGGCGACCCTTCTGGCATCCCACCTCACACACCCCCAGGAGTCCGACCCCCCAAGTTGAGAAACGCTGCTATAGTGAGATATAAGCACAAAAACCTATTTCATAAACCTATCTTGCATTTATCATATCAATATAACTACAAAGCTAAAACTCTGCTAATTTACTTTTTTAAAAGTTCTATTGTTTATGCGCTCCAGTCAGAGCTGTCATTGTTACCCAATGATAGTTATATTTTGAATCACATGGTTTCATCTGCACTTGTTACAAGCCTGTGCTTGTTTTGTTTTTTTGTTTTCGCTAGTTTTTTTTAATAGTTGCTGATTTTTTACCTCATCACACGGGGCATTTTCCCTGTTGTAGGATACTTCATCTCCACTTCAGGGCTGAAGAGGTACGGAGCCAGTCACATGATGTTTGCTTACTTCCAGCCCTTTGTCTTCAAAATGTAGATGAAGTGTACTGAAAGGAGGGAGTTCAGACCACGACTGAGAAATTGTGTTCTGAGCCCCTGGTGTTGCTCCAAAACACACGTGATGGGATCTGACAAATTTTCCCATGTTGAATCATTTTAGTGACATGAATGGGCATTCCTCACCACTTTGCTGCCACTGCCTTTTCTCCTTAATAGTAATTTAGGCTTTTAAACTTAACACTGGTCTAATGGAGGGAAGGAAAGCCTAGCAGGAGGGGATCATGGCATAGTGGTTTATAGTTACCTTGGTCTAATGAAGGTGAGCACAGACTTGGAAAAGGGGATTATTGCAAAGAAATTATCATTACACTGGTTCCTCCCTCCCTCCCTCATTCCCTTTCTTCTTTCCCCTCTTTCTTCCTTCCCCTCTTTCTTTCTTTCCTCTCTCTCTCTCTCTCTCTCTCTCTCTCTCTCTCTCTCCTTCCTTCCCGCTCTCTTTCCCTTTCTCTCTCTCTCTTCCTGTCTTCCTCTCTCTTTCCCTGTAATGGCAGTATCCCACTGGATTGAAATTAGCAATTGAGGGAGGGGGCTTTGGAATCTGAGCCCAAGAGATCCTCTGATGCCTCAAGGAAACCACAAATTCCATAGGATGTTGCCATGGAATAACTGTGGCATAATTTTGTAATGTGAATGGGCAGTTAAAGTACAATCGCTGTGCCATAACTTTGTATTATAAATTAGGGTGGTAAAGTAAAAAGAATTCTACAAGGAAGGGAAAATCAGTAAAATCACTTTCTTCTTCGAGGGCTCTGTGAATGCACACTTATGAAGTTTGCGCACCAGCGCGGGCTTCCAACGGAAACTTTCCCAGTTTGAAAGGTTTTGGCGGTAGCTCCGCCCAGCTGACCCGGAGGGCATAAAAGGCGCCTCCAGGAGCGCCCACCCCATTCCTTTGTTTTCCGCCACTTGGGCAACATCGGAAATACGGCTGGTTGTGTGAGCATAGTATGTCCACAACCAGTTTCAAGAAGTGTTCATCCTGTGGTAGCAAGATCCCGGATTGCGACGGTCACTCGAAGTGCCTTCGGTGTCTCGGAGAGGGGCACGTTGTTCCTGTCTGCCGACACTGCCAGGCCTTCTCGTCGCACACCAGAAGAGCGAGAGCCCGCAGGCTTCAGGCCTACCTGACGGAGCGTGCTCTCTACCCATCAGAGATGGAGACGGCTGTCCCATCTACCTCCTTGGGGTCCGGGGCGGCTGCTCCGGCCCCTACCGTATCGACCGCTCACCCGGCTGGGAAGAAGCGTCTACGGAAGGAGAAGAACACGAAGTCTGTCTCCTCGAAGACTTCGGTGTCGAAGAGGCCCTGCACCGTGACGACAGAGACGGTTCAGCTGCCTCCACCTTGCCGGTTGTCAACGAACTTGGTGGCGTCGGGCCTCTCCCAGAGGTCGACCATCTCGAAGACTCCCTCCAATAGAGCTATGGAAATAGCGTTCCGGAGGTCGAGCGAGGAAGCCCGTAGAGCCCAGACCAGAGGCCTGGTTCCTGTGACTCCGGGCAAGTCTCTGGAGGCCGGAGCCTCGAGACCCCCGTCTCCGAAGAGGCGCAGGACTCTGACGTCATCTTCATCGGCGTCGTGCCCTGATTCCCCGCCTGCCCCTGTTCTCGCTGTGGAGACAGGGGCAGAGCAACACATCTCACCGGGAGACTCGGTCCAGACCGTCGTCAGAGTCCCCTTGGCTCAGCCCTCGGTCCGACAACTCTTTGTGACGTCGCCTGAAAAAGGCAGGCAGACCACGAGGCTCGCCATGGCCCCGGCAACACGAAGCCCTCTCCCTGCATCGACGGTGGTGACTGCGGTCCCATCTACGTCGAGAGCGCCGCCACCGTCCCAACTTCCGGTGGCACCGGAAGTGGTTCGACCGTGGTCGGGAGACGAGACCGAGGAAGGCGAGGCCCCTCGATCGGTGAGGTCGGGGTCCATCTTGTCGCTCAACATGGACCGAACACCTTCCCACAGAGGCTGTGAGATGGAGCCTTCCTCGTCGCCGACAGACTCCGCGAGAGCCTTCGGCGAGCAAGTGGGCCGGATGGCAAGGGCTCTGGGCATGCAGACGTATGTCCCAAGAAGATCCAGCGCCTGCCCCGTCTTCAGCAGGGTGCAGGTCGAGGACGCGGCCCAGCCACATCTTCCCATGCTGGAACCCCTGGAAGAGGTGGTGAAAGCGTCGTGGAAGACCCCATCGACCATCCCACCCACGTCAGGGTGTATCGAGGCGTGGTATAAGATCGACGAGAGGGAGAAGGAATGGCTGCACGATCATCCGACACCCAACTCGATGATCGTCACCTCCTCCCAGTCTTCAGGCAGAGAGTCCACAGCCCCCTCTGACCAGGAAGGGAAGAGGTTCAACACGGTCGGTAGGAAGATCTACCGAGCCGGACTCCTGCTGACAAAGATGGCAAACTACGGGGCGTGCATGGCAGCCTATCATCAGATCCTGTGGGAAAGGGCCCAACCCTTATTCCAGGATCTCTCCCAAGAACAGCAGACTGCACTGGCCTCCATCTCGCAGGAGGCGGAGGCGCTGGCACACCACCAAATCCTGATGGCCCGCCACACGGGGGACACATCGGGAAAGCTGCTGGCCCACGGTGTCGCCATCCGCAGGCACGCGTGGCTGAAGTCGTCGGGGTTGTCCTCCAACTCCAAGAAAACCATCGAGGACTTGCCGTTCGATGCCCAGGGACTCTTCTTTGCTGGCACGGACGACAAGTTGAAGGCCATTCACGACTTCAGAGTCCTGACGGCCAAGTTGGATCGACCACCGGCGCAGCCCAGGACCCGGTACTACCAGCGGGCAAAGTTCCAGCCCAGGTCGCAGTACCGCCAATCCCCAAGGCCATACTCGGCTCCGCAGCAACACCAACAGCAGCAGCCGAGACAACAGCAGCAGCAACAGACCAACCGACCTCACCATGGCAACAAGTCGAGGCCACGCCAAAACAACGGCAATGGACAATCGAATCGCCGTGTTTGACGGGGCGAGGGACGACACCGCCTCCTCGCTAGGTACCACTGCCACCACCATGCCTCCCCCCAGCCCTCAACCTCCACCATCTCACCCGCCGTTCGGAGACCGCCTGGCCCGCTACATCGGTGCTTGGCGACGCATCACCTCAGATGCATGGGTGCTCCGGATTGTCGAAGACGGCTATGCCTTGGAATTCGACGAACTCCCGCCAACGGGGTTCATCGTCGAGACGGAGCCGTCCGAGGTGATCTTGGAAGAGGTCGACAGCTTGCTTCAAAAGGGAGCGATATCACAGCTCCCACACAGCAAGGAAAGAGAGGCATTCTTCTCACGGTACTTCACCGTACCGAAGCCAGACGGTTCCCTGCGACCCATCCTGGACCTCAGAGACTTAAACGGGTACGTTTCACCGAGGAAATTCAGGATGGTGTCAGTGTCGTCCATTCTCCCGCTTCTCCGGACAGGTGACCACTTCGCCTCGATCGACCTCCGAGACGCATACTTCCACGTCTCGATCAGACCTGCTCATCGACGCTTCCTGAGCTTCAAGGTGGCAGGAAGGGCGTACCAATTCAACGTCCTTCCCTTCGGCCTCGGGACGGCTCCCCGAACATTCTCCAAGTGCATGTCGGTCGTGGCTGCGCACTTGAGAAGGGAGAAAATCCGGATTTTCCCTTACCTAGACGACTGGCTGCTGGCAGCTCAGTCTCCGGAACTGTTACAACAACAGGTCACGGCGACACTACGACTACTCTCCTCGTTAGGCCTACGTCTCAACGAGGAGAAGTCCCAACTTGTCCCATCCAGGACCATAAAGTTCATCCGGACAATGTTCGACTCCGTCGATCAGCTCGCCTATCTGCCAGAGGTCAGATTTCAAGCACTTCGACGCGAGGTAAACAGCTGCACCCGGCCTTGCATCACGGCGAAGCAGATCCAAGTTACGCTGGGCCACATGGCATCCACGGTGGCCGTCACTCCGCTGGCGAGGCTACGCTTCAGACCGCTGCAGCGTTGGTTTCTCGACCACTTCGACCCGGTCAGAGAACACCACTCAAAGAAGCTTTCCCTCCCGGTGGAGGTCAAGAACTCCCTCCGGTGGTGGACTGGCAGGGCCAACGTCTGCAAGAGAGTACCATTCCACACGATGACCCCGTCCATCATGGTGACGACCGATGCATCGTTGCTCGCCTGGGGAGGTCACGCAAACAACCTGTCGATCAACGGCCAATGGTCAGCGGTGGAGAGGCTCCACCACATCAACTACCTCGAGCTCCTGGCCATAGCCAAGACTCTTCGGGCCTTCGCCCCCCTCGTCAGGGGACAAGTAGTACTGAAAAAACAAGCTGAGCAAATAAATCACTCTGAATGAACAGATACCACATATGTAAAGCAGTAATAATGGTATATTGCAGTATTACAAATCGTTAAAAGAGCATCCCAATGAATTGCAAGCAACAATATATCAATCAACATGTAGATCAGCAGAATAAGTACATATAATATAGAATTCAATACAGTGTAGAGCAAGTGGGAAACTGAATATATAAATAGCATTAATTGAGTAAAGCATCAGAATATCATAGTATAGGATGCAATAGCAAATATAGCAAGACACAGAACCCCAGCTGTAACTACAGGGTAAGTAATGTAATCACACAGTATATATATACACACATAAAGTTAATATACATCTGAAGCAAATCAAGATAATCAAAGGGGTTGATACCCTAAGTCCCAGATGGAGAATGACCAGCGGTGGAAGTGGAGAGAGGAGCAGCAGTTGGCCTAATAAGGCATAGATCTCTCCGTGGATAATGCCACAATAGATCAAATACAGGCTGCGACGTCACTAGGCATTGCTTCGGCGCGTCGGCCCTCCGAGCTGGCGGCGCTCCGTGTGGACGAGCCCTACCTGCTGTTCCTAGCGGACAGGGCCATCTTGCGAACGGACATCACCTTCCTGCCGAAGGTGGTATCCCCATTTCATGTCAACACTGACATTGTACTGCCAGACCTGGGGTCCTCTCCGTCCGGGGACGGTGAGTCAACACTCAGAGCCCTCGATGTCAAAAGAGCCCTCTGGGTCTACAAGGGCAGGTCGGCAGACTACCGACGGTCGACTAGACTTTTCGTCTCCTACGCCACCGACAAGCTGGGCTTGCCGGTGTCGTCCCAGAGACTGTCTAATTGGGTGGCGTCCCTGGTTGAGCTGTGCTATCAGATAGCCCGTCAACCGTGTCCCCCTAGGGTCAGGAGCCGCTCGACTAGAGCGGTGGCCACATCGACTGCGTTCCTCCAGGGGATCCCCTTAGACTTGATCTGTAGGGCGGCCATCTGGGCCAACCCCTCCACCTTCACATCCCATTACCGTGTAGACACCCTGTTTGGGAGGGAGGCGGCTTTTGGTTGAGCGATTCTCACTCCCAAGGGCCTTCAGGGCTAGTGTCTAACAGGCTACCCTGTTCTCCCCTCTATACACTGTTCGATCGACAGTTTTCAGGTCGATCAAACCTCACTACCTTGTAGGAGGGATAAGTGTTTGCCGTGCCCCGGGTTTCGGGGTCACAGTCTACCGGTTAAAGCGCGCTTTTCCTTAGAATCCCAGGGTTCTATGTCGCACCTGTTGTGCACTTACTGTTGTGAGGCCTGTGTGCCTGACATGAATGGTGCTTGTTGCACTTTATACTGTGAGGCCTGCGTGCCTGACATGAATGGTGCTTGTTGCACTATGTTTACAAGTGGGAGCATGTCTTCCACTCTTATTTATTATGCTGTTGATTGTGTTATTTATACATATTGCTGGTTGCAATAAACCTGTTCGGTTTTTCAAAAATTGGCTGGTTTGTTCCCACCTCCTTTACCTTAGCTCAGTAAATCTTCATAAGTGTGCATTCACAGAGCCCTCGAAGAAGAATGGTAGGTTACATACCTGTGACCATCTTTCTTCGAGTGGAGCTCTGTGAATCCACACGAACCCGCCCGGCCGTCCCCTCTATCTCAAACCACCCTTTCCTAGTTGCTATTGTGGCGTAGGAATGGGGTGGGCGCGCATGGAGGCGCCTTTTATGCCCTCCGGGTCGGCTGAGCGGAGCTACCGCCAAAACTTTTCAAACTGGGAAAGTTTCCGTTGGAAGCCCGCGCTGGCGCGCAAACTTCATAAGTGTGGATTCACAGAGCTCCACTCGAAGAAAGATGGTCACAGGTATGTAACCTACCATTATTCCCTTCCCTAGGGAAGTTTCTGCTATTACTACTTTTCCCCAACCGGGACCCAAACTGGCTTAAGCATTTGCAGTCAAAAAAATACCAAAAGTTAACACGATTACCAAAATTAAACTATAACTATATTGAAAATGAGTGGCATCCCTAGGCCATAAGGTTTCCTCCCTGTGGGCACAATTCATCATTCTCACCATAGCCTGATATAGAAACGGAGTCATGTTTCAACTAGGGGTTAATGTTCACACATGTAGATAAGGTGCAAGAAGAGGAAGCTGTTCTGGGTCCTGGCCTCTAATGAGAGCAGGGGAGGAGCACAGAGGCATCATCTGCACTTGGTGCTCCTCTGCCCCCCCCATTGGAAAGGGAAAAGCCACCTTGTAAGAGAATGGCTGTGGCTGAAAGAAAGAACTTGAATGAGTGTTACTTTGATGTCACTGTATTTTTTCCTTAATGGTAATCTAGGCTTTTTAACTCAAGACTGATCTAATGGGGGGACACCATTAGTAGTACACCATTAGTAGCACACCAGCATTGAAGCGATGGTCCTATGCCATCAACTCTGTTGTACCGGCCACATTGTCCAAATGCCCGACCACCGTCTCCCAAAGCAGCTGCTCTACTCCAAACCCAAGAATGGAAAACGTAATGTTGGAGGATAGGAAAAGAGATTTAAAGATGGGCTCAAAGCCAACCTTAAAAACTGTGGCATTGACACCAAGAACTGGGAAGCCCTGGCCCTTAAGAGCTCTAGCTGGAGGTCAGCTGTGACCAGCAGTGCTGTAGAATTTGAAGAGGCATGAATGGAGGGCGAAAGAGAGAAACATGCGAAGAGGAAGGCGTGTCAAGCCAACCCCGAGCAGGACTGCCTTCCACCTGGAAACCGATGCCCCCACTGCGGAAGAACATGTAGGTCATGAATAGGACTCCACAGTTACCTACGTACCCACTGCCAGTACACCGAACTTGGAGGACAATCTTACTCGGACAACAAGGGCTCGCCTAAGTAACTATGGCACTCACTCTGCCTCTCATTACATGACGCTTGTATCAGTGGAACTACTAACAATGATATCCAACAAAATACGCCCTCTCTAGGCATTTTAGGTCCTCTGGTATGACATGGTGTTCTTGGGCCGTAAGTGCTTCGTTTATCCATGGTAGCATGTATCCACATGAAGTATAGGAATGTATCCCCTGCAGATATGAAAATGCATTGTATTTAAGATTAAAGTCACAATAGCTCTGTTCCATATCCAGCCTGGCAGCCCTAAGAAATGGTGCCCCCCCCCCCTTCTTTTCTTTTCTTTTTTGTCTTTTGAAGCTACAACTACTGCTGGATGATTGAAGCCTGTGTTCATGTACATACATGTAGGCTGTGTTCATGTGGATTAAAACCTGTCTTCATATTCTTATATGTGTCGTCTATCATGTTCTGCAGTTGATGGTGGTTGGTGGTGATAGGCCTAGCAGTTTGTGATGGAAGGATTAATGTAAGTCTTCGTTCTAAAGGGTTGAGTAATCTGTAAGTAAGTAATCTGTAAGTTCATGGGTGAAAGCAATTAAGGGTGGAGGTATGCAAGAGATAGGTTGCAGCTGGGTGTTTCTGGATATAGCCTTGGGACTGATCTTCAGGGAAAAAGTATTGTTCTTATCTTGGTGGTAGATGCTGTTGGTTTTTTCCCAGGTTTGTGTATTTTCGGTATCCTGACCTGTTTCCTGAACCTTTGGAATCCTATAACTTTGAATCTTTGAACTGGCTTTTGACTATGGTACAGACTCTTGATCCCTGGACTTTGCTCATTGAACTCTCGGCGTTTGACCACTGGACTGGACCTTTTGACTATGGTGTTATCTTGAACCTGCAACAGTGTTTGCGGTCAGTTTTTGTTTTTTATTCTGTGGCTGAGTGCTATCTTAATGTTTTATATTTTGGACTATTAAAACAGCCAGAAAGTGATGTTTTAATTAAACTGTTTGATACAAACTGGGTGTTTGTTTGATTCACCTCTGCCAGAATAACGGCAGAGCCCTGGCATCGTGACAATATGTGGATTGTGTTCATGTGTGTTGAAGCTTGTGTTCATGAGACACATATAAGGTGATCACTGTGTACATTTTTCACTTGTGCCTCCACAGGAAAGATTTGGCCTCCTGCTGTTTTCATTATATATTGTAGCAGCTTTTCTGTATAAAGATAAAAAATGAGAATTGAAATGTGGTTGCACAAAAAAGAACAATTCCTTAGAGACATGAAGCAATTCCATCCCAGTGAACATGAAGCCAAAACTTCACATCAGCTTAGTAAAGTTAAAGAGGCATTAACAAACTGAAACTACAAAGGAAGTTTAAACAAGCAGAATGAATGGAAGGAAACAATTTGGAATTCAGCCAGGACTCTGCTCTTAAGAGGACTCCATCCTGCCTCAACAGAAAATCGAAAAAGAAACAAAAAAAATCAATCGTTTGTGTATACTTTTACCTAGTGAATGGTGTTCAGTAGTAATGTGATCTTTTCCATTTTTAAAAACGGGAATAAAGTAAAAAGAAAGCAAATAACTGACTTCTTTAAGACATAAATCATACAATTTTAAATGTGAAGCTCCAAAAGCATTTAGGAAGAGTAAGCGTGAAGAATGTGACTACTGGTTAATTGTGGAACCTAATCAAGCAATGGACAGTGTATGTAAGAAACAGATAATTTCTGATTTAAGATTAATTAGAAAAATATTAGGGATAGCATTTCCCAATAGCATATCCCTACTATCTTCTCAGATCCTCAAGGGAAGGTATTTCAGAGTGAGAACAGTGCATTGAGAAGTGATTGTATTCTTTTCCTATATTCGTGATACAATACTTGATTTTAAAAATTCGAACAGCATATTCTATGCAACAATGTTGATGCTTAAGATGCCACAACCCTAGTTAAAAACCTAGGGAATTTCTGCTCAGTGCAAGAACTGTGAACTTCTGGACTGAATGGTGGTTGCTAAGTCAACAGTAAATATGTAATTCATCAATTTTGATTAGGAATGACATTTGGTTCCTGTCAGAACCCAGGCACAAGTTAGCATCACAACATTATGTGTGTGCGCGCACGCACCTTCAAGCCACCTGTCAACTTTTGCATCATACAGAAGAATATTTAGATTAATGTATAGCAGCATTTCTTATCCTGGCAATAGGGACTCCTGGGGTGTTGTGAAGGGGGTGCCAGAGGGGTCGCCAAAGACCATCAGAAAAAACAGTATTTTCTGTTGGTCATGGGGGTTCTGTTTGGGAAGTTTGGCCCAATTCTATCACTGGTGGAGTTCAGTATGCTCTTTTATTGTAGGTGAATTCTAAATCCCAGCAATTACAACTCCCAAATGTCAAGATCTATTTTCCCCAAACTCCACTGGTGTTCACATTTGGGCATATTGAGTATTCATGCCAAGTTTGGTCCAGATCCATCATTGTTTGAGTCCACAGTGCTCTCTGGATACAGGTGAACTACAACTCCAAAACTCAAGGTCAATGCCCACCAAACCCTCCCTGTATTTTTTGTTAGTCATGGGAGTTCTGTGTGCTAAGTTTGGTTCAATTCCATTGTTGGTGGAGTTCAGAATGCTCTTTGATTGTAGGTTAACTATAAATCTCAGCAACTACAACTCCCAAAGGACAAAATCTCCGCCCCAATCCCAGTATTCAAATATGGGCCTATCGGGTATCTGTGCCCAATTTGGTCCAGTGAATGAAAATACATCCTGCCTATCAGATATTTTAGATTAAGATTCATAACAGTAGCAATGAAAATAATGTTATGGTTGGGGGTCACCACAACATAAGTAACTGTATTAAGAGGTCATGGCATTAGGAAGGTTGAGAACCACTGATGTATAGGTGACATCTATTATGTGACATGCATTGACTCTTTCCCGAACAATAGAGAATTCAGGTGTGGTTCAACTATTGGAGAGAGGGGAAATGTTTTACTGATTGTTTTGTGATTGGTGTTCACATTGAGTTGAATCTCATCCAGTGTATAATTTTAGCCTTTGGTATGCTTAGTATTTTGAATCATTTGCTTACATTATCAGCACTTCCATCTGTTTGAAGGGAATAGAATCCTAGATTATAGTGAACAATCGTATTGCTAATTACCATGTAAATTTATTTCTCTATATAGGGAGATCGGGGCTTTGATGGTCCCAAGGGACCCCGGGGCCAACCGGGCATTGGCATCAAGGGTGAAAAGGTGAGCAATAAATATGCCAGTGGATTTAGAAAATCCAAAGAAACTTAAATGTCCTGTGACTGATACTAATCACAAAGGGTGCAATGAAGCAAAATAAAGAGTTTGCTTCCCCAATAGAAATTGAACAATAATGTAGTTTGTGGATAGATTGATGCCCAATAAACTTCCCAAAGGCTCTTTTAACTTCCCTTCATAGTAAAGTGTGAGATTAAATAAGAGGTGATTGATTCTGTGGGAAAGTTAAGTTCTGGAATGGAATAACAGTGACTGTACATGTCCCTCACTGCAGCAGAGACAGCATTTATAAAGCCTGCTATTTAAAGGTAACTGAGGAAATATAGAATTGGTGTGTCCGTTCATCTGTATTGAGCTGACAATGCTGGCTTCAAAGAAGCTGTATCGAATTGTACTCAATGAGCATTCCTGTACTTAATGAGAAAGGTATCAAAATTATATGTGCAGTAGTAACTAATCAAACTTTGTTTGTCAGGGTGAAATTGGGCCCCCTGGTTTGCCTGGGCCTATTGGATTACCTGGGGTTGGAATTCAAGGGGAAAAGGTGAGCGCATGCTTTGAGAAAATTACTTATCCCACATTAAAATAACTTCTCCGGAAGGATTAATGTTCTTT
Source organism: Anolis apletophallus (assembly GCA_030556195.1). Lineage (NCBI taxonomy): Eukaryota > Metazoa > Chordata > Lepidosauria > Squamata > Anolidae > Anolis > Anolis apletophallus. The sequence goes on from JARBWK010000002.1 coordinate 155,233,979, forward strand.
TATGTTTCCCAGGGAGTAGAAGGCCCCAAAGGACCACCAGGGCCAAGGGGACCAACGGGACAAGGAGTACCTGGACCAAAAGTGAGCAAATGTAACCAGAAACAGAACTACAGTTTGTTTGTGTTTAATATCAAATCCAATTTGCAAAAGATGTCTTCATTTGTTGTGGTGTTCTAAAGCAGGGGTGGTTGTAGTGACCCACACCCCTCCCACAATTGCCACCCCTTCCCTCCCAATCTAAATAAAAGCAATTAAGGAAAATTGGGGTTTCCCTCTACTGGAGGTCCCCAAAACCAGTGGTTTAGAATTTGTGTGCTAAGTAAAATGGGAGTCCTTGTACTTGTATGTCGCCATACTCGAGCCATGATTCAAGCTTGTCAATTTGCTGTTTGTCCGCTGTCAAAGGGTGATCAAGGCTTGCCTGGTGAGACTGGAGGCCCTGGAGAAAGAGGTCTTGGAGAACCTGGTGCAAAGGTAAGGTCTCGTTCTAATGATAGGACTATTGACCTATAGTGTAAATAAAATTTGAAATCATTGTGGGTAATAGCCATAATTCAGACATATTCACAAACAGCAATGGGCTATTTGTGAGGTGTCTAAAAGGTGGCGCTTCACCTGTCATTTTAGAAGGCACTAGAGATCCTGAATTCAATAGCCCCCATCACCGAGCTGCCTTCTTCAACATATATGAGGCTTTTAGAAGATATTGACTCTGATGCCAGGTTTTCAATCCAGTGTTGGGAATCTCCATTAACGGTCCCCTGAATATTTACTGACTGCTCCTATAATGACTGATGTTAATGAATGACTGTTTAAGATACTAGACTAGGGTTGTCATATGTCCCTTATTCTAAGGGACGTCCCTTATTTTGGCCCTAAAATTTGTGTTCCTTATTTTCAGGCCCTGTCCCTTATTTTTGACTAGCAGGACAGGACTGGGTGGGGTTGACCAGAGGAAGGTGCGTGCTGTGGTTTCCACGGCAATGCCTGCCCGGGGATTCCAACTCGCAGGGCAGCCTGCATCCCCTTTGGAAGGAAGAGGCGATACAGGACTTTTTCAAAGTACATTAGACTAATTAACCGTTACCCAAGGGAAATGTTGGATAAAGATAGTTTCTGGTTGCTTGAGAGTTACTCTTAAAATAGGCCTAGCTGTGCATCCCAATACTATACAATGCTGTGTATCCCATACCATACCATTAACTATTGACATAATAATCATGAAGATGTACTGTCCTATAAAATGTATTTTATTTTAATGTTTAGACAGTGCACTTCTAAAGTAAGCAAAGTCAAGTACTAAATACAAATGGAGAAAATAAGGTAGTTCTAATGTTTTTTCTGCATGACAAAGCATGCAGAAACATACCATGTACTGTTAAGAGGGTATAAGTCAGTTTCTTTTGTGAGTTTCAATCATTATCTTATTCTGTTAATAAAACTATTTCTACTTAATGTTTGAGTTTCAAGTTTTTAATGAAGTGTCCCTTATTTTTGTGAAAAATCCCATAAATGTCCCTTATTTCTTATATCAAAAAATGGCAACCCTATACTAGACAATTAAGAGCAGTCCTCTCCTTTGGTATCCTCCTGATTTCACTCTCCATCTCCTCCTAACATGGCAATGGTGTGATGTCCACATTAGACAGGACTGGTCTAAATCAGGGCTGTCCAACTTCTACCGGCCCAGGGGCCTGAATTCCGGTCACTGATGACCTGGGGGGCCGAAGGGTGCCCCCACCCCGGCTCCGCCTCCGCCCCGGCTCCGCCCCCGCCCCCGGCTCTCATAAGAGGCATCCATACAATCAAATATAATCTTTTACTAAGGGGAAATGCAGGGAGGGAATACATAAGGGGCATCCATACACAATTACATAATAATAACATAAAGGTTAGCCTACCTTCCCAAACGCGCAGGATCCAGGAGTAGCCGGACCACAAGCAGAGGCGACGACCGACTGAGGCAGAAGCCAAGAAGGTCCAAGTCGCGTCTGCGTGGGCCGCAGGGATTAAGTAGCCGAGATTTTGGCAACAGGAGTATCGCGAGACTACGGAAGCCACACGGGATTTCGCTCTCAAGGCAGGCGTGATCTTGCGTTGAGAGCGAAATCCCGTGTGGCTTCCGTAGTCTCGCGATACTTGCTCCGGAACCCAGAAGTGCGTAATTTTTTTAAATAGTATTATTTTATTTATTTATTTATTTTTATTATTTAAAAGCTTAGGGGGCCGCAGGGAAGTGGCTGGGGGGCCGTATGCGGCCCCAGGGCCGCCAGTTGGACAGCCCTGGTCTAAATCATAATTTGTGACACCATGTTTCTGGGAGTTGGAATTGCTATGCTACCTGTGGTTGGATTCAGAAATTTAGTACTAGGAAGTATGTACCTATGTCCCATTCTGTACAATGATGTGATGTCAATTGCTATTCTGCACTGTTTCCCTGGAATTGGTTGTTAAAAGATCTAGAGGCTGGGGAGGTTAAAAGGAAATGCTTAAAGTAACAAATAGGAAGAGACAGAGATTGGAGTAGGTGAAGACAGAGAACAAGAGGATAAAGGGAGGGAACAGCTGAAGGGGGCTCTTCCACGCTGCCCCTATACCCCAGGATCTGATCCCAGATTGTCTGTTTATCCCAGGTTATCTGGCAGTGGTGACTCATATATTCCAATTTATAGTAGGTAATCTGGGATCAGATCCTGGGATAAAGGGCAGCGTGGAAGGGCCCTGAATCATGGGGGAAGAGCCGGAATGGGAACTGGTTGTTAATGACACCACTGTGATAAAGGCCAATACCTAGGACCTCATCACACTAGAGCAGTGGTTCCCAACCCTTTTTTTTACCAGGGCCCACTTTGACTGGAGCCCACTTTGACCGGGAACCACTTTTACTAGGAACCACTTTGACCAGGGACCACTCTCCAACATTAGTACTGAAAGGGGTGGCGCTGGTTAGCTCTGTGGAAAGGAACAGGAACAAAATAAAATAAATAGAGAGGAAGGAGGCTCACAGGTTGAGAACCACTGCACTAGAGAATGAACCCATTTTAAATCTGGTTTCTGCCTCTTGCAGAATTCTGGGGTTTGTGGTTTAGTGAGGAGCCTTTAACTGCCTCAGTAAACTATAAACCCCAGATTTCTGCAGAAACCAGATTGGAAAGTGGATTCATTCTCGTGTGCTGAAGATACTGCTATGTGGATTGCAAGATGTCATTTGAAATCAGACTGTTTATATGTGGTCAGTATCAGGTGGAAAACACTGTTCACTATATAGTAATCTATCTCTTGTACAAGTGATTCAAGAGAGCAATTTTTGAAACTCTTATTGTCTCCTAAAACTAAGGATTCCAGAGAACCTATTCAATTTATTTTGAGTAATACCAGTCCTATGTGGCACCGAAAGTGGATCTTTCTGCTTTGGCTGCGCAAAGGGAAAGAGCGAAAAAACACTACAAATTGTTTAGAGACTTGGTGCATTCATCTGTGGTTGTTTCTGGTAATTTTGAAGCTGTTTATATTTTATTATATTCTTGTAAGTAGCATACACCAGGATGCAGCTAGTCACTTTCAAATGCATAACCCACTGTTTTACGTAGCTATGCAGTGATTCCCAGTCCAACCCTCACCTCCTTCCTCATTTATTGGGCAACAGTCATTGCAGTCCACAGCAATCCATTCCTTGATGCTTGGAAAACAGCTGACTGACATTCCCACCTCCTCCTGTAAGTGATCTCTGTTGCAACAGGCAGAAGCAGGACCTCAGTTGAAATTCCAGCTTCCATCAGAGATCACTCACCTGAGAGGTGCTGGAAACATCAGTCAGCTGCTTCCCAACCAACAGAATGAATAGATCCCGCCAATTAGAGCAACTTTTCCTTAGTAAGTGAGAATTGAAAGATTTTCAAGGTTCAAAAAATCCTCTGACCTATCTGTTTGTTTTGCATATTGTGTACACCTTTGCATATTTTAATTGATTTGTCTTGGATTTGGGCTAGTAAAAACAAATTCAGAATTGAATAGTTCCATTTCTCCTTTTACATTAGGGAGAACCAGGTTCTTCAGGACTGGCAGGATTGCCTGGCCTTCCAGGAGAAGATGGAGCACCCGGACAAAAGGTTTACTTTCTTACCATTTACAAAAAAATGAACTATTTAAATTGACAGAATGATATCCTTGATATTTGAAACAATGAGGTAAATTTGGGCCACGTTCATCTGCAGTCAAAAATTAAATTTGTGTGTTGTAATGAGCTAACCACACACAAAATAATATAGATGTGTGGCTGTAATCGGAGACCATGGAGTCAAAACTGGGGTAGGGAAAGGCTCTTGTCTTTTATGCTTCATTGGGTTGGTGCTAAAGAAATCAGGCACCCAATGTAATATCCAGACTTTGAAGAAGCCATTCTGTTTGGAATGACATATGCTACCTAGGATTAACCAAGTGTTGGTTAATTTGTTTTTGAGTTTCTGTTTTGGTTTCTACATTTTAGAGTTTGTCATTTTATGCCTCCACGATAGAAGGAATACAGACTCAAGTAACTACGTAAATAATTAATTGCATACATGTTTTGGTACACTTAAATGTCTGTGTACATTTCTGTGTGTAAGGTAAAGCTTTTCATGCCTGACTCTGGGGGTGGTGCTCATCTTCATTTCTAAGTTGAAAAGTCGGCGTTGTCTGTAGATGCCTCCAAGGTCATGTGGCCGGCATGACTGCATGGAGCGCCATTACCTTCCCACAGAAGCGATTCCTATTGATCTACTCACATTTGCATGTGTTCATACTACTAGGTTGGCAGAAGCTGGGGCTAACAGCAGGAGCGCACCCCGCTCCACGGATTCGAATTGCCAACTTTTCAATCAGAAAGTTCTGCAGTTCAGCAGTGCCACCAGGGGGCCCTATTTCTGTGTGTACACATGTGTTTATATAAAGTGCTATAGCAAATAAATTTGATTTGCCATAATACATGTAATTTGCCATAAGCTTTCATTGACTGCAGCTCACTTGTATCTGAAAATATGAATTTGGGCATTTCTCTTATAGTCTGAACTCCCTTTCCCATTTGTACAGTTTACTATGATAAATCCAACCCTTTCTTTCTGTTTCAGGGGGAACCAGGTTTACCTGGGCTTCGTGGTCCGGAAGGAGCACCAGGGATTGGAATACAGGGTGAAAAGGTAAGGAATCCATTTATGAATTCATTATGAAATTCTTGAGCAAAAATAAAGCCTAATTATACCTTATTATTACTATGAGCAACATCTTAGAAAGTAGTTTTCCCAAACACTTGAAAAATGGTGATGCTTTGAAGTTGATGGTTTTCCAAGGAAAGAAAGAGCAGGCAGTCACTGTATGTGTAGAGGTTGCATCAGCCCAATATTTAAAAATATGACTGGAATCATAATGTTTCATTACATTTTTAAAAAATTGAATTTGAGAGAAACCAATTTCCTTTTGGCATCATGAACCACCCCCTCTCCTTTCTACTGATCAAAACAAGGCACTATCTGTTAGTAAGTGAACTGATTAACATATAGATCTCAGATTTATCTTTGTGTTGTGTTAACAAGTATTTTTTTTTCATTTTCCACCACAAAGTTAGAAAAAATGTTGTAATACCTCTAACGTAAAATAAAATACTTTTCTTCCTAGGGTGATCAAGGCCAAAGGGGTATACGTGGGTTATCGGGACCAACTGGAATACCTGGGCCAGCAGGGGCTAAGGTATTGCTCTTCTATTATTGCTTTTTACTACCATCTCTGACATAGTTGGGCAAACTGGTTATAGGAAAATTAGGCAAAGTGCTTATCACACATTTCACCATTGTTTATTTATTCATTTTCAATTAGCCAATATGAATGAGTTTTCATCCCATTGCAAACAGTAACATATATGTGTATGATTATAATTAAGATTACAGGAACCAAAGAGTTAAAGGTCCTCTCACTTCCATTCCCTGCCAAGACCCTGAGAGAGGAATGAGGCTTGATATTTCCCTAAGACCTGACCGGAGGTTGAGCCCCTTTGAAATTGGACTAGCCATACTCCTATGCCGTTGAGTGTCTGCAGGAATTATCAATCAGAATTGCAATGATGAAACACTAAGAAATATTAAGACAGTTGTTCTAGTTGAGTTTACCCAGGAACAACAAAGGCTGCTTGCAATGACGGAAAATGTATTAAACTTTTATTTATTGATTAGCAGTTCAGGTGCAACAGAAAATGAATTTTCTATCAATTAACATTTTGGTGAATGATTTTTTTTCTCTAGCCCCATAAAATACTCATAATAAATACATGTAGCCATATCTTATGAAATGCATCTCAATAAACAGATAAAAGCAATATATAATAGTAATAATAATAATACTTTTTAAAAATCCACAGATGCAGAAAGCAGGTTAATTTGAAAATGAGCTACTTGTGCAGACTTTTGATGTTATGTATTCATAGCGAAAACCCAGATCTTCCTGTATCTTGACAACACAAGCATCATTTCTTGAAAAAGTTTTGACATTCGAAAATATTTTATTCTGTTATTTTAATCATTGTTCTGCTTCTTGTGTCAGGGCGAACCTGGTGTGCCAGGCCGCCTTGGAATGCCAGGCCTACCAGGACGAGCCATTACAGGACCAAAGGTGAAGAGCTGTATTTCACTTGCTTTGTAGTATTCCTTATATCAGTATGTTTTGGCTCGACAATAATCTTTGATTCACCATTGTCTGTTTTTTGGTATAACTACAGAAAATGATAATGTTTCAATTAATTTTTTTTGCATGTCAAAGATTTATTTGGAACCTAGGCACTTAAACAATACTGTAATTAGGAAGGACGTTGTGACCATTTCTTCACACTCAGCACTTATGGGGTGAATAAGGCAAGAAAGAATGCTAAATGTGTCTGAAAAGGAGATACTGGGTTCGAAAATAATTGGGGAAAATATGAGCATTGTCCTTTTCTCTAACCAGAATCAATTATCATATCTCATCCATAGAGCCAAATAGCAGTTTAAAAAAAATATCTGCAATCCTGATTGGCTATGGCACCCAGGGTTTTCCATCTCTGCACTGATCTACAAGATCGAGAGCAAACAATTGAACAGTTTGCTCAAAGGGGGCAGGCAGGGAAACAGATGAGCCAAACAGCTATTCGTGAGTGCCTTAAGGTGTTTGCTTTCTTGGGTTGCTAGCTAGCTAGTGAATTTAGTTAATGTACTTGTGGTATTATACATATATATGCAGTATGTGCGTGTGTGTGGTATTCCATTGCTATAAGTGTTCCCTCACTTATTGCTGGGGTTAGGTTCCAGGACCTCCTGCAATAAGTGAAAAACTGTGATGTAGGGATGCTCTATTTATTTTAATATTTATACATTATTTTAGTAGTTATACACTATTTTAAGTCTTTATTAACTTAAAGTAAAGGAAGGAAAGGTCCTTCAAGGCTGGAGGGAGGACTGAGGAGGGAAAGCGCCTTGAAGAGCAGCGGCGGCGGCAAAACCCCACAAAACAGCAAAAATATCATGATATACAGTATATTTTAAATTAGTATTTTTTGAAATCTGCGAAACAGCGAGTCTGCAAAAAGCGAACCGCGAAATAGTGAGGGAACACTGTACTGTTTTTCTGGTTTTTGAAATACAGAAAGGATACCTTAGGTCACACTATTACTCCCCAGGGACTTGCTTCCTGGATTGTATCAGCAATTCGGCTAGCTACCAAATAGCAGGCAAAGAACCACCAACTCACCTTGTGGCCCATTCAACCCGTTCGGTGTCTACTTCTCAAGCATTTTTACGAGGAGTTCCACTTGAACAGATTTGTAAGGCAGCAGCTTGGTCCATGCCATCAATGTTTGCTTCCCACTACAAGCTGGACATACTGGCCCAAAAGGACTCTGCCTTTGGCAGAGCTGTACTCTTCTCATGTGTGGCATGACCCACATTAGTAGCTTGCTATTCACCCATAGGTGCACATTTCACAGAGGACATGATGAAGAAGTATAGGTTGCTTACCTGTAACCGTGTTTCTTCGAGTTTCCATCTGTGAAATCCGTACAACCCCGCCCGTCCTCCCCTCTCATGTCATGCCTTTTGATCTGGCTGCTATCTAGCGCCGGGGAACTGAGGCGAAACCCCGCTTTGCAGCTTATATACCACTGGGAAGATGGGTGGGGCTTCCGCCAAAAAATAAAAACTAATTAAAATAAACTCTAGAATGCTCCGACTTGCTGCGCATGTGCGAGGGAAAACCCATAGGTGCAGATTTCACAGATGGACACTCAAAGAAATATGGTTACAGGTAAGCAACCTATACTTCCTGTGCCTTGTTCAGTCACAGGAGGGACTCGGTGAATTTTCTGTATGGGATCAAGATTTCTGGTGAGTCTTTTTATCATATTGTTTCTGACTGGATGTGAGTTGGAGTTTCATTGTGGTGGGACATTATCTTGACACCCTAACTTCAAGCAAGCTGCAGTATAGTGCCTATATAGACGGGGCATGAGTTGCAGGTCTCAAAAGCATTATAATGAATCTGGAGTCTGCTCTTCTCCTGCCTTGTTTCTCTGATGGAGAGTGGACTATATATTTTTTGAACTAACATGATTAATGTAACGACTCTCCAACACTCGGTAAGGATCACGCGTAGATTGAAAGCACGGTCCAACACGATTTTATTGCAGGTACGACACATGTGAAGCAAAAGCACCTGCCCGCCACCAAAACACAACTTATATACCCCAACCCCCCTCCCATCGCCCATGCAATGTCCAGGTAGGGTTGCACCATATCCGGTGATTCAGCATATCCCATAGTCCAAAGGGATGTGACCTCATGGCCCCATGAGTCAGCATTAGGGGTCCAATTGTCCAATGTCCAGGCTCAGAGGAGTTACATCACTTCCCCCTGCAGCCTTGCACACATGTGGAAGTTACCTCACTTCCACATGACTCAGCACAGTCTTATATAACTGGAGCCCAAGGTCACCCAAGAACTAGGGCAAAGGTCGATGCAATCTCATGCCAGGCTGGGAGCTTGAACTTCACCCAAGCTCAAGTCTCCCAATCCTGACATAACGGCCTCCTCCACCACGTCCTCCCCCTGTAAAACAAAACATCATTCAATCCGGAGGATGAAAGGGGCCCACATACTTTTTCAGAAGACCACAATGAAACGTGGGATGAACTTTCCCTAAACTCTTAGGCAACAGAAGGGTATAAGAGACCTTATTTACGGCTTTCTCAATTCTAAAAGGCCCAATATACTTCGGACCCAATTTCTTAGATGGATAACCCAATTTCAAATTCTGTGTGGACAGCCACACTAAATCCCCTTCACTATACTCCTCCCCTTCTCGTCTCTTCCGGTCACCAAACATCTTATACGAACGCTGTGCCTTCCCTAAAGCTTCCGCTACTTCCTTCCAATCCTCCCGGGCTCGTATCTTCCACTCCACTTTCTCCTCCCCTCCCAACTCCAACAGCTGGGGCAAAGGAGCCACCTCCTGACCATAGACTATCTCAAAAGGAGACCTTCCGGTGGACGAATGCACAGAGCTATTGTATGCCACTTCTGCATAGGGCAACAGATCAGACCAATTAGTTTGTTCTTTATTACTAAAAATGCGTAGATAAGCCCCTAACGATTTCTGCGTCCTTTCTACGCCGCCATTACAACAAGGATGATAAGAAGTCGTAAGACGCCTCTGAGCCCCCAGCACCTCCAAAACCGCTCCCAAAACTGAGCAGTAAACTGCACTCCACGATCACTCAAAACTTGTTCCGGGCACCCATGCAACCGGTACACATGCTGCACATACAACTCCGCCAAACGTTCCGCAGAAGGCAACCCCTTCAATGGCACAAAATGGGCCTGCTTCGAAAACATATCCAGCACAGTCCAAATGTACTTATAACCTCGACTCAAGGCAACTCCCCACAAAATCAGTGCTGACATGCGTCCACGGCCTCACAGGAGTAACTACCACCTGAATCAACCCCTGCGGCTTCGCAGAGGGAACTTTATTCCTGGCACACACCTCACAACACTCCACATATCTCTTCACCTCAGCCCTCATAGCTGGCCACCAATACCGCTTTTTCAAGGCCAGCAGAGTCTTCGTGACTCCCCAATGTCCAGCAGACCTATGATCATGGTTCAACCTCAGCACCTTTTCTCTCATACTCTGAGGGACATACACTTTATCTCCCATAATCCACAAGCCATTTAACGACTTGCACTCCTTCTCATGGCTCTGCAACCATATATCACCTACATAACCCTTCTGCAACTCTAAACTCCACTCATCCACTACCCCCTCTTCCTTCTTAATCTCATTCGCCGCCTGCGCCCACGTCTGCACGGCCAGACCCCAATGTTCTCTAGCAAACACCTCCTCCGCCTTATGCATCTCATTTTCACCCACACTCGGATACCGAGACAATGCATCAGCTACCACATTCTCTTTGCCTTTAATATGCTGGAGTCTGAAATTAAACCGAGCAAAAAACTGCGCCCATCTCACCAACTTGGGAGATAACTTCTGGGGATTTCTTAAATATTGAAGGTTCTGATGGTCGGTCATCACAACAAAAGGGAAAGCAGCACCCTCTAAAAATTGCCTCCACGTCTGCAAAGCGTTGCGCACAGCAAACGCCTCCTTCTCCCACACTGGCCATCTCTTCTCATGCTCCCCAAACTTCTTCGAAAAATACGCACACGGCTTCATCCTACCCTGCTCATCCTCCTGCATTAATACTCCACCATACGCCCAAGCAGAAGCGTCACACTGCACTACAAACGGCTTATCCACATTTGGATGCATTTACAACGGCCCATTCGTAAATGCTTCTTTCAACTTCACAAAAGCCTCCTGGCATTCCTTCGTCCACTCCAACTTAGCCCCTGGAGACTTAATCTTCCTTGACTTCTATACTACACTGTACGTTGCGGGGAGGGGGTAGACCCTGAGCTAAAACTGGGTTAAACACATCGACATAATCCCAGTATTCAGCAGGCACCCCTTGTACATCACTCTTAACCCCCTCCCTCTCATTAGGGGAACATTGTACCACCCCCGTCTTCCAATCGATCTTGGGATTAGCCTGCTCAAGCCACGGTAACCCCAATACCACCTCATGACCTTTAATGGGGGCCACTACAAAATCAATGTCCCCCTCCCAGGGTCCCACCCGACCCTTTAAATCTTTAGTCCCCACAGTGAAAGGGCCCCCCTCAATAGAGGATCCATCTAATTGCGTAAATGTTACAGGTGTTTCCAAGGGCTTTGTACTCCCACCCAAATCCCCAATCAACTTCGGGGACATAATATTCTCTGAACACCCACAGTCTACTAAAGCTTTTCTTTCCACAATCCCATCTCCTTTAATCAAACCCAATGTACATTGAATATTGGAGCTCACCCCAACACTTTTCTTATCATCATTGTCCACAAAAGCTGCTTTCGCGGAGGCCACCTTCACCGGTTCCAGTGCCTGCCTTTGTCGGCACTGGGACGCAAAATGACCGGGTTGCGAACAAATAAAGCAAAGGCCTCGTCCCTTCGATGGCCTTTTCACTGGACTGGATCGGTTGTCACTGCCACGTCGAGCCTCTCCTCCCCGGAATCGCCCCTCCGCAACACCACGACCGGATCCTCTGGACCTCATGGGCTGAAACCGACGCCGTTGCACCTGGGCTAGAATTCCTTCGACACTGCCAGCCAACTGGATCCAGCCATCAACATCTCCAGGATCATCCCGATGTAGACACCACTCCAGGATCTCTTTACGCAGGCCGTCTTTAAATAATTCCAATAGGGTAGCTGGAGACCACTCTGCAACTTTTCCAGCTAAACCCATGAACTCCTCTGCATACTCAGTGACCGACCGGGATCCCTGAGTCAGGCAACGTAGCGCTTCCTTCGCCTTAATTCGCTCCAATGGATCTCTAAACCGGCCAGTCAGACGCCTGTAAGAAGGCTCCCACAGAATGCAAACACGGGTCTCGACGGTCATGGCATTGAACATACCACTCGGCTGCCCTTCCTTTGAACACCGCACCGATGGCCCGTACTCGGCTGCTGTCGCCGGATAGAGATGACCATAGTCCTCCATATGGTCCTGCACCGCAGCGGCAAAGAAGGCTACTTTACAGGCTTCTCCTTCAAACTCAACCCGCAATGGTTCCTTCTTCATACGGGCCCCGAAATCCTGGGAAAGCGCTTCCCTTCCATGAGGGACCTCAAGCATGGTAACACCTCTTCCCATTCCGGCTTGAGGCAGGGGCCGCCTGACTTCCTCCTGGATGGCCACCATCGATCCTCACTCCCAAAGGAGATCTAGGACGCTCAGCTGATAGTCCGCCATCCATCCACGAATAATAAGTGAAGTCTCCTCCGCCCGGGGCACTCCACACCGACTCCATCTGCTCTCTTCGGGACATGGCTCGAGACATCCTTCTCATAGTCTGTTCCATAGCCTCCAACTTACATCTCATCACCTCCAACTCCGAGGGTGATGCCGGTTCCGTGGTTTCACTACCACATTTCCTCCTAACTGGCCTGTCCTTCGGCACAGTTTCTCTGGGGCCACGCACTTCTGGATCCATCCGAGCTGCCCAGTCCTTCGGAACAGCTTCTCCGATCCCTCCGGCCCTCCGGCCCTCCACCTGAACTGGCCTGTCCTTCGGCACAGTCTCCCTGGTCCCATACACTTCTGGATCTGCTTGAACTGACCAGTCCTTCGGAACAGCTCCTCCGATCCCTTCGTTCCTCCAGACCTCAGCCTGTCTGGAGTCAAATCTCTCTCTCCTTCGCCGGGCAACCTCCAGGCTCACCTGAGCCTCCCACAGTCGCTCCGCTTCTTCAAATTCCTCCTCCTGGGCAACAGCACCTTCCATCATTTCACGGTGCTCGTCCGGGCAACCCACTTGGTCGAGAGTGGTCCAATCCCACTCCATAGTGCGCCGGATTTCATCAGGAGCCGAATCCCATCTATCGATATATTCTTCTTCTCTCCAAGCCAACCTCTCCATTGCTGGGATAGTTGAAAAGGGGCTTTTGCTTCTGTAACGACTCTCCAACACTCGGTAAGGATCACGCGTAGATTGAAAGCACGGTCCAACACGATTTTATTGCAGGTACGACACATGTGAAGCAAAAGCACCTGCCCGCCACCAAAACACAACTTATATACCCCAACCCCCCTCCCATCGCCCATGCAATGTCCAGGTAGGGTTGCACCATATCCGGTGATTCAGCATATCCCATAGTCCAAAGGGATGTGACCTCATGGCCCCATGAGTCAGCATTAGGGGTCCAATTGTCCAATGTCCAGGCTCAGAGGAGTTACATCACTTCCCCCTGCAGCCTTGCACACATGTGGAAGTTACCTCACTTCCACATGACTCATCACAGTCTTATATAACTGGAGCCCAAGGTCACCCAAGAACTAGGGCAAAGGTCGGTGCAATCTCATGCCAGGCTGGGAGCTTGAACTTCACCCAAGCTCAAGTCTCCCAATCCTGACAATTGCCAGGTTATTCTTTCTACAGAAATGTTTCTATGTTGTCTGCAGAGATGTATGGATATAATAGATTAATATAAGGTGGCCTTAGTTCACCCAGTCAGCCTTCCATTTTTTGCAGGGACTTGAGGCACAGGATCCCTGCAAGAATTTTTAAAACTGTGAATAGAAAACCCAAGAGAGCATTTCTCTAGGAATCTCTAGGCCCTCCAGCATAGTGCAGGGCTGTCCAACTTCTATCGGCCCAAGGGCCGGAATTCTGGTCACTGATCACCTGGGGGGTCGCAGCGGGGGCGGGGCCACTTGCGGGGGCAGGGCCACTCGCGGTCATGCGCGGCAGGGCGGGAGCGGCGAGGCACTCTCCGCCATGTCTCTGGCTGCTGCAGCGGCCGCCCCTGGGAGCTTACCTTGCTTTCTCTTCCTTCGGAGAAGGAAGGTAAGCTCCCTGGCGCGGCCGCTGCAACAGCCAGGGACATGGCGGAGGGTGCCTCGCCGCTCCCGCCCTGCCGCGCATGCCCGGCATCCTGTGCGGCCTGCCCCTTTTCGGCGGGGCTGGGGACGTCAGGCATGGTGCCGGCGGCGAGGAGGAAGAGGTGGAGGGAAGCCGGGGCCTCTGCCTCCACCTCTTCCTCCTCGCCGCCGGCGCTACGCCTGACGTCACCCAGCCCGGCCGAAAAGGGTGGGCCACGCAGGAGGCCAGGCGCGCAGGAGGCCGGGCATGCGGCAGGGCGGGAGCGGCGGCGCCCTCCGCCATGTCCCTGGCTGTTGCAGCGGCCGCACCAGGAGCTTACCTTCCTTCTCTGAAGGAAGAGAAAGGAAGGTAAGCTCCCAGGGCAGCCGCTGCAGCAGCCAGGGACATGGCGGAGGGCGCCTCGCCGCTCCCGCCCTGCCATGCATGCCCGCAAGCGGCCCCGTGCAAGCAACGAACAGGCGGGGGGAAGTCCCGCCCCTAGGGCGTCTGACATGGCTTCCCTCCGCCTCCTCCTCACTCGCGTCGGCCCCTCCCCTCCCGGGTCCCCCCCCCCGGAGATTGAATTTTATCATTTTTTTAAAAAACAGCTGGTTTCTTGCAGGAGGGTAGGCGGGCCGCATCCAAGGGGCTGGCGGGCCACCTGCGGCCCGCTTTGTAGTAAACACCCAACAGAAGCTCACACTGGAGGACCTAGAGCTTTCTGGAGAGAACATTTCAAATCTACAAAAATTAAATCCACAAAAATGAACCCTGCAAATATGAAAAGTTGATTGTACTCATGTCTATACTATTTATTTCAAAGCAAATTATTTGTCATATTTCATACTTAGATGTTTCTTTCCTTCTCTCTCTCTTTCTATTCAAGGGTGATATTGGATTGCCTGGACCACCTGGCCCACTTGGGGAACAGGGCATAGGCATTCCGGGGCCTAAGGTAATAACCAAACGCTCAGGCAAGTACTTTTCACATACCTAGCCAACTATTATACCAGAAAGTACATATATTTTCTTTTTGAAAAACCAAAGGGTGACCGTGGACAACCAGGACCACTGGGGCCATTTGGACCGAAGGGAGATGGATATCCAGGCCCACCTGTAAGTATTCAAAGTATTTTTAAAGAATATTGTTTATAACTAGTCTTTGAAGTATGGTGGTGATGTTGAAGATATCAGCAGACTCAATGAACCTATAGAAAAGAGAAAATTTAGAATGCACAGGGTTTCAATTCTTTTCAGTGAATTAATATGCCAAGGTATATTTTCTCCTGACCCCTCTCCTCTGAATATAATGAGTTCATGAGTGATCTACAGTCTCAAGGGCTTTCACTATTGCCTTTTTGCATTCCTCTTTCTCTATAAATATAGAAGGTAATTTCAAGCCTGGAAATCCCATTGCCATTTGAACATTGTAAGGCGTTGGGGCCAAGGTCTGAGAATGATCCACTTTCCATTGTTCCATTGGATGTGTGTTATTGTATGGCAGCAATTGTGATCCCTATCATCACCACTGCTCCCACTGCCATTCACAATTGTGATATCAGTTAAACGATTTCCCTAGATAGCTGCCCCAAGTTGCAAACTTAGAAGTAATGAATTACAGTTTATGTAATTATCTTTAACAATTTCCTGCTTTTACATTAAGAATATGGAACAAATTTCCATTTCTACAGTCACATAGCAAGTAGACACGAAACTACACAGTTGGTACAACATTTTCTAGTTACTTTTTAAAGATGTGTTGGGGAATTTTACAGACACATTTTTATCAGTTTTTAAAGGAACATAATATAAAGTAATAAAAACTGTGACCAATGTAACATTATTTTTACAACAACACTGTAATCAGTAATAGCAATGAATTAAATATTAAATATTATGATGAATAGTTCTCAAAGTCATAATTTGATTTCCCTGAAAGAGCAAATATTTGAACCCTGATCCCCACAGTCATGGTCCAAGGGTCAAGTCACTACACCATGCTAGCTCTCTTGACAGAGATACAATTTTGAATTCTTTAAACACGTAATAGGAAACATTGTGATACCTTAAAACGATTAATGCTTAATCAAATTACTTTCCCACATTAGGGTCTTCCAGGTCTTCCAGGAGTTCCTGGGGAGCAAGGCCCTGAAGGGATTGGATTACCTGGACCAAAGGTACAAATGGGTAATTTAGTATTTTAAAAGTTATCAAATTATAACTTCTGAGCTATTCATATGGATGATTAGATTGCCATATAGTAACTGAAGCCAGATGTAATATGGCCTTTATTTAGTGTGCAACATGGGTATCCAATCTGGCAGGTGTAGTCAACCTTTATTAACAGAAGAGCCACATAGAAACATCAAATGTTTGAAACCTGCAAAACATGAACAAATATTACACATACTGTTGTTACATGCACATTTGTTACAAAAACTATAATAAATATTGAGAAATGCATGTAGATGATCATATTTATTCACCTTGAACTAATTTTAAAATTGTTTGTGTTCATTTCAATAACAGCAAAGGACACACATATTTATATATACCAAATTATTTCAAATTCTGATTGATTAATGATTAGTGTTTTAACTATATTGGGTCTATTATGGAAATTAGTTGGAAAAATATGCAAACTTCCATATCATTAATATTAAATGAGACTTCCAAAAATAAAAGAGGTAAAAACATTTTCATTTTCATCTTCATACTTTTGCTTATGATTTAATTACATTCTCTTCAAAAAAAATTACTAAGACACTTCTAAAAAATTAAAGTGAAAAGAAAAAACAAACAACATGTGCAAAAACAAGTAAATTCTACAGTGCTCAATATCCCTCTAATTTCATTGCCAAGAATACAGACACATTGCCACAATCACATGGTTTCAAGCCATGCTCACCACAAGCAATCACTAGAACTAGTGTGGTGCAATTACAGATTTCCCAACAAAATTATTTGATCCCTCACTTCAATCTAGGATTAAAGTTAGTATTTACATTTTTTAATATTCACCATGAACATTCACTATAAACATGTACTGTGAAAGTTCACTCTGAACATTAAATATATGATTTAATCCAGTGGACTTCATACCCTGTTTGATTTCCTCAGGGAGAACATTACCTTATATGAATTGTAGTGCAAAGAAGAGCTGAGCCAAAGATTCACATGGCTCGCAAACTACAATATGGACCTTATTTACTTGCAACTCAAGAGTTGCAGATATTACATTGAACTTTAGTGAATTAATTTAATTCACTGTTTATTTACTGGGAGTTTTCTGTCAAATATATTCCATACTGATGACTGAGTATTTTGTATGCAACAGTAACAACCATTGTGAAATTCATTCAAATGTTTTTAGGGTGATCCGGGTGTGAGAGGATCAGCTGGTCTCCCAGGACCACCTGGGGAAGGCCTTCCAGGACCCAAAGTAAGTAACAATCACATCACAGTTGAAACATCATGTCTCACAAAGATGAGATGGTTCGAGGGATGTTGAAAGGAGCAAATTGTATTTTAAACAAGTGACATTGAATGTAGTGGTATTTATTAGAATATTATAGTCCTTAACTTGAAAAGACATTGTGCTATTCCTTCATTCAGGGCAATATTGGGAGGCAAGGACCACCTGGAGCCTTGGGACCTCCAGGTGAAGGTATCCAAGGACCAAAGGTAAATACATATCATATTAGTGTGTAGATATAATCAACAGCACAGGAAAATTACAGTATTGTTGCAAATCACAGGGGATTTTTAAAAGAGATTATTGGTGAATGAAAGCCAACTATTACCACCATAAGAAGTTCTGGGGTTTTTTTTTTGGGGGGGGGGGTTATTGTTGTTGTTTTGTTTTCTTTGTTTTTTGTTGTTGTTTTGCTCACAAATAGTTCAGGAAGAGCAAAAGCAACTTGAACCTATTAGCCAACTTGGTTTCTACACATTTTCCACCTAATAGTGGATATACTGTGTAGAAACCAAGTTGGTTAATAAGTTCAAGTTGCTTTTGCTCTTCCTGAAACTATTTGTGAGCAAAACAACAACAAAAACCAGAACTTCTTAAAGGAATAATGGCTAGGCAAATTCGTATCACATCTAATCCCAAGGCCAATTTCCAGGTTCTTGAAAATGTATATGAAAATAATATGTGCAGAATTTTATTAGTATGACTATATGGGTGCACTCCAGTATGCCTCTGTGGCAAAAGACAATTTGGATAACATTTATTTTCTTTTTAAATTTACACTACTAAACATAATTGTTTACTCTGACTTGATTGATTTATGATACATAGAAATATTTTTAAAAGCCAATAATTCTGACCTTTAGGGTGAGCAGGGAATTCAAGGAATGCCAGGACCCCGAGGGCCTCCAGGAGAAGGGCTTCTTGGACCAAAGGTATGGTATAGAAACCTAAAGAAAAGACTGCAACTATGAAAAAATATTCTGCAAATGTTTTATGAATAATTGTAAACATGTTAGAAAATCATAGTAGTAATGTTGTCACTAATTCCACTCTCATGTTTGAAAGATCAAAGTACTTTTCCTTGATAGGATAAAATGTATCAGTCTATGATTTGATTTTAATTATATCTTGATATGCCCAAGTATATCACACCAGAGTTTTATGTTGTCTCCATTTGGAGAAAATCTTTGCAAATGTTGGATCGATATATAACAGTCAATTTCAATAATAAATGGTAAATCACAATGATCATTGGAATAACGGCCTTTATCAGTAGTGAATGATAGTTTGCACCATGGTGATGAGGCAAAAGGAAGATATTTTACAGCTGTCCTATAATTGATTCCTAGGGTGACCGTGGATCTTCCGGGGAAAGAGGAAGAAAAGGCGAGAAAGGAAACATGGGTGATCCTGGTTCAGCTGGAGATCCTGTAAGTATCTTCAGTCTTTCCCAACTAGGAGCTTTCCACATCCCATAATTTACTCATCAGCTACAGGATTCTGGAAGGCACCAGTTTAGAGAAACTAATCACTAAACTTTATCAAGGCTATCACTCAGGGCCCTTCTAACACTGCCATATGATCCAGAATATCAAGTCTACACTGAATATCTTGAGTCTACACTGTCATATAATCCAGTTCAGAGCAGATAATCTGGATTTATACAGCTGTGTAGAAGGAGCCTTTGTATCTCCAAATAAACTGACTTGGGTCAAGCAAATAATCTGATATATCTATAAACACTTACGAAATAATTTCCTATATATATAGAAAGCTTTTAGATAAGTCTCTCCACTATCCTCCCATTGATGTTTGTATATTTCAAAAGTGCTTAGACAATATAATAGGCACAGTCTTGTCCTTAGAATATTAAAATCTTTAACAAGTGGTCAAATGAATGGCAATTTTTTTTCTAATGGATTATTATTTATTTATTTATTTCCAACATTTCTACCCCGCTCTTCTCAACCCCCGAGGGGGGACTCAGAGCGGCCTAACAAAAGGCACATAATAAATACAATATAAAACCAAAAACATATAGCATTAAAATACATTAAAATACAATTAACATTAACACATCATACACATTCTCTTAAGTTAAAAACAGTATTTCGTCCATAGCAGGAGCATTGAGCCATGTCCATCAACTTGCCATTACACATCCTGACCAAAGTGCTGCATTGTACTAATGTGCCAACGCTTGGTCCCACAGCCAAGATTTCACTTTTTTCCTGAATGCCAGGAGGGATGAGGTTGATCGTGTGTCGCTTGGAAACACGTTCCACAGATGGGAAGCCACCACCGAGAAGACCCTCTCTCTCGTCCCCACCAACCGCGTTTGAGAAGTTGGCGGAAGCGAGAGCAGGGCCTCCCCGGATGATCTTAAATTACGAGGTGGGACATAGAGGCTGATGCGTTCGGACAAGTAAACTGGGCCAGAACTGTATAGAGCTTTAAAGGTCAAAACCAGCACTTTGAATTGAGCTCGGAAATGGACAGGCAGCCAGTGTAGCTGACACAACAGGGAGGTGGTATGCTCCCTGTATGTAGCTCCAGTTAGTAATATTGCTGCCACCTGTTGGACTAATTGTAATTTCCGAACTGTCTTCAAAGGCAGCCCCACATAGAGTGCGTTGCAGTAATCTATTCGGGATGTGACCAGAGCGTGGACGATCGTAGCCAGATCATGATTGTGCCTTTCAAAACTGGCTGGGATGAGAACTTCACAAAGTTCGTTTTTGGATTATAGCTTCCACATTCTTCTAGCCAACATGACTGGCATGGTGTTGGCTGCGGAATTCTGGGAACAACAGTCCAAGAAAGTAAATATTTCGGAGTTTGGACATGAACAAATTGTTTATTGTGCCAGCCATAGGCCATGACATCACATAATATACAACCTTTAAAAGTACAATATAATAAGTACAACAAGCACTTTGCAATATAAATATTAAAACTTATTCCATATACTGGCTTTTTAAAATTATGGTAGCAGTGACAGGATAACAATAACAAATGTCTGATTTGTATCATCTCAAACTATCTCCATTTCCATTTCTAGCCTCCACTGTGGACTTTACTAAGTCCAAGCATGATGGTCCTACAAGTGATTTTGGACTTGAGTTGTCCTCCCTGTGATTTATAGAGTAACAGCATTTCAGTGAGGAAAATATATTCAGACCTCCCCTTACAGGATTTGTTTTATTATAACGGGCAGTTATTTGCTTCCCAAATAGTTCTAGCATTTGCCATAGTTACCCAGATACATTTCGTAATCACCTGCCAAAAATGCTGGGGGTGTCTTATTTAGAAATAACATGTTAGATTAGGGATGTTACTGAAGAGGATTATTATTAAGTATACTATAAGAGCTGGATTTACTGCCTTGTAACAAGGAAAGCAATATGCCTGAGTTCTAAATGCAGATAATTTTTGTTTAAAAGCTTGTATCATAATCTGGCTAAATTTTATTTTTAAAGTTCCTTACTCTTGTTTTTTTTTAAAAAAACCCTGTCTGCAGATGTGGATTTACTAAAGGGCTAACTACATGTTGCCCGTAGACTTGTATAGTAATGTCTGTGGAGTTGTTTGGTGGCAATCTTCTGTAGCTGATTCAGGAAGCTTAGAGATAAATGGGAATGACTAAATACATTATTATTATTTCAGGGAAAAACCGGACCAAAGGGAGATCAAGGCCTTACAGTAAGTCAATTATTATTTGCAAATAAAATACAACACTCAGGAGGTCTCTCAGCCACTGCACGCCTTCCTTGGGCCGTCCTCTCGGCATAAGGGCAGGGCCACTCACAGGGCTGCTGGTGGCTGAGAGCACTCTCAGCTGCTGTGTGCCTTTCTCCCCCGTCCTTTCTGGATAAGGATGGGGCCACTGTGTCCTAATGCTGAGAGGACAGGGAAAATGGGGAGGGCCTGAGGTCAACGCCCAGGGGACCACATTCAGACCCTGATGAGATAACTTAGACAACTCACAGGGGACAATGTATGAATGCAAAAGTAATGTAATTCTTAATGAAATGCAGGTAACGGAGTGGTTCCCACACACTAAAATGTCTGTGTTAATGGAAATGAATCTTGCAGCCTCAAGTTAGAATTGGATTTCTCTACAAAGAAAAAATATAGTTGGCCCTCAATATCTGCTAGGATTTGATCCCAAGACCAACCACCTACCCTCAGTGGATACCAAAATCCATTTAGGCTCAAGTGCCATTATAATATAATAATATAGTGAAATAGTGTCCCTTATTATTATTATTGTAAAATTAGCTATTTGGATTTTTTAAAATTTCAAGTCATGGATAGTTGATTCTGTGGATGCAGAATCCATGGAGATGGTAGCTGACTGTATACATTACATTTCTAAGAGTACTTGACATCTACAACTAAAATTTCCAGAATGTAATGAAGCATTTAAAGCATTGACTTAATGAACTGATATTTAAATGTTTAATTTTCCTGTCATGAAAGATATTAGCAATTCCTCAAACAGCAACAGCAGTTTGGATACACTTAGCAGATGCCTAGTTATACAAGTACAACAGCTGTTCAGTACTCTATGTATACACTTTCATTGTCTTTTCTCACCCAGAGAGAAGATATCATTAAATTAATTAAGGAGATCTGTGGTAAGTTTTCAACAAATGTCGTCATTTAGGTTGAATGACAATTCATTATTCTGACTATTCATCCCCCAAGCCAAAGATAGCTGTAAATTTAAAGGGGGGATCATCATTGATCATTTCTGTATTTTAAAAAAAATGGGGAAAAATTTAAAGGAAATTGTCCGGCACCGGGTAAGAAGATTGTGATGAAACAATATAATATGTATCTCATGCCCTCCAACTCTCCTAGTTTGGTCGATTAATCTTCCCTCATTCCATTTTTCTTCTACTTTTAAAGTATCCAATTTTCCCTTTCCTCCTCCCACTTCACCCCTTTCTCCTTAGCTTCCTCCAGTTGCTGAAAAGAGAACAAAGTGTGAATGTGTCTGCACTCAATTAATTCAGCGGGGGAGAGGAGGAGGCAGAATCTTGTTCTTCCCAATTGGCTCAGGCAAAAGCACACTGCTACAGCTTCTCCTACTTTGCCTGTCCTTTCTCACTAACAATGTTTGTCATCTTGACCATGCTCTGGTGTTGCCACACAAGTCCCAGGTTTCATTGAGTTGTATGAAATTGCCTATAAGTCAGAACTGAGGCATAAAATAACAAAGGAATCCTGATATACGCACCCAATGTTTTTTGGAAGGCTGAGTCAACTTCGAAGTTTGCATAAATTGAGATGTTGGGGTTTTGCAGTAGCTCAGAATAGGGTTCTTTCTTCAACATTTCTAATATAAAAGGTGCAACAGGGGAAAGCTTTGGTTCAGCAAGACAATTATCCCTAGCAGCAATTTGAAATTTATAATTCAGAGTTTTTCTAAGACAACAAAGTAGATTACAGATAGAATCATAGAGTTAGAAGAGACCTCATGGGCCATCCAGTCCAACCCCCTGCCAAGAAGCAGGAAAATTGCATTCAAAGCACCCCCAACAGATGGCCATCTAGATAATCTATTTAAGTATACTGGTCCACAGTCCAGAACCAGATTGTCCTTAAACCTGGACTTTGGTCAACAGCTGGAGTCCATTGAAAAAAACCCCCAAGGCTCGTTTTGCCATTCCCCATAGGAAATGTATGTTTTATAGAGAAGCTGGTAACACATGCAAAACAGACACATACATTTACTTGTTTATTATTATGTTGTGGTGGTGAAGAGTGCCCTATGGGGACTGTGGAAACAATTATAATTGTGACGGACGATTTATACATCTCATTCAATCCAAAGACGTCCATTAAAAATGTCTCGTACTTTACTGGGTTGTTTCATCTCTTGTTCCATCTTACCTGTAAAGTTTTGAGGCACTCATGTGTGATTATTATTAGTAATGTGACAGTGCTTTTGTAGCACTTTTAAGGAAGAAGACAAAATATATGACTTGCTATAATACTTTCAAATATTCAGGATTTGATTTGTTGCTTTTTCTTTTGCAGGTTGTGGCATTAAATGCAAGGAGATACCTATGGAGCTTGTGTTTGTGATTGACAGTTCTGAAAGTGTTGGCCCAGAAAATTTTGAAATAATCAAAGACTTTGTTACTGCTCTAGTAGACCGAGTGACTGTAGGGAGAAATGCCACCCGAATTGGGCTAGTCCTCTACAGTCTAGAGGTTCGACTTGAATTTGGGCTTAACAGGTATACAACTCAGCAGGATGTGAAACAAGCTATCAGGAAAATGCTATATATGGGAGAAGGCACTTACACGGGAACCGCCATCCGCAAAGCAACCCAGGAAGGATTTTTTGGGGCTCGAACTGGCGTGAGAAAGGTTGCCATAGTTCTCACCGACGGCCAAGCAGATAAGAGGGAAGCTGTTAAACTGGATATTGCTGTTCGAGAAGCTCATGCAGCCAACATTGAAATGTATGCCATTGGAATTGTAAACACTTCAGACCCAACACAAGTCGAATTCTTGCGTGAACTGAATCTCATTGCATCTGACCCTGACAGAGAACATATGTACCTCATCGATGATTTTAATACTCTTCCAGGTGAGCATGCAGACTTGTTTCCCTGGAGAAAAAAAAATTTAATTTGTGTCACTGGTTGTTTTTAGAAGCTGAGAGGCCTTAGGTTCATGTGTTCTGTTGCCTTTACTCATGTGCCTAAATGAGGTATAAAACACAAGATAGAAGCATGGCATCCTCCAGATGGTTCTAAGTACAAGTTCTCTGATCTCTTGGCCACACTATCTGGAATTTGTGGAACTCATAGACCAAAAGATCTAGCATTTTCCATAGCCCTGATCTAGGAAGAGTTATAGTCAATAGAAACTATACAACATAGGAAATGTATGTTTTATAGAGAAGCTGGTAACACATGCAAAACAGACACATACATTTACTTGTTTATTATTATGTTGTGGTGGTGAAGAGTGCCCTATGGGGACTGTGGAAACTTAACTTCCAATCTGCAATCAGCTATTAAATTGATTGTGACTTTATAAGATTGTTGTGAGGAAGAGCTAAAGTTCCATATGCAAGGATGTACTTCTTGCTTTACATACTGTACATAAATACTGTAGTTATAGTTTAAGGTGCCACAGAAAGAACGTAATATTCTAAGTACTGTTCCAAACAACACTAAAGAAACAAGCAATCCTTAAAATACATGTATGGAACATTTCGCAAGAAAGTCAAGACCTGGCTATTTGAGCAGGCATTTGCTGATGAAATATAAGGCTTAATGAGATATATGGAATGACGACGATGCGATGGAAACTGATTTCAACATGACGCTGAGGCTGCAATTGTATGTTTTTAATTGTTAAATTGTTATTATATGTTTTTTTCTGGGGGGGGGGTTGACTTGTTGCTGTGTTGTATTGAGGGCAGAGACTGCCTGTGTAAACCGTTCTAAGTCGCCTTCGGGCTGAGAGGGGCGGTATAGAAACGTGACAAATAAATAAATAAATAAAACATGCTACAAATTACAATAATAACTTGCTCCTTGACTAATATTCATATATGTTTAACATCTAGATTTTTATTGGGTTTTTTTCTTTTCTTCTTTTTAAAATAGCATTGGAATCCAAGCTAGTTAACCAGTTTTGTGAAGATGAACATGGTGCCTTAATATATAACCGAATTGGAAATGGAGGAAGCATGAATGGGCCATCTATTCACTCAGTATCGTCTCGTTCTTCCCAATACATTCTACATACCAACAATCATAATGGATATGCAGTATGGTCAAATGGATATGAAACATCTATGAAAGAGAATTCCATAAATCCTGGCCAACCTTCTCAAACATCAATTCCTGTAATCATTAGATTTCTGCTTTTTCTGCTTTTATTATTATTATGCTTTACTTGCAATGACAGCATTGCCACTGGATTCTACTTCAGCGCCTCAACAGCATCTTGAGGAATCCCATGGATTTGCAGTTCGAAGGACTGAAGCTATTTGCCTGAGATTTCCAACTGCCCCTTCTGAACTATAAATCCCGAGATGCTGCAAACTGCTGCAGTAGAATCATAGTGTTATAATTGCCTTTACTTAAAGGGTCTTAGGATTTTTAATACATATTTTAAATAAGCTACCTGGTTCTGGATAATCAATAAAGGAACAAAGTTAATACCAATAATCTTGGAAGCTCAAAATCACCTGATTAGAGCTATGTAGATTTATAGTAAAACTACTTCAGTATTTTTAGACCTGCATTCTATTGTTTATCTTGACGTCGTGGTCATGGGTGGCAATTTGAGGGTGGAAGTAAAATGGAGGGGAATCTATTAGTTGTCCAAATAATACTGAAACCAATATTTACACATATTAAAATTAGCAGAACTAAATTTTGTTTCAGGACAAAGAATCACCTGGGATAATTAATGAGAACTATGAAGTGGGATCAGATGGAGAAAATCTTGCCTTCTTGTCTCCAATTAATAACAAAGGTAAGTATTCTTACCATCAGACCCCTAAGATGATATAACCAAAGATATTGTCGCTATTAAATGTTTCCTTTCCAATATTATATCCTGCAGTAGTTACATCCGCAATGCCATTGTCTTCAACATCTTCGCCGCCACCACCTTTGCCATCTCTAACAATAGAAAAGATGCTGTCGCCATCTCATTTATCAGCTTCTTCCACGGCACCTACGCAAAAGCCAGGTCATTCCATAGATCCAGGTTTTCTAAATACATACATTCTCATATACAAATAAATGTGCAGTTTGTTTCCAAAAGTTACTAAATCCCCAAAATTGAAAAATGAGTTATAGGTGTCAGCATATTGTTGGCTAGGAGCAGAATACAATATTGTGTACAGATCAAACCTATCACAATGTATCAAATCACTTTGATACGGGGCTAGGAAAATTGCATCTTATAGCAAAAGAATGCATATCCTCGGCACATTTTCTTTCAGTTCCTGTAAAATATGTTCAGATGGATTTAGTACCTTTGGGAAACAAATTCCACCAATGTATAGTAAGTAAATACTAATGCAATGATTTGTCAAAGGCCAGAGTTTTAATGTTTAATGCAGTCTATTCGGTATTGTGTAATGTTTTTATGCCATTGTTTTATGTAAATCGCCTGGAGCATTTTAATGGAGGGTGATTAACAAGTGAGAAACTGATGATGATGATGTTAGAAGCATTCTCTCCTGTCGTTTCACCTGCATCTATGGCAGGCATCCTCAGAGGTTGTGAGATGCAGGTGAAACGACAGGAGATAATGCCTCAGTCTAGAACATGGCCATACAACCCAAAAAACCTACAACAACCCAATACTAATGCAGTTTAACATGCTGAGAGTCCTAATTAATCTTCTGGCATCCTACCTTTCAGATGTTTTTAAAATCTTTTTCCCCTTTGTCTTCAGCTTACTTCAGTTGTTCCAAACTAAATTTGCAATGCAAAAGCAATTTGCACTCAATTAACAGCAAGAACAGGCAGTGGACTCTTTCCCTTTCCAGTCAGATCAAGAAAAAGTAAACTGTGGCAGCCCCTCCTACCTTGTCTATTCCTCATGACACTGCTCAACCACTTGCCTGATTTTTATTTGTGAAGTACCAGTATATGCCTGTCAAATCTAATTTTCTTCTACTTGTAGCTAATGCTTTTACAGGTCTGGGAGATTGTTCAACTTTGCCAAACACTTTGGGTTTTGCTCTCTCTGTCCCTCTCTCCTCCCTCCCCCCCCCTCTCTCTGTGACCAGATCTATACATGTAACTGGTAGTATTACATTGATATTGGTTCTTTTAATTGCAAGTTTGTTGTGATAATTATTTCTTGAAAGTACCACACTGAAAAGAACTATGCCTTGTTTTTGTTTCTCCAAGAAAATATCCTGAGTCCTCCACAGTGTAAGTTAAGATTAGATCAAGGATCATGCCGTGTTTATATAATAAAGTGGTATTATGACAAGCAAGCCAATTCCTGTGCTCAGTTTTGGTATGGTGGCTGTGATGGAAATGAGAATCGCTTTGAAACTGAAGAAGAATGCAAAAAGACCTGTGTATTTTTCTCTGGAGGTAAGAACAGTAACTTTGTCTACTATCAAAATGACTATCTTGGGTATGTTTGAAAAGTAAATTGTATTGGTGTTTCCAAAGTTTTGAACATTTAAGGACCGCAAGTTTAGTTCATCTCTCTCCCCCTAAAATCAGCATCTAAGAAAGAAATTTCCCCAAATTATACCAAAAAAGTAAAAGTTAAGATTATCATTTGTGATAGTCTTTGAGATGTATACCAGTGTATAGAAATATGCGGTAGTGGTTATTACAGTGGGCCTTGGGTATCCACTAAGGCAGGGGTCAGGAACACATGGCTCAGGAGCCAGATGTGGCTCTTTTCATGATTGCATCTGGCTCTCCAGAGCAGTCTTTCTCAACCAGTGTGCCATGGCACACTAGTGTGCCGTGACGGACCTCCTGCTGTGCTGCGAGAAAAGCTCTCTGCCCCCCTTCCTCCCCCCTCCTGCCGAACTCCTGCTGCTTGGGGGGGGGGGAAGAGGAAGGGCCGGGCAGTGGCGAAAAAAAAGAAGGGACCGGGGCGCCGCCTTCTTCGGCAGCTTCCCCAGCCAGCCTCCAATCCATCATGACTCCCACCATGACTCTCGCCCCTTGCTCGCTGATGCCACGTGGAGGAGGAGCCCCGCCCACTGAAGCCCGTTCACTGCTCCTGCTCCTCCTCTGTAGGAGAGCTGAAGCTGGGGGGAGGGGGCGGGGCATGGCGCAGCCTGGCTCTGCCCCCGGCTTCGGCACTCCCAGCAGCTGCTCCAGCCTTGAGGGGACAGTGCCAAGCCAGCATTGTGCTGGCTCTGGCACCGCTGGCTTGGCACTGCCCCCTCAAGGCTGGAGCAGCTGCTGAGAGAGGTGAAGCCGGGGGTAGGGGGCGGGGCATGGCACAGTCTGGCTCCGCTCCCTCCCCAGCTTTGGCACTCCCAGCAGCTGCTCCCAGCAGGCCACCAACCCCTAGCCGTTCTTTACTGTGTTAGAGTGTCATTTTGTGTCATTTTGGTTGGTGGTGTGCCCCCGGATTTTTTTTAATGTTAAAAGTGTGCCGCGGCTCAAAAAAGGTTGGGAAACACTGCTCCAGAGCAACCTTTTCTTCTCCTTCTCTCCTTCCTTTTCCCTTCCTCTCTCCCCTTCCTTCTTTCCTCCATTTTCCCTCTTCCTTCCTCTTCTTTCCTTCCTTCCTTTCTCCCCTTCACCCTTTCCTTCTCTCCTTCCTTTTCCCTTCCTCTCTCCCCTTCCTTCTTTCCTCCATTCTCCCTCCCTCCCTCTTCCTTCCTTCCTTCCTCTTCTATTCTTTTTCCCCAAGTCTTCCTTTCTTCTTCCTTTATTTTCACTTCCCCCTCACTCCCCTTCTTTCTTTAGTTCTTTTCCCTTCATTATTTTACTTTTTCTTCACTCTTTCCTTTCTTTTCCCCACCCTTTCCTTTCCTCCCTTCCCATTTCCTTCTTTCTTTTCCCCTCCTTGTCTCTCTCCTGCTTTTCTTTTCTTCCTTTTCCATAGTTCTTTCTTCTTTTCTTTCTTCCTCTCCCCCTCCCTCCTTTATTTCCTCTTTCTTTCCCCCTTCCTTCCATCTTCTCTTCCTTTCCAGAGTCCTGAGCATGCATTTTGCAGAGCCAGGTCTGAAGTGTCCCACCATTCTCCCGGGGGAATCCTTTTCTCATAGTATGTACATATATACTCACATTTAGTTGAATTCAGTCTTAAAATATATATATTATATGGCTCTCACTGAAATAAATTTCCAAATATTTTGCTTTCATGGCTCTCTGAGTCAAAAAGGTTCTTAACCTCTGCACTAGGGTTTGGTTCAAGGACCATTGTCAATACCCAAATCCATGGATGTTCATATCCCATTATATACAACTGGTGTAGTAAAGAGGGCTGGCTCTACCACAATGAAACAACTACACCAGGCAGCTAACTCTTAGTATTAGAAAATGCCAGAACTTTCTTAGTTATATATTGGTGTCTTTTTATTTCCCAGGGAGGTTCCTTGGTGCATTGGGGGATTTTTTTATCTGAATTATCACAATGGCATGGCCAAATCTTGGTTCCTATACACGTTTAAATATACATATATCCAGCTGGCTCAGGCTCCCCTTTGTAAAGAGGTCCCTTTATGGCATTGATAGGATCATTTTAGGACTAGGAAAATGCAACTAACCAAAAAACGTTTAACCAATTTCATACCAATATCTCCATGTTTTCCTTATTATATAAATACAAAAGAGGCTGAACATTCAAAGCCTGCTTTGACACCACTTTGCCATTCCCAAGATGGAAAATGACATAAGCACATTTACAGCCAACCCTCCTTTACAGAGAGTTCAAAGCAGACGTCAGTGAACAGAAATGGGAAGAGGGGGGAAGATTGTAAATATTTTTGTTTTTAGATGGAGTGATGATGGCTTATTGGGTTACAATAGGAAAACTGTTTTGATAGTATCTGGGAACTGTTTAGTTTTTAGATACATCATGCAGTTGCACTTTGTTTTGCAACCATCCATGTCAATGCCAATTATATATCTTGCCTATTTTACAGGTGTCTGAAGAATATTAACAGAAATACCCATCAACCTGAATTCCACAGGACTCCTTTTGACTTGAAAAGTGGAGTTTTTAATGCATACTTTAAAAATGTATTTACTAAAAGGATAGATTATTATCCTTAAGCCACTTACTCTTGTGTAGTCCTATGAAAGTCAATGGGAGAATGTATGCCATATTGTTGAATTAAAAAAAGATAATGTGCCAACAGTGTTTGGACACTTGGTGGACCATATGTGTTTGGGTTTAAAGTAATATTGAATTTTAAAAACAGCAGGGAACGACAAACGACTCTTATGCACAAACGGGTACTGCAAGTCTTATTGTACTGCATATGTTGATTCAAGGCAACTCATGCATGTTCCTAGGTTAGTGAGAAATGCAATGAAAGATGGGATGTTATTTTTATGAGCAGCAAGGATCCAGCGAGGACAACTACATGAAGACTTTGAGGAGGGGGAAGCTCAAATCAAGTGTCTTTACTCATTCCTAGACACTCAGATTCTCAAGACATATGACTGAGAGAAGGTAGTGAGAACATACCAAGGATGCAAGCAAACCCTGCTGCTAAATCATAGCTCAGAGCAGCAGCAGCTGATGCAAGACTGGTTGAGTATCATGCACAGCGTGTCAGAATGCCTATTATTCTGAAAGCTTGTTATTCCCTTTATAGGACAGCTTTGCACAAAATGTAACAGGCCTAAGGTTACTGGTTGTTTTTACCCTTTGGGATATCTAAATTTTCACTTGACTGGACAAATTGCAAATTTGAAGCTTACTCATTCTTCTCTGGGTATTTTGGAAGGAGCAGAGATTTGTCTTTCTTAAGGCCAAGCTATATTTATCAGATTAGTTACCTTAAAAATTGTAATTTCAGCCTGGGGAATCTAGGAAGCTGTCTGATGCTAGGACAAGGGTTCTTCTTCTCTGTTGAATCCTAAAGGTCCATGACTGGGCTCCAAAGGATTCATAGACTAGGTGCAAAAATAGTATCATTTACTTGCTGTTACATTGTATTTGTCCTGAATGGTAAAAACCTATTCTTTTCTAGCATTCACTGAAGCTTTTTCTTCTTTTCCTGACTAGTCCGTGATTTCAAATGTACGTAATAATATAAAATGTATGCAAAATGATGTGTGCATATATGTATTTTTTCTGGGAAGGGGTCTGTAATTTTAATCAGATTGTCCAAAGAATTTCATGAACTAAAATATGATAAGTATCCCTCTAGACTAGTTTTTAACCTGTGGGTATCCCATGTGTTTTGGCCTACAACTCCCAGAAATCCCAGCAAGTTTACCAGCTGTTAGGATTTCACAGAATCATAGAAAATTCTATCACAAGGGCATCCAGTCCAACCCCCCTGAATTCCTTTCAGATTTTATTGATTCCAGCTTCATCCTGCTGATTAATAATACTGTACAATGTCAGTATTAATAATACCATGGGATTTTTTTTTCATGTCTGGAGCTACTTGAGAAACTGCAAGTCGCTTCTGGTGTGAGAGAATTGGCCGTTTGCAAGGATGTTACCCAGGAGACGCTTGGATGTTTTACCATCCTGTGGGAAGCTTCTCTCATGTCCCTGCATGGGAAGCTGGAGCTGACAGATGGGAGCTCACCCCACTCCCCATATTTGAACTGATGACCTTTTGGTCAGCAGTCCTGCTGGCACAAGAGTTTAACCCATTGCACCACCGGGGGCTCCTCTACCATGGAGTAATTACTTATAAAGCTGTATGACCACTGCCTTAATAAATTATATATTAACATGGCCCATTCCAAAGCATCCTTATTCAGCATGTAACTGAATCACATGTATGGCAGTCAAAGATTACTTTAGTTTAGACCCTTAGTTTGGCAATAGTAGGCTTCTTGGGTGTCTCACTCAATTTATAATTCAACTTGAAAACAAGGGTCAAATAAAGTGCAGACAAATGTATTACCATAAACACTAATGACCCAAACCCTTAAATACTTGTTTCTGATTCTCTGGCTTGTTTGTTGGGTTTTGTATATCTACAATAAATGTGTACAATATATTTTGTGAATTAAATATATACCAATTCACTTCTGCAATGGTTGGTTTCTGTTTTTATTATGGCAATGCAAGTAAAAATAAAATCTCTTTCCCCTTCTTAATTCAGAATGAGACACTGTATGCCAGCTGTTCTTGAAAAGGAATGCTTTTGGAACTCAGTATATTTTTTCCCAAAACTATACCAAAAAAAAGAATATCCTAATTGTGATGAAAGGAAAAAAGGAAACATAAACTGGGCTGTTAAAAAAGGTACTATTCCAAAAATAATACTAGCATATATTCCCAGCATTGCCCAGACTTTTCTTTCTTTGTGTAGCTCTGTTATACAAAACTGGGACCCCGACAAGTGGAGGTTCAGGTAAATGACCTCCAGTTACCCAGTTTGGCTCAATCATCGTCTCCCAAAGCAGTTACTGTACTCCCAACTCAAGAACGGGAAACGTAATCTTGGTGGACAGGAAAAGAGATG
This sequence comes from Anolis apletophallus, assembly GCA_030556195.1. Classification (NCBI taxonomy): domain Eukaryota; kingdom Metazoa; phylum Chordata; class Lepidosauria; order Squamata; family Anolidae; genus Anolis; species Anolis apletophallus. The sequence continues at coordinate 155,266,568 of JARBWK010000002.1, forward strand.
TAATAATAATAATAATAATAATCTTTATTTATACCCCGCCACCATCTCCCCAAAGGGGACTTGGGTGGCTAACATGAGGCCAATAAACACAATACAAGTACAGCAAGATAATATACAAAAACCAATAATACCATCAAAATAAATACATAACATCACAAAATAAAACAGTTCCAGAAAGACATGATGGAGAAATGGGACACAGTGGGTGGGCCAAATGTACTAGAAGTAAAATTGATAGAATTGATAAAACCCTGGATGAGGTAGGTAGAATGTGTTTCTGAGGGGGAAACTCAAAGGGCTGAACAGTGAGATTAAACCTTCAATTAAGAGCGGAAGGAAAGTGCATCATCATGTAATTCGGACAGACTAAAATGGAATATATATTCCCTCGCCAAAGGCACATTGGAAGAGCCAGGATTTTAGGTCTTTCTTAAAAGCTGCCAGAGTAGGGGCTTGTCTAATATCATCAGGCAGCGAGTTCCAGAGCCGAGGGGCCACAGCAGAGAAGGCCCTCTCCCTCGTCCCCACAAGTCGTACTTGTGATTAATGTGGGAACGAGAGGAGGGCCTCCCCAGAGGATCGAAGAGCTTGTGCAGGTTTATGGAGGGAGATGTGGTCAACCTTACAAATTGTGGCATAGACACCGAGAACTGGGAAGCCCTGGCCTTCGAGCATTCCAATTGAAGGTCGCTGTGACCAGCAGTGCTGCAGAATTCAGAGGAATGAATGGAGGGACTGATGCCCTCACTGAGGAAGAACATGGTATCGGACTGCGCGATTTTAAACAAGTGTTTTTAAGCTTCGATATGTTTTTAATGACTATTTTAATGTATGTTTATTTTACTACTAGCCGCCCCCTGCCACGTGTTGCTGCGGCCCTGTCTGGTGATCTACAAAATAAAGAAATGAGAAAGTGTTGATTTCTAATATATGTGATTTCTTTATGCTTGTGTGTAAACAGTATTTCTTGTTTTTTTTGTTTTGTTTCTTGGTCAGTGTTGATGTAGAGATTGTCTGGTTTTCTTACTCTGGAACATGCAACATATAATTATCCTTTAGGGGTCCTCTTTAAATCTATGATACTATATCTGTCATATACAATCTACATATATATGTGTGAATCATATATATCTCTATGGCTGGATGGCTCTTTGTCAGGAGGGCTTTGATTATTCTTTTTTGCCCTGGTGAAGGGAGTTGGACTGGATGGCCTTAAGGCAGCATTTCTCAACCTGGGGGTCAGGACCCCTGGGGGATCACAAGGGGTGTCAGAAGGGTTGCCAAAGACCACCAGAAAACACAGTTGTGGGCCAAGACTGGTTCAATTCCATTGTTGATGGAGTTCGGAATGCTCTTTGATTGTAGGTGGACTATAAATCCCAATAACTACAACTCCCAAATGTCAAGGTCTATTTTATCCAAACTCCACCAGTGTTCATATTCAGGCATATGGAGTATTCATGCCAAGTTTGGTCTAGAATATTCTTCATAGTTTGAGTCCACAGTGCTCTCTGGATGGAGGTGAACTACAACTCTCAAGGTCAATACCCACCAAACCCTTCTAGTGTTTTTGTTGATCTTGGGAGTTGTGGGCCAAGACTGGTTCAATTCCATTGTTGATGGGAGTTCAGAATGCTCTTTGATTGTAGGTGAACTATAAATCCCAGCAACTACAACTCCCAAATGTCAAGGTCTATTTTATCCAAACTCCACCAGTGTTCATATTTGGGCATATGGAGTATTCATGCCAAGTTTGGTCTAGAATATTCTTCAATTGAATTCCGGGTCTCCTTCAAGGTGTTAGTTTTAACTTTCAAGGCCTTATGTGGTTTGGGGCCAGTGTAGTTGAGGGAGCGGCTCACCCCATATGTGCCCAAAAGATCACTGCGTTCAGAGGGGCTCAACATGTTGGAGGTTCCTGGTATGAAGACTTGCAGGCTATCCAGTACGTGGCAGAGGATGTTTTCAGTGGCCGCGCTGACCTTATGGAACTCGCTGCCAGCGGAGACGCAAGCTCTATGGGACTTAATGACATTCCGCAGGTCCTGTAAGACCTGGCTGTTTAGGCAGGCATTTGGTGCTTGACTGGTGCCATCCTGCCGCGTCGTTGCCACTTGCACTATGTGTTGATATACTGTAGTTTTATTGTAGGGAGTAGGGGTTTTTTAATCGGTTTTATGATGTCGTTTTTATGTGTTTTAACTTGGTATGTCGTATGTGCTGTAAACCGCTCTGAGCTTCGGATAGAGCGGTCTATTAAGCCGAAATAATAAATAAATAAATAAATAAATAAATAGTTTGAGTCCACAGTGCTCTCTGGATGGAGGTGAACTACAACTCTCAAGGTCAATACCCACCAAACCCTTCTAGTGTTTTTTTGTTGATCTTGGGAGTTGTGGGCCAAGACTGGTTCAATTCCATTGTTGATGGGAGTTCGGAATGCTCTTTGATTGTAGGTGGACTATAAATCCTAATAACTACAACTCCCAAATGTCAAGGTCTATTTTATCCAAACTCCACCAGTGTTCATATTCAGGCATATGGAGTATTCATGCCAAGTTTGGTCTAGAATATTCTTCATTGTTTGAGTCCACAGTGCTCTCTGGATGGAAGTGAACTACAGCTCTCAAGGTCAATACCCACCAAACCCTTCTAGTGTTTTTTGTTGTTGTTGTTGATCTTGGGAGTTGTGGGCCAAGACTGTTTCAATTCCATTGTTGATGGGAGTTCGGAATGCTCTTTGATTGTAGGTGAACTATAAAACCCAATAACTACAACTCCCAAATGTCAAGGTCTATTTTATCCAAACTCCACCAGTGTTCATATTCGGGCATATGGAGTATTCATGCCAAGTTTGGTCTAGAATATTCTTCATAGTTTGAGTCCACAGTGCTCTCTGGATGGAGGTGAACTACAACTCTCAAGGTCAATACCCACCAAACCCTTCTAGTGTTTTTTTGTTGATCTTGGGAGTTGTGGGCCAAGACTGGCTCAATTCCATTGTTGATGGAGTTCGGAATGCTCTTTGATTGTAGGTGGACTATAAATCCCAATAACTACAACTCCCAAATGTCAAGGTCTATTTTATCCAAACTCCACCAGTGTTCATATTCAGGCATATGGAGTATTCATGCCAAGTTTGGTCTAGAATATTCTTCATTGTTTGAGTCCACAGTGCTCTCTGGATGGAAGTGAACTACAGCTCTCAAGGTCAATACCCACCAAACCCTTCTAGTGTTTTTTTGTTGTTGTTGATCTTGGGAGTTGTGGGCCAAGACTGGTTCAATTCCATTGTTGATGGGAGTTCGGAATGCTCTTTGATTGTAGGTGAACTATAAAACCTAATAACTACAACTCCCAAATGTCAAGGTCTATTTTATCCAAACTCCACCAGTGTTCATATTCAGGCATATGGAGTATTCATGCCAAGTTTGGTCTAGAATATTCTTCATTGTTTGAGTCCACAGTGCTCTCTGGATGGAAGTGAACTACAGCTCTCAAGGTCAATACCCACCAAACCCTTCTAGTGTTTTTTGTTGTTGTTGTTGATATTGGGAGTTGTGGGCCAAGACTGGTTCAATTCCATTGTTGATGGAGTTCGGAATGCTCTTTGATTGTAGGTGGACTATAAATCCCAATAACTACAACTCCCAAATGTCAAGGTCTATTTTATCCAAACTCCACCAGTGTTCATATTCAGGCATATGGAGTATTCATGCCAAGTTTGGTCTAGAATATTCTTCATAGTTTGAGTCCACAGTGCTCTCTGGATGGAGGTGAACTACAACTCTCAAGGTCAATACCCACCAAACCCTTCTAGTGTTTTTTTGTTGATCTTGGGAGTTGTGGGCCAAGACTGGTTCAATTCCATTGTTGATGGGAGTTCGGAATGCTCTTTGATTGTAGGTGGACTATAAATCCCAATAACTACAACTCCCAAATGTCAAGGTCTATTTTATCCAAACTCCACCAGTGTTCATATTCAGGCATATGGAGTATTCATGCCAAGTTTGGTCTAGAATATTCTTCATAGTTTGAGTCCACAGTGCTCTCTGGATGGAGGTGAACTACAACTCTCAAGGTCAATACCCACCAAACCCTACTAGTGTTTTTTGTTGATCTTGGGAGTTGTGGGGCCAAGACTGGTTCAATTCCATTGTTGATGGAGTTCGAATGCTCTTTGATTGTAGGTGGACTATAAATCCCAATAACTACAACTCCCAAATGTCAAGGTCTATTTTATCCAAACTCCACCAGTGTTCATATTCAGGCATATGGAGTATTCATGCCAAGTTTGGTCTAGAATATTCTTCATAGTTTGAGTCCACAGTGCTCTCTGGATGGAGGTGAACTACAACTCTCAAGGTCAATACCCACCAAACCCTTCTAGTGTTTTTGTTGATCTTGGGAGTTGTGGGCCAAGACTGGTTCAATTCCATTGTTGATGGAGTTCGGAATGCTCTTTGATTGTAGGTGGACTATAAATCCCAATAACTACAACTCCCAAATGTCAAGGTCTATTTTATCCAAACTCCACCAGTGTTCATATTCAGGCATATGGAGTATTCATGCCAAGTTTGGTCTAGAATATTCTTCATAGTTTGAGTCCACAGTGCTCTCTGGATGGAGGTGAACTACAACTCTCAAGGTCAATACCCACCAAACCCTTCTAGTGTTTTTTTGTTGATCTTGGGAGTTGTGGGCCAAGACTGGTTCAATTCCATTGTTGATGGAGTTCAGAATGCTCTTTGATTGTAGGTGAACTATAAATCCCAGCAACTACAACTCCCAAATGACTATTTATTTTTTTTACTGATGGTCACTCCTTGGGTTAGTAAGTGTCTTGTGGCCAAATGTGGTGGCAATTAGTCCAGTGGTTTTTGAGAAACCAAAAGACAGAGGAGGATACAGTTCAGGCCTGGGCAAAGTTGGGCCTTTCAGGTGTTTTGGACTTCAACTCCCACAATTCCACAGCCCAGGCCCCTTCCTTTGGAAGGGCCTGAGGCTGTGAGGAATTGTGGGAGTTGAAGTCCAAAACACCTGAAAGGCCCAACTTTGCCCAGGCCTGATCCAGCCCAAGCTCTCCAGGAGGAGGGAGAACGCTCACAGGCTGAGAGAAGAACAAGGCTACAGTCTCCCAGAGCGAAGGCAGGGACCGTTGCGCATGCGCACGGAGGGCCCCTCCTTCCCCCCTGCCCGCCTGAAGCAATTTGTCCCTCCTCGGCGCCCGTCAGGAAGTTGCCAAGGAAGAGCTCGGGGACGCTGAAGGAAAAAGGCTGACAGTCGCCATGGCGGCGGCGGCGGCGACAGCTGCGGCGGCTGACACTCTGTGGGAAGACAGGGACGTCCGCTTCGACATCTCTCCTCAGTGAGTGTCCGCGCGCGCGCACTCTGGGGGGGAGGGAGGCGCGAGGCTGGCCGCGCGCCCCGCCCGACGGTTGGGCCGCGCGCTCCAAGGCCTCCGTCGCTGATCCCCAAGCGGCCACCCTTTCCTTTGGGACTTCCACCTACCTTGGCCAGTGAGGAGGGATTCAGGGAAGGCCTCGCCCCTCAAGGAGCTGGGGANAGGCCCAGCCTGCAGCTACGTTGTAGGAAGGATGCAGTTTGACACCACTTCAACAGCCTTGGCTCAGTGCTCTTAGAACAGGCCTGGGCCAACTTGGGCCTTTCAGGTGTTTTGGACTTCAACTCCCACAATTCCTCACAGCCTCTGGCCCCTTCCAAAGGAATTGGCCTGAGGCTGTTAGGAATTGTGGGAGTTGAAGTCCAAAACACCTGAAAGGAGGGGCCTGAGGCTGTGAGGAATTGTGGGAGTTGAAGTCCAAAACACCTGAAAGGAGGGGCCTGAGGCTGTGAGGAATTGTGGGAGTTGAAGTCCAAAACACCTGAAAGGAGGGGCCTGAGGCTGTGAGGAATTGTGGAGTTGAAGTCCAAAACACCTGAAAGGAGGGGCCTGAGGCTGTGAGGAATTGTGGGAGTTGAAGTCCAAAACACCTGAAAGGAGGGGCCTGAGGCTGTGAGGAATTGTGGGAGTTGAAGTCCAAAACACCTGAAAGGAGGGGCCTGAGGCTGTGAGGAATTGTGGGAGTTGAAGTCCAAAACACCTGAAAGGAGGGGCCTGAGGCTGTGAGGAATTGTGGGAGTTGAAGTCCAAAACACCTGAAAGGAGGGGCCTGAGGCTGTGAGGAATTGTGGGAGTTGAAGTCCAAAACACCTGAAAGGAGGGGCCTGAGGCTGTGAGGAATTGTGGGAGTTGAAGTCCAAAACACCTGAAAGGCCCAAGTTTGCCCAGGCCTGTCTTAGAATAATGGCACCTCTAACAACATCTTTCCCCTCCTTTGCCAAACAGTGCTGGTGCCTCACCAAACTACAACTCCCATGATTATTCCATCGCATTGAATCAGGGCAGTTAAAGCGTAGTCAAACTGGATGAATTCTAGGCACTTTCAGGACCCTTCCAGCCAGGCCCTATATCCCAGGTTTTTAAAATCGGATTATATGAGTCCTCACTGCCAGATAATCTGGGATAAGCAAGAAAGCCGGGGTCAGATCCTGGGATAAAGGGCTTCTCCCCCAGGCCCCTTCTACACTGTTCCCTCACTTATTAGGTTCCAGGACCTCCTATCTCTCTCTGGCATTACTTCGCGAATGAAGATACTTAGGAAGGACTCATCCCACGCTTTCTACATGCGTGTTGATGACTAAGGAGGTTGGATGTGTCCTTCGAGCCTGTGCAATGGATTTTTCTGGTGGAGCGCAGCATGCACAGAACTGGCCTCACCCTTAAACCAAAGGTTTGTCTGCCGGGGCCTAGCAAGCATAGAACGGTGGCAGCGAGGTCCTCAGGTCGTAGGTTTGGTTCAAGTTTCCTTCTCTTAGATGGTTGACCTTACAGGGTGAGACGAGCACCATCTGCCGGGTTTGAAATTAGAGTTTTCCTTCTCTTAGGATGGTTGCCAAAAGGCTAGAGAGTCCATCCTGCCCTTTGACGCTCTTCGGTTGTGCCATAAGAGTTCCCTAGCATAAGCTTACTAGAAATTTATGCTGATAAAGAATTACATACAAAATAGCCACATAAAAGCAGTCCTCAAGGTATAAATATATGACTTACAAATTACTCATAGTAAAGAACAGAAAGTGAGAGCAATCTACCTCTAGGAAGGAAAATTCACTACAGCTGTATCCCCAGTCCTTGTTTTGACAACAAGCCAATGGGTTAAACCCTTGTGCTGGCAGGACTGCTGACTGATAGGTCAGCTCTTCGAATCTGGGGAGAACGGGTTGAGCTCCCTCTGTCATCTCCAGCTCCCCATGCAGGGACATGAGAGAAGCCTCCCATAAGGATGGTAAAACATCAAACATCTGGGCATAATGTGCTTTGGGGCTTCTTTATGGCTGAAATGGGATATTGCATCTTTTAATAAATCAGTAGTTATAGGCCAGGGAGAGAATGGGCCCTTCGAAAGTTGTAGAAAGCCTTGCTGTTTTTGTGAGTGCACGGTGGACCATAATTGCCTCAGAATGTTAGATGTATTTTCTGGTGGCCACTATAAATAAATGCAAGCCAACTGTTGTGAGACAGTGTCTAAAAATACCATATTACCATAGGCAAATGAAAATGAGACCAGGAGAAGTTCTCATTGATTGTTTGGATCCTATTGAAGATACCAAAGGAAACAATGGAGAAAAAGGTAACTCCAGATGTGTAAATGTCTAGATTATAAAACTGCAGGTCACATTTATAAACTTTTCTACCTCAAGCAATTTTCGAGCAGCTGGGAAACAGCGGGCCATTTCCAAATTGTAGAATCATTAGTGATGGGAATAACATTAGATATTTCTGCTTCACCCACGAGGCATCCTTTTTGACTGGAAAGGTCACAAAGTGAGTAGACTCATCTTCAGGTAAGGCATTAATTGAAGAAACCCAATCCAGCATTTCAGATGGAGATTTAGGGCCCTTCCACACAGCCATATAACCCAGAATATCAAGGCAGAAAATCCCACACTATCTGCTTTGAACTGGAATACATGGCAGCTCGGACTCGGATATCCCAGTTCAAAGCAGATAGTGTGAGATGTTCTGCCTTGATATTCTGGGTTATATGGCTGTATGGAAGGGCCCATAGTGATAGAAAAGAAGGCCGGACTCCAGGGGGCTCCATTGAAAAGAGTTAGGTCTTCCTTGCCCAAGAAAAGTTTCCCACACATATTTTAGACCTTTCTCCCTTTTTGCAATTACCATGAGTGCTGTATTTCACAGAAAAGTAGTAGACAACAGATGTCTTGTGAATGGCATGAGGCCTGCTAGAAGTCCCAGGATGCTCCCTTGCAGACTTTAGAGGAGGGGGAATTGTTCGGAATTTTCCATTTGTGCCCTAAAAAGCCTCTAGGAAACCAGATTTGGCATTTAAAATTATTAACTCTTCTATTATTTCACTTAGGTCCAAAACAGTCTTCAAAATATGAAATAGCAACCTTATAAGGATTCTTTGGGCCTTAAACTGATCCAAAGAGAATACTTAATTTGGCCAGTTGTACAACTCGAAGCTTCAGGGATTTTTGGCTATTTATTTATCATTTTTCTTTTGCATGGGGAATATCAAATTTTGAAAATTCATTGGGAGCATCCAAGGACCACAGAAGTTTCTCACCTTTCTAGAAAGTCTTATTTTCATTAAATTTTAAGGGATTAGAATTAATTACCTCATTTTCCACCAATTTGGTCAGAATATAGATCTTGAAACTTTTAATACTTTCCTATAGCAATTTAATTCTTTAATTTGTCTTTAGGTTTTTCTTGTACAGTATTACTATATAGAGACAGACCATTGTCCCTAGAATACTATATTCTGGTACTAAACCCATTCTGCAGGTGAGGATCTTTATTAGTCAAAGAGAAAAGCATCCACGTTCAAGAGTGTGGTATCAGTAGATTTGGGAGAATCCTAAGGTTTACAAAATTACCTCCCATGCCAACCTCCACCCCCACCCCCAAATTCCTTCAAGCCAACCAATAAGGATTTGGCATAAAGAAAGGAATCTATGAGGATGAACACTAAGATGAGGGAATAATAATAAGTAGAATGAGTATTCTGGGAAAGGACATTGCTACCTGGAGAAATCTTAGAAGAAGCACTTCATGTCTTGATTTAATCTTTTTCATTCTGATTATTTATTGTATGCATAGTATTTATTGTTTCTAATGGTACATTGAATTTAGAGAAACTTAATAGGGGTGATGGAATAGACAGTCCAACATGTGGAAGAACACATGATTTCCATTCCTCGTTGGGGATCTTGCCAAAATACAATATGAGAAATTGCACTGCTTAGCCTTTGAACCTCTTTTTACCTCTCCAGCAATATAATTACTTTTAATAGATAATTCACTTAACATTTCCTTCTTTAACTTTCCAGGCAGACTCTTGGTTACAAACCTACGAATTATTTGGCACTCTATAGTATTGCCTAGAGTCAACCTCTGTAAGTATTGCTCCTATTCCTCCTTATTATTACTCGTATTTATTTATATTATTTATTTATTTATTTATTGGGGCTTCTTCGCCGCCGACTCCCGGGGGCTCGCGGCGGCTCACAGAGCCAATGGCACAGCGCCACAGGTTAAAAACATAAAAACAGTTAAAAACAATTAAACAACAAAATGCAATGTAACAATTGAGCAGCAGAAAATATCACAGCCCAGAGAGTATAGACGAGGCCTACTCGCCGAAGGCCTGCCTAAACAAATGAGTTTTGCAGGCCCGTCTAAATGGCAACAGATCTCTCAGGGCTCTGGCTTCGGCCGGGAGGGCGTTCCATAGTGTGGGAGCTATAACAGAGAACGCCCTCCGGCGGGTCGATGTTAGATGTGCCGACTTTGCAGATGGTACTACCAGCAGGTTGGCCTCTTCGGACCGAAGTGATCTCGCTGGGCAATATGGGGTGAGACGGTCCCTCAGATACGCTGGCCCCAGGCCGTGTGTGGCCTTGAAGGTAAGAACCAGCACTTTGAAGGCGACCCGGTGCTCAATAGGCAGCCAGTGCAGATCCTGCAAAATTGGTGTTATACGGCATCCTGCTGGTGCCCCAGACAGGAGCCGGGCGGCAGTGTTCTGCACCAGCTTGAGCTTCCGGATCGACGACATAGGCAGGCCAACGTAAAGCGCGTTACAGTAATCTAGCCTTGAGATGACCGTGGCTTGGATCACCGAGGCTAGGTCGCTCCGGGAGAGGTAGGGGGCCAACCTCCTTGCCTGGCGGAGATGGAAAAAAGCAGCCTTGCTGGCCATGGAGACCTGGGCCTCCATGGTCAGCTGGGAGTCCAACTGGACACCCAGGCTCTTCACCGACGGCGCTGGATGCAGCGCCGCACCGTCCAGGGTCGGAAGCCGGGCACCCACCTCGCCCGGGCCGCCCAGCCACAAGATCTCCGTCTTCGCCGGATTCACCATCAACTATATCACTATCAATGTACAGGGCACTGTACAAGTAAAACATTTTAAAACATTGGGTTCTACCAGAGGCTTAGAGTCTAAAATATATGTCCATAGCAGAGGAAGCAGAAAGAAGGTCATAAGAACATAAGAACATAAGAAGAGCCATGCTGAATCGGGCCTCAGCCCATCTAGTCCAGCATTCTGGGTCACACAGTGGCCCACTAGTTGTACACAGGGATCTCTAGCAGAAAGGAGGGCAAAACCCTCACCTGCTCCCGACCCCCCACAACCAGTACCCGGGGAAATCCTGCCTGCCTCCATCAACACAGAGGTGGCACTTGGATGTCCATTTCAGTAACTACTGATTCCCTTGGTATCCATGAATCTGTCTAATCCTGCCTTGAAGCTGTCCAGGCTGACCGCTGTCACAACCTCCTCTGGAAGTGAGTTCCATAACCAATGACCCTCTGGGTGAAGAAATATTTCCCTTTATTAGTCCTAACTTTCCTACCTTGGAGCTTCAGGGAGTGCCCCCTAGTCCTAGTGTTGTGTGACAGAGAAAATATTTTTCTCTATTCACCCTTTCTATCCCATGCATGATTTTATACACTTCGATCAAGTCACCTCTTAAACGCCGTCTTTCAAGGCTGAAAAGACCAAGGCGTTGCAACCTGATTTCGTAAGGGAGCTGCTCCATCCCTTGGATCATTCTTGTTGCCCTTTTCTGTACCTTTTCCAGTTCCGTTATATCCTTCTTGAGGTCTGTTGTATCTTGATTGTATGAAGATAAAACAGCTATCTGGCACAATGGGCATGCTCTCTTTCCATTTATGAGACAGGCACATATACTCATACAGTACTAATAGGGTAGGACAAATGCTATTTCCAGCTCATACTGTATCTGTCATTCTATTTAGTTCGGGGATAGCTTATTCCATGACAGTGCCAAGAGAGCTTTGTTATCAAGCAAGTGAGTTGTGTAGTGATGTGTACGTAGCTGGAAAGTATCAGCAGAGGTGTGCACGTTGGAGCATGACGATGAATTTATATAATTATTCTCATATAAATGATACATCAATAAATGTTTTCCAAATATTCAGGACATTACAGAACATCAAATTTATATATATGTAGATTTTTTAAAACATGTGAAATCTTGTCTTGTTCCACTTTGATTTTTGTTTGTTTGTTTTCATCTGTTCGTCTATTTGATTTAGAAGAAACGTGGCATTTCACACTTTAAAATGTTGCTTTAATATTCTGGTTCAATATCTTGCTTCTTCACAGATCTGGTGCTGAAAATTGAACAGCTCTCAGACTAGTATATAGTGACTTATTTAACAATATTATTTTTCTCCTATTTCTTAGCTGTTGGTTACAATTGCTTTGTGAACACAACAACAAGAACTGCTAACTCAGTAGGTTCTAATTACTAATTATCTTGTTAAATATGACAGAGCAATGGAATTCCTTTCACCTCAAGATGTGTTAATTGCCAAATCTTCGGCATATTTAGTTTTAGATCCTTATCAGAAGACATTTTTATAACATTATTATTTTATTTTAATTGCCATGGCAATTAAGAAAGCAATTTAGAAAACAGCATTTAGAGAGCCCGTATGCCTTAGTAAACCTCAAACCCCAGAAATCCTCAAGATTTGTCTATTGGCAGTTAAAATGAAGTAAAACAGTGTAACAGTAGTATGGACAAACTTCAGCCCTACCACAATTCCTAACAACCTGGAGGGCCAAAGTTTGCCCGTGCCATAGTGTGATAACCTTGTTAAGAGTAAACTCATTTCGTTTAGTACAGCTTCTTATCTGATATGGATTATATAGGATTGTCATCCAAAGCCTAGGCATTTTTGGATGTATAAAATCTTTTGATTTAGTTTGCCTTCAGGTTCCAGTAGAGAAATGGATTTTATCTGTTATACTTTGTACTGAATACATTTTACTTTGTCTTGCTAGTTTAAGTGTAATAATTGTTCCAGGGATGTTTTTAAAATAACACTGAAAATACATAAATTTGTTGCATACTAAAATATCATGTCTCATACTTTTCTTCTTACAGAAATTAAGAGGCCAGACCGAAGCACTTTACATTTTAACCAAATGCAACAATACACGTTTTGAATTCATATTTACGAATGTGGTTCCCGGGAGCCCCAGACTTTTTGCCTCCGTTATTGCTGTACACAGGTAATTGAGTTAGAAATATTCATTGAAACACTCCTAATGCAATTGAATTGGTTGCCTGTGGCACATAAACATTCAGAATGAAAACTTTTTGTGCATTTTGAAACTGAATGCAACTTTGCACTGACATACAGATGCATAAAATTAGCCCAAATGTCCGGATCAAGCTATCTTATTTCCCCACTCCTTTTTCCTTTTTATACCTTAACTTCTAATACATTCCAGAGGTCTGTATGTCTTTATCCAGCCATTTGGAATTACGTTGTTTAATTTACAAAGATATGCAGTCCTATGCACTTGAGGAGTCCTTTGAATAGAGAACTATACCTTATTTGGGGGGTTGGCATGTTTTATTTCTGTATTATTAAGCAGCCACCTCCAGAATTTGCTAATGGGTGGGGGCGGGGGGGAAGAGAAATGGGATCTGCAGTGTGTTGCAGCGTGTTTACACTAGATGATGACGATGATACATTGCTCTTCCAGGGGTTTTTTTTGCCAATCAGGTTCTCCTCCTTCTCCACCACTTTTGATTTTTTGACAGTGGACATCAAGTGACTATTGAGCACCTTTTACTGATCTTAACATTAGCTAAAATCCTATGAACACTAACCAACCGGAGTTCTCTGTTACTAAGAATAATAATTTTAAAAGATATATTGAGTTCGAACTTATTTTAAGAAATTTCACATAATAGTTATTACATCTGCTATTTAATTTTCCTTTTTGTGAGTAGGTATTTGATCAAATTATTTTTAATACAACAAAACTAAAAGGCCAGGATAAAAGTCTTTTCAGTTTTATTTTAAACAGGTTGTTAGAAAATCCAAAAACGTTAAAACTGTGTTGCTTTTTATTCACAGAGCTTATGAAACATCTAAAATGTATCGCGAACTTAAACTGAGATGTGCATTAATCCAGAACAAACAGTTGAGATTGTTGCCAAAAGAACAAGTATATGACAAAATTAATGGCGTCTGGAATTTATCTAGTGATCAGGTAAAGTGCAACATTAAGATTATATATAGAAAATGGCAGTTAGACTATGTTTGTTCTCTCTTATCAAATTCTGCAAAGGATAAAAACTGATTACTTGAAAATATATGTGGTTCAGTGTAAAATGCTACGTTAAGTATTATTATTTTTTAATGCATTGACAAAGTTTGCCCCTCCAGATGTTGCTGGACTGCAGTTGCCATGAATATGCAGGATGGCAGATAAGAATTGCAGTCTAAATTTGGAGAGTTGCATGTTTTGCCTATACGTCCACTCCACCATTCAGTAAAACACTATATACTAATAATAATATTAATGACTAGCATATAAGGGAATTGTAGCAGATTTCTTTTAAGTACAATCAGTAATTTGGTAGATCGGAAGAAAGATTAAATCAACAGCCTGCAGAACAAAAGAAACATCTGAATATAGCAGAAAATCTTTAGAGCAAAAGCAACCCAGTCCTCAAGGTTGTTCTTAAGCCTTGGCACAGCCAACATATTTTGTAAAATTCATACTATGGTGCAGAAAAATATACGACGGACAGTAAGAGGATATGATCAGGAAATGCATGAATAAAAAGGGGCTCTTTTCTGAAGTACAGTAACCTTGCCTACATTGTTTTTGAAGTATTTTGAAATACTTAAAAAGTGGCAGCTGGAGTGGTGCAGGACTTAAAAATGTTGCTGGAGGAGTTTGGACTCAGATAAAAGCAAGCTGAGGCGTTTGATGTAACTTGAGTTGTGATGGCCCAAGGTGTCTCTGTTCAATTTTAAATGTTTCACTCCTGTCCCCTAAAAGTTCTCTTCACATTATTCAATAGCACAGACAAATTGTGGAATGCAATGGGAGTAATAGTGCAGAAAAATCTTCTTCCTCCTTGGTGTGGTTCTCTCTCTAGGCTAGGCTAATTTAATATGGCATATGAAATCAATTGCAGTAACCATTTTAATATTTATGTTGTAGTTGCTTTGCTGAGCAGGAGCCCCAGAAATTTGGGGGGGGGGGGGTGTAAGTATTTATTAATTTTGTCTACTTACAAAGGGAAGGTAAATAACTTTTCTCATTGTCATTGAAACAGCCTTAAATATAAAGACTGTTACAAGCACAAAGTGCCCTCCATGCTTTCAGTGTAGCTTACTCTCCATTAAGTGAATAGGATAGACTGCAGGCGACCTGTCATTATTTCTGGGAAGACTCAGCAAAACAGCAGCTGTTACATTATTCTTAGTTCTTTATCATGTAGTACTCTTTCAATTAATGATTCCTGAAGAGTCTCAACTACAATACATAGAAATCTTGGTGGACCAAACTTTGCCAGATCATTACAAGCTAGGCTCATTCCTCCCAGCTCAGTCTCAATGGGTGCTTGAGCTTAGGATCCATGTTGCGGAGCAGAACTGTTTTCTTTTTGGATGCTTGTAGTTTCCACTGTGGCATACGTAGCTAGGATCACCTAATTTTAACTTGCATGCCATCACGCTTGAATGCCATATTATTTTGAGCCTTGTCAGAACACCAGCAGGGGGTGGCGGGTTGCCCTTTCAAATTGCATTGTAATTCTTCCCACTTCACAAAAACCTTACCCAATAAACTTTGTATTTAAATGTTTACTTAAATATTTGTTTTACAAAATGAAATTTAGTTTTTGTTTACATTTTAAATAAAAGCTAAAATTGGTGTAGAAGATACAAACTAATTAGGTTTCTCTTTTGTAGGGAAATCTGGGTACCCTTTTTGTCACAAATGTAAGAGTAGTTTGGCATGCTAATATGAATGACAGCTTTAATGTCAGTATACCTTACCTACAAATTGTGAGTACCATGATATTACAATTACCATTGTCAACCAAGTATGAATAATGATGGCAAATGTTATTTCAGTCTAATGTATTATTTTATACTAGTGTGAATTCATCACTATTGACTAACAAACTGTGGAAATGTTGTGAATACACGAGGGTGGGTCAATAAATCCGTGACTTTTTGAATTTTCCGCCTCTTAACTGAAAGGGCAACACTGCTCCTGTCAACAGGCATCTGTCAGTTGACTCCTGTCAAAATTTGAACAAACTGTGTCATTTAGTTTATATTTGACAGCCATTGATAGCAGACTACCGCGTGATTTGAGGAGAAAATGGAAAAAAGTGAATTTTGTGTGCTCATTGAGCATTATTTTTGCGGGAAAAAACCATCACTCAAACCAAGGCTAAGCTTGATAAATACTATGGGGACTCTGCACCATCAATTTCAATGGTAAAAAAAGTGGTTTACTGAATTTCGTTGTAGCTGTACAAGCACGGAAGATGCCGAACGTTCTAGACTCCCAGTTGAGGTCTCTACACCTGAAACATTTGAAAAAATTCTCGATATGGTGTTGGCCGATCGGAGATTGAAAGTGCGAGAGATTGTGGAAGTCATAGGCATCTCACATGGCTCAGTGGTTTCAATTTTAAATGATCACTTGGGTATGAGAAAGTTTTTTGCAAGATGGGTGCCTCGTTTGCTCACGATCGACCACAAATGCTATCATGTGACAATTTCGCAGGAGTGTTTGGCGTTGTTCAACTGCAATATGGACGAGTTTTTGCGTAACCGTGGACGAAACGTGGATCCACCACAACACACCAGAGACCAAACAGCAGTCAAACAGTGGGTTTCTTGGGGTGAATCGAAGGCCAAGGTGGATTTGTCAGCCAATAAAGTCATGACGACTGTTTTTTGGGATGCACACGGTGTAATCCACATTGACTACTTTCAAAAGGGTAAAACAATCAATGGCGAATATTATGCCAACTTATTGGGTCGATTTAATGAGGATTTGGGGGGGAAACGACCGCATTTGGCCAAGAAAAAAGTTATTTTGCACCAGGACAATGCAAGGGTGCACACATGTGCAGTTGCCATGGCAACAATCCATAACTTGGGATACGAATTGCCCCCTCATCTGCCCTATTCTCCGGATTTAGCCCCGAGTGTCTATTTCTTGTTTCCAAACCTGAAGAAATGGCTCGGCGGAAAGAGATTTGACTCCAACAATGAAATCATCTCACAAATATCTGTTTTGATGACCTCGACAAATCTTATTTTTTGGAAGGGATAAAAAAATTGGAAAAACGTTGGACAAGGTGTACAGAGCTCAAAGGAGACTACATTGAAAAATAAAATGATTTTTTAATCCAAAACCCTGTGTTTCATTCAAAAAGTCACTGACTTATTGACCCGCCCTCGTATGTTTCTTGAGCTGGGTGATGGTGAGGAAAGTGGCTTTTACTTTGGCCTTGGTTCTTTCAGTTAAAGCCCTTCCCAGAATGAGCCTCCTGGGATACCATTAATTAATATTTACTTTTCAAAAATTCCACATGCAGTAAGATGATAGTTTTGTGATTTAGTTTATTTGGGTAATCAGTTCTCAGAGACAACAGCAAGGAGATTCCTTCTTCATGAATAACCATCAGGACCTAATTACACACTAATTTGTTTGTTTGAATGTTTACATCCATCCCCAAATCTAAAGATCTCAGGGTGGATTACAATAAAAATGTTAAAGAAAAGTAATAACAGTCTAAAAGGTTTAAAATGTATTTAATAGAGGATCAGTTAAAGACCAGAGGAGTTAAAACCGGTTAAAGCCATTCTAAATAGTGCAACTTGTAACAGATAAAGTAATCTGATTATCAAGCCAAAATGAAAAGAGAAATTAGATAAATAAAGTTATTTGTTGATTTATTTGAGGCATTTATACCTCATCCTTCTGCCAGAAAAGCCCCCAGCAGAGCTTACAGGACATGTTTTCCAACCTTTCATTCTGTCTCCATATGGGATGGTTTTCCTAATTGTTTGTAGAGGGGCTGCCTTGTGTGCTGCTGACGACTCTCACGAGATCCCATGGGTTGTATTTATCCATTTATAAATAATGTTCGTCTAGTGATATCATTAATGATGAGTCAATTAGCCTTCAGATTTACAAGACAGGCCAGTGATTATGTTACTATATGACAGGTGGGGTGGAGAGCTTATTATATAGTCACTTGAATAACATATTGAGTGAGTTGTGATGAATATTTGCAATCTGGAGATTTTGGTTCTCATGTATTAGGAATCAATTATGCTACACAAACTCTAAAGTTAAAGCCAGTTTATTTGATTTCCTTGCTAATTAGCATACTAATTGTTAATTGAAGTGGTTATAGTTATATATAATAAGGTTATGTGAAGTATGAATTTTCACCAAAATTCACCAAAACCTCTTTTGTTTTTACCAGCGCTCAGTAAAGATACGAGACTCAAAATTTGGCTTGGCCCTTGTCATTGAAAGCTCTCAAGCGGTAAGAAACTCTCATTTTCATTCAGCTTATACCATGATCCTTGAAAGTCTAGTAAATCTTCCTTTACAAAAGTGAATTTAAAAGCCTATTCATGGTGGTAATGGCTGCTTTTTTTAAGGGAGGGGTGGGCAAAGTACAGGCTAAGACAATACCTGTCTTAGCCTGTACTGGTAATGTCTGCTTTTTTTAAGGGAGGGGTGGGCAAACTTCAGCCAATCAGGTGTTTTGGACTTCAACTCCCACAATTCCTAACAGCCAGTTGAAATCCAAAACAACTGGAGGGCCAAAGTTTGCCTATACCTGGGCTAAAGTCTACTTTTGGCATCTCTCAACTCCCTTTTGTAAAAAAGATATATAGAGACTGGGGAGGAACATTTGCCACATACTACCTCTGTTCTTGCCCCCTCACCCATCTGTTTTAGATCAGTTGGGACGGTTTTCCCAAATTGAAACATGACATTTGTCATTCCCTGGATAAGAAAATGAACTTTCCTAAGCCTAAAACAGGCCAAAGAAGTCCTCATACAGTACAAAAGAGCCTCTCAATATCCTGAGTAGTAGGGGTGGAAAAATTATTTTTTAAAAAAACTCTTATGCCCCTGTTCTCAAAATCATTTAGGAGAGAAACTTCAGCCCTGCTTCTAGTAGTAGGTGTATCCATTTCTCTGGGATTCCCCCCATCTTTAGGACGTCATGCTAGTATGACAAATAGGACAGCTGAGTTATGAATGTACCAAATAATGACCATGATAAATGAGCACCAGGTGACTAGTGAAATCTCTGAATGAGACACCCGCATGTCAGCTTGATCACTTACTATTTTGAGTGCCATGTTCTTGAGAAACTTTTAACGAGAATCTTGAAATTATTTTCTTCTGAGTAGTTATTGTAGGAGTGCTTGGGAATAATTTACCTTAGAAATGTATGTGTCCTTGCTTGCATTTATCATAGTACATCTAAAATGAGATTGATTTTTGCAATACAAGTTCATCTGAAATATGACTGTTATATTTGTAGCTAGCTTAAAATTATAATCATCTACAAAATTATGATATAGTTCAGGCATGGGCAAACTTCGGCCCTCTAGCGGTTTTGGACTTCAAATCCCACAATTCCTAACAGCCTAGTGATGTTTGCCCATGCCTGATGTGTGTGTGTGTGTATATATATATATATCTCCTACACAAGCCCACAAATAGTACAGTCCTATAACTTTACTTTGATGTAAGTCTCATTGAGCTTGATGTGCTTGCTCCCAGGTTACTATGTAGGATTATAATTTAAATTACTGTGTATCTGTAAATTGCTTCAACATATCAAACTATACTCTGCAGATGAATACAACTTAAATTTGTATTGGTTTATTCTGGCATTCTAATATTATTTGTGGCCTATCTGTAAATTGCTGTACAGTTTATAGCCCTGAAAATTGACATACAAATCAGCAAAAACTAAAATGGTCCTGATCCAGGTAATTATTGAATTCTTTTGGCTTAATTTGTTTATATTATTCTTTTACAGACTGGAGGTTATGTTCTTGGGTTTAAGATTGACCCCGCTGAAAAACTAGAGCAAACAGCTAAAGAAATAAATTCACTACATAAAGTCTTCTCAGTTAATCCTATATTTGGAGTGGATTATGAAATGGAAGAAAAGGTACTCAGATTTAAAGATGTGCTATATGAAAATTAAATTAGTTACTGTTTCTGTCTTTAAAAGTTGAAGGTATAGATATTCACTGTTGCTAAATTTGTGTTATTTATTAATCTGCAGCCCAAGCAGCTAGAGGATCTGACAGTAGAGCAGGTACAGGATGATGTGGAGATAGAAGCAGATGAACAGACAGATGCTTTTGTGGTAAGGTCCTCGTGAAAAATAGCAACCGTTTGTCTTATTTCTATCATTTCATGCAGATATACCTTTTATCGTTTACTTCTACAGCTTCTGTACCTTATATCTGGTAGTATGTCTCATCAAGTCTAGTTGAGTGTATTCGTATAGGCATGTTTTACTAAACATCTATTAATGAAATAAGACTGGGATTTACAGTGATTTTTTCAAATTTCAAAATACTATCACATTTCTGTATTTAATTCATTATTAAGATTTTTAATTATGTTGCAGCATCGCAGAGGTTATGAGCACAGGATTCCCTTGGAAATGAAAAAAAGAAGACTTAAAATGGCTTTTTTCCTGAAAAATATCTATCTAGGGATTTCTATGTTCTCCAGCATAATTCTATGATCAACTTCCATTGGAACACCTGGAGAACATTAACCATAGAGTTGGGTTTGCCCGATATTACTGTATTGTATTGAATCTAAGGTGTACTTTTTCCTATTTAAGGGGCTTCAAAAACCTTAGATTTCTTATGAGTGCATTAGATTCAAAGATGTTTGAGATTTGCAGGTGTTTTTTTAAAGTGTTTTGCCCCTGAGAGAAGAGAGGATAAATGCCCAAGCCCCAATGACTCTGCCAGCCCCCACCATTTTATTGTCAGACACAGCAAAT
This sequence comes from Anolis apletophallus, assembly GCA_030556195.1. NCBI lineage: Eukaryota > Metazoa > Chordata > Lepidosauria > Squamata > Anolidae > Anolis > Anolis apletophallus. The sequence goes on from JARBWK010000002.1 coordinate 155,287,037, forward strand.
GACTGTTTACCATCTGTCTGAATTAAGTGCAGCTTCCTCCTACTTCCCCCCAATAGGCCCATAGACTTAGTAAAATAGACTCATGCAGATAATATGACTTCCAGATTTCTTCACCCACCCACCCCTCCTCATCCCACAGGAAAGATTATACTACAAAACTGATTTGAAACAAAAATAAGATATAGTGCAAGAGAGGAAATAAAAATTATTATAAGAAAATTGTTTTTCTCCCAAAATTGAAGCTTCAAAAATGGGATGCACCTTACATTCGATGGCATCTTAGATATACGGTAGTATATTCTGCAGTTCTTTAGGGAGCCAGCCCTAACCTTGTTATTTAACTAATTAAATATATTTAAAATCTTGATATCTGTATTACAATACAGCATCTTAAAGCGTAATTCCTAAATGATTCAGAACTGTATTTATTTTTTTATTTACCGTATTTCTATTGCGCCCTATCTCATCCCATTAACATAAATGTTTTATTTTATGTAAATAAGCTTACTGAAAAGAAAAAGGATTTTTTTCAAATAATCTTAAATATAACAGATATCAGTAGGTTTTTCATTGAACTAAGATACTGCCTACGTTTGAATTAACTCATATCTTATTTTTAAAATATTGTTTAAAATGTTAAACATGTGCTTTTTATTTTTCTATTGTAGGCTTATTTTGCTGATGGGAACAAGGTAAGAAATTTTGTATTTTAAAATTAAAATGATGCATTAGTCCCTAACTGATAATTTTAATATTTGTTTGTACTTATTTTCTGTCTTCCTTCCCTCTTTCCTGAAAAAAGCAACAGGACCGTGAACCTGTTTTTTCTGAAGAGCTGGGACTTGCAATAGAAAAACTAAAAGATGGATTCACACTGCAAGGACTTTGGGAAGTAATGAGTTGACATTAATTTAAACAATTATCTAATATATGCTTAGTCATGTCTCAGTACTTTTTAACAAAGAGGCTAAAGTACCTGCTTTATGGAGATTTTGTGAAATAACAGATAATTGTGTACAGTGTATAGTTTACTACAAGAATTGTATTTGTAAGATATATTTATATACTGTATTTTTAATATGTATATAGTGCTTTAAGCTTTAAATTATTTGTTTGGAATGTTTGTATTGATGTCATATTAGTCTAAATTGTGTTATTTAACAAAATAAAATGAGAAAAAATGTGATACTTCTGAATGAGTCCTGTCACTTGGTACCTATAATGCCTTGCAATGTGTTTTCAAGTGAGGACTCTAATGCGTGTTTGCCAAAATGTAGCTGTTTTAAACATTTCTTATGTGATCTGAAGAGACAATTAAACAATGCTGCTCCTACTCTAATTGCTACACGCAATTATAACCACATTCCTTCTCTAATACTTTCTATGTTTTCAAACTCTTAGCCCAATAGTCCCTAAACTTGGGCCCTTTAAGTGTTTTGGACTTCAGCTACCAAAGACCCCAACCATCTTAGGCAACAGTCCCAGAATTCTTGGAACTGAAGTCCCAAACATTTGGAGAACCAAAGTTTGGGAGCCACTCTCCTAGCCAGTCACTTCCAACATCAGATAATGGGGAAGTAAGTGAAAGTGTAACAGAAGATTATTTAATAAAATAGAGAAATCATGAAAGGATAGGGGAAAAAACAGCATCAGTAATGAGAAAGCAAAGACCAATGATTACAGAAATGCCAGTGCTAGAAATACTTCAAGAATTAATAGAGTAATAATATACTTTATTTATATTTTGCTCCATCTCCCCAAGGGGACTCAGAACGGATTACAGAATACATATATGGTGAATATTCAATGCCGTTATACAATTAACAACAAAGACAGAGAGTACATAGACAGAGGCAAGGCTTTCCTCTTTTCTGGCATCTGGAGGCTGTGCTTGACTTCTCCATGGGAAGTTGCTATTGTTCCATTTTTCCATATTGAAGATCTTGTTGTCCACCAATACCTTCCTGATCAAATTGCCAGCATGTTTTTCTGGGGTGCCTTTTACTTCCCCGCCAAGGGGGTACCTATTTATTTACTCACATTGCTGTTTGCGAACTTCTAGATAAGCAGAAGCTAGCGCTGATGGCAGGAGCTCACAGCTTGTACTGCCAACCTTATAGGTTGGCAAGATTTTCTGTAGCTGGCGGTTTAACCCGCTATGCTAGCCACAGCTCCTAATGAATAGTGAACAGTATGAGACTTCTGGGTTACTGTCATCAACTATCTGCATCTCAGGGACCAAATATGAAAATTTTAAAGATTGCTTTGGTTTATGTCTCAGTAGTGGCTCTTAATGTTGCAGCTATGACACTCCTTCAAAGAGATGGATAAAAGGAGAGCAGATATGATCATGAAAAAAGCTCATAAAGCATCAGCTAACATTTTGAGAGCATCTACATTAGTATCAATGTTTGCTTGAGCCATGATGTTATAGGTTCCACACATGAATTAAACATACACACACTTAATAATGCATTGGAAAGGATAACAAAACTTTGCAATTCATAGCTGATTCATGTCATGATGCAACAGCATTAGCAGCAAGAACCATCAATGTGATAATGGTAGAAAGGTGATCATTGGTTACAGCATTGGGAAACAAATTCAAAATCTAAAAATAATTTTGTCTTTATGCCATTTAAAGGGGAATTATTATTTTGCAGAGACACACTATAGAACAGGGCTGTCCAACTTCTACCGGACCTGTGGCCGGAATTCCGGTTACTGATGACCTGGGGGGGCGAAGGGTCTGCCTCCGCCCCCGGCTCCGCCCCTCTCTGGCTCCACCCCTGCCTCGCCCCCAGCTCTACCCCTCCCTGGCTCCGCCCCCTCCCCGGCCCCGCCTCCTCCCCGCCTTGGAGGTGTCTGTGGACAACACAGGGGCTTTGACTTGGAGATAGAGATGAACACCAAAATCCCAGTCTCAAGTCCCAGTCCCTGCTTTGAACTGGATTATATTGCAGTGTGGACTCAGGGCCCTTCACACAGCCATATAACCCAGAATACCCAGGCAGGAAACCCCACAAAACCTGCTTTGAACTGGATTATATTGCAGTGTGGACTCAGGGCCCTTCACACAGCCATATAACCCAGAATATCCAGGCAGGAAACCCCACAAAACCTGCTTTGAACTGGATTATATTGCAGTGTGGACTCAGGGCCCTTCACACAGCCATATAACCCAGAATATCCAGGCAGGAAACCCCACAAAACCTGCTTTGAACTGGATTATATTGCAGTGTGGACTCAGGGCCCTTCACACAGCCATATAACCCAGAATATCCAGGCAGGAAACCCCACAAAACCTGCTTTGAACTGGATTATATTGCAGTGTGGACTCAGGGCCCTTCCACACAGCCATATAACCCAGAATACCTGCTTTGAACTGGATTATCGGAGTCCACACTCATATAATCTGGTTTAAAGCAAATAACATGGGATTTTATTCAGATGTGTGGAAAGGAAGTCAAATAAGAAGCCAGGGCCTATAACCAGGCCTATAAATGATAAGGCATAATATTCATTCTGCCTCTGCTAATAATAATAATAATAACAACAACAACAACGACAACAGGTTCCTGGAATAGGAGACCTCCAAGGGCCATCCAGGTCCTCAGTCCAATCTCCTTCTGCCATAAGGGGAAATACAATCAAAGCATTCCTTACAGATGACCATTCAGCCTCTGATGATGATGATGATAATAATAATATTAATTACAATGGGTTCCTAGAATAGGAGACCTCCAAGGGCCATCCAGTCCTACCTCCTTCTGTCATAAGGGGAAAATACAATCAAAGCATTCCTCACAGATGACCATTCAGCCTCTGATGATGATGATTATAATAATAATATTAATTACAATGGGTTCCTAGAATAGGAGACCTCCAAGGGCCATCCAGTCCAATCTCCTTCTGTCATAAGGGGAAAATACAATCAAAGCATTCCTCACAGATGACCATTCAGCCTCTGATGATGATGATTATAATAATAATATTAATTACAATGGGTTCCTAGAATAGGAGACCTCCAAGGGCCATCCAGTCCAATCTTCTTTTGCTATAAGGGGAAAAAACAATCAAAGCATTCCTCACAGATGGCCATTCAGCCTCTGATGATGATGATGATGATGATAATAATAATAATTACAATGGGTTCCTAGAATAGGAGACCTCCAAGGGCCATCCAGTCCAATCTTCTTTTGCTATAAGGGAAAACACAATCAAAGCATTCCTCACAGATGGCCATTCAGCCTCTGATGATGATGATGATAATAATAATAATATTAATTACAATGGGTTCCTAGAATAGGAGACCTCCAAGGGCCATCCAGTCCTACCTCCTGCCATAAGGGGAAAACACAATCAAAGCATTCCTCAGCCATGTTGAATCAAACTTGGCAGACTAAACTCTCATGAGAGCAACAGAAAGTACTGAACCTTGAGTTTGGGAGTTGTAGTTCTCCTCCATCCAGAGAGCACTGTGGACTCAAATAATGATGGATCAGGACCAAACTTGGCACGAATCCTCAGAAGAGGAGGAAGCCGGAAAGGGAATGGATGAGCACCCCCCCCCCCCGGTGCGCTCTGAACTTGGCCCCACCCCTTTTTTGCTCTGGCCATGCCCCCTCTCTCTCGGTGCACTCTCTCCTTCCCTCTTTCATTCAGGTGGTGGAAGGGGAAGGAATGAAAGGGGGAAAGAGAGAGAGGAGGGAGGGAGAGGGGGGGAGGGGGGGAAGTAGGAGGAGGAGGAAGGGAGCCTGCTCCTCCTCCCTGCCCCACCCCTCACCCCCCTGCCACGAAAAAAAATAAAAAAATATTCAAAAAAAAATTCAAAAAATATTCAAAAAAATAATAAAAAATATTTTTATCTTAAAAAGCAGATATATTGCAGGAGGGTAGGGGGCCGTGGGGAAGGGGCTGGGGGGCCGTATACGGTCCGTGGGCCGCCAGTTGGACAGCCCTGCTATAGAATATGTGAGTTGAAAAGAAGAGACACTTTTGGGGCACTGATTCAGAAAATTGTACTGGACAGACTACTGCATCTGGTCTAGTTTTTTATGGTTATCATGGTTTTCTATGGGCAAGCAAATGGCAATTGGTATATTTCTGTATAAAAAAACTAGAGCCGATAAAGGAAAACTGGTGCCATTTTTGGAATCAAATATACCTAGAAACAAGCCTTAATATTTGAGGCAAATGTGTCTTAGCCAGTGTTATAGATACCAGAAACAAGGATTTAAACAAAGACTCAAATTTGGTAAACTAGACCAGTATGTTAAATACCAGTAATAATACCTTTCCATGGAGAGAAAGAAACTAGTAATGACAAAAATGTAGCACCAGTAAGAGGAAGATTAATGTCACTTTGGTCTCAAATAACAAATCAATGGTTAAGTCAGGTAGTCTTGTCGGGTTACAGAATATTGTTCAATGGGACCTTATCATACTGACCCCCCCCCCCCCTCTATTTTGTTACGTTTCGTCCACAAACATCACTGGCATGGTGCCTCACAGCAACCCACGCACCCTCCCTCCTTCCCCCATCACATGGGGGCATCAGGGCAAAGTGCATTGGTGCCCTATCCCTTCCCCTATCAGACAGGGAGAAAGGCCAAAAACAGCAGGTAGCTCCATCAGAACTACCCAAAAGTCATGTTTACTGTGGTTCACTTCAACCATCAATGGGGCAGGGCCATGACCTGCATCATGTAATGCAATTCAGTAGGATCCATGGCCGAAGAGTAGTAAGGGGCCCAAAATCCCTGTGTGATGAAATGGTAACAAAGTTGAATTTCTTTTTTCACGAGTGCCAAAGGATTGCAGAAAATATGACAGCTTTATAAGAAATCAGACATTATCTGGAGCTCAAAACAGTAAGGTTGGCATTTATGAATTTTTCTACGAATTAATGAACTGGCACATTTTATAAGAACAGACAATATGACTGAAAGCATATATTTCAAATCTAAGATGTCTATGATCGCTGGCTTTAATAACAGAGTTCAGTAAGCTGTTCTGTTGGATGAAAAGAAACATGCTATCAATCTCAGCAGAATAGTTTAGAAGCAAATATAATGTTTCTGCCAATTACTTAAGCAGAAATGTAATCCTTCCAGGAAAGTGCCCATTGAACATGTCATTCGCCTCAAGCCACAAAAAGAGGTGGACAAGAAATAGTAATAATAATAATAATAATTTCCCTTTGTGTCTTCCATATTGTACAATACAGAATGTATGTATTACATCCTTTAAATCCTTCACCATATGTTCCCTAGATATTACTGCCACAGATTTGATCCCAAAAGACTTTGTTGTCGGCAAATATGCTCCGTCAGTAACATAAAATCTAGGAAATGTTAATCCATGTTCTATGATTTAATACCAATGGTGATGTAGCTCCTCATTTTTTATTTATTTGTTGACTTTTATACATTTATTTATTTATTTATTCTTCAAACTTCCTATACCACCACTCCCCGAAGGCTCGAAGTGGTTTACAGTTTGACATAAAATACATTATACACGAACAATACGATACAACACAAAAGGGAGGTACTACATCTAAGGCAGGGGAGGGGAGACCAGGGCTCGTGACCACATGGCTCAGTGAGCTATCCAGAGGTCAAGCCAACAGTGGCTCGACCATCGAACAAAGGGAGCCTAGGAGGGCCCCACAAGTACATCCAGACCCTATCGCCAAACCACCATCTTACTGAACGTATTCTATACGAAATGTAAAATAATTTTTTTGGGAATATACAAAGCATTCAAATGGCATGAATTAAGTTTCTATGTTGGTTAGGAATATATAACAGGAAATTATCACATCAAAATCACTCCTGAACTGTTGAGCTGAAAGTTGGGTTGCTGACCTGAAGGTTGCTGGTTCGAATCTGCGAGACAGGTTGAGTTCCCGTCTGACAGCTCTAGCATGTGGGGACATGAGAGAAGCCTCCCAGCTAACATATTTGGGCATCCTCTGGGCAACGTCTCTCTGTAGACAGCCAATTCTCTCACACCAGAAGTGACTTGCAGCATGTTCTCAAGTTGCTTCTGACATGATAAAAAGCAACAGAAAATTATGTGGCCCTTAGGTGAACCTCAAGCAGAAATAAACTTCTAATAATCTAATTTTAAAATCCAGTTCAGCTTTGTTTTTAAGGGTAGAAGTTAAAGGAACAGCATAATAGCTGTATCTATCCAGTGAGCCAACAGTGTTGCATTCAAAATGAAGTGTCATTTATTGTTTGAGAGGGGCAGCTGGTATGATTTTACATGAGGTAACTGCATGTCTTCCATCTCTATAAATGGAAGAATGTCAAATGACCTGTCCATCCAGCTGTTGTTGTAGCAGCTGATCTTTCAAGTATACATTGAGAGATGTCCATTTAAACTTTCCTACTCATGTAGAGTTGAATTCAGATTAAGACAGTCATACTTCAGTCACATTATATTCAGTATCATCCGCATTACCTAGGACTGATTTTCACATTTTAATAAGACTGTGAGAGCCAGTATGGTGTAGTGGTTTGAATGTTAAACTAGGACACTGTGTGGCCAAGGTTCGATTCTCCATTGAACCATGAAAACCCACTGGGTGACCATGGAAAAATCACACACTCTCATAGGACGACAAAGGCAAAATCCCTCTAAACAAATTCTGCCAAGAAAACCCAGTGATTGGGTCACTTCAGAGTAGTCATTAGTTAGAACCGAACAACTCAACAGTTACATGTGACTAACTTGTTCTGCATCCATTCCATTCCATTCGATGGTATCTGTTCTGTATTAAAGGTACAAAGGTGAATTTCAGTAAAATGTGTCAAATGACAAACTTTGAATACTATTCCCATAAATTAGAAGTTAAGGATTTGTTATTAACTATTGTCTGTTTTGTTGGATTCCAGGGGATGCTCTTTTGTATTGAGCCCATTTCAGGTTTCATATGCTGTGTAACATATCCCTCAGTCTGAATGGGCATTTGTGTCTAGCCCACATGTAAAGCACTAACGGGATTATTAAAAATGCATTACCATTTTGGGACTTGATCCACATTGTTATTGTTATATACTTTCTTTTTCTCTCTCTTTCATTGAATAGTTGGTCAGTGCTTTCAACTAATTTTTTGTTGTTTATTTGTTCAGTTGCTTCTGACTCTTCGTGACCTCCTGGACCACCCCACACCAGAGCTCCCTGTCAGCCATGGCCACCCCCAGCTCCTTCAAGGTCAAGCCAATCACTTCAAGGATACCATCCATCCATCTTGTCTTTCATCGGCCCCTCTTCCTTTTTCCTTCCTTTTTCCTTTTTCCCCAGCATAATTATCTTCTCCAAGCTTTCCTGTCTTCTCATTATTAACCATTGCCATTGTGTAACGGTTAAATATGTTAACAGGATATAAATATCCTTTTAGATATTGATTATATAGGAGTTTATTTTTCTAGGAGTATGAAATGCCCTCATTTTCTAAATCAGTAGTTCCCAACCTGTGGTCCATGGACCACCAGTGGTCCCCAAGAACGAAAATATGGTCCAGGGACTCAAAATTACTACACCGTTGCCTCTAAACCATACGGCAACACGAGTGACTGGTCTCGCGAGCCCTCTCATAGTGCCGTGGCAAAGGGAATGTCAGGAGGGGACAGGCTGACTACCCACAAAAGATTACTACTATCACATCAACTCTAGATTATTAAATATGGTTTTCTGTGGGTGAGCAGATGGCCACTACTGGATTGCATATGTTCTGTATCAGAAACTAGAACTAAAATGGTCTATCCAAGGCTTTTTTTTTTTTTGAATCAGCACCCTAAATAACCAAACCAAATGTCAAGTTGACCAAAAAACGATTTGTAACCCCTTTGGTACTAATGTTGGAGAGTAGTCCCTGGTCAAGTGGTTCCTGGTCAAAAAAAAGGTTGGAAACCACTGGTCTTAAATCTATTTTAAGTGATTTTATGAATGAACATCATATGTACACCTGATGATTCCATATTTTCAAATCACGCTTGAGGGTCGTAACAATAATGGTTTTTTAAAAATCTATTTCATAGCAACTCCATTTGGATCTAATTCTGACTCCTTGCTAATGTAGGGTTCTAAGTATATTCTACATGTAATCTCAGTGATTCAATGTGTGTAACTAAGTAAAACTGATTCCATAGTGACTAAAAGCAACAGTTGCTTCTTTCAACCCATGACAGCTGCAAGCCCAACTCTTCTTTCCACACCATCCATCCGAAATTCCAGTTTGTGAAAGTCTGTATCTATATTTAGCTGTCAAGATTAAATTACAGGACCTTCAAGCTGGGCAAAGTGCACTGATCTGCCTTTTCCAGGCAGACCTAAGTACCAACAAGAGGGCTCTCTCTTAGCTCTTTGTCTAGATCTCCCACAAAATGGATTCTCAAAGAGAACTCACTGAAGAGCTTCGGCTTTATCAATCCACTCTTCTGCAAGATGGCCTCAGGGAGCTTTTGGAAGAGAAAAGGTTTGTCGATTGTTCCCTTAAAGCTGGGGATAAAAGCCTTCCGTGCCACAGACTGATTCTGTCAGCCTGTAGTCCTTATTTCCGGGAGTACTTCTTATCTGAGCAAAGTGAGGAGAAAAAGAAAGAGGTAGTCCTTGATAATGTTGACCCTCTCACCCTTGACATGATTGTGAAGTACCTTTATTCTGCCAGCATTGACCTCAACGATTTGAACGTTCAAGATATTTTTGCCTTGGCGAGCCGCTTTCAAATCCCCTCTTTGTTCACCGTGTGTGTTTCTTATCTCCAGAAGAGGCTTGCTGTAGGTAACTGCCTGGCCATCCTCAGGCTGGGTATCCTCCTCGACTGCCCAAGACTTGCACTTTCTGCCCGTGATTTCGTGTCAGATCACTTTGTGAAGATTTGCAAAGAAGAGGATTTCATACAACTCGCCCCCCATGAACTCATCTCGGTTATTTCACAAGATGGCTTGAACGTTGAAAAGGAAGAAGTGGTTTTCGAAGCCGTAATGGGATGGGTGAAGAAAGATAAAGAAAACAGAATGAAGACTCTTGTAGAGATCTTTGACTGTATCCGCTTTCGGCTGATGGATGAGAAATACTTCAAGGATCATGTTGAAAAAGAGGATATAATTAAAAGCAACCCTGATCTTTCCAAAAAGATCAAGTTGATAAAAGATGCATTCGCTGGGAAAATGCCTGAACCTACCAAAGGTGCAGGAAAGTCAGCCCAAGGAGAGGTTAATGGTGATGTCGGGGATGAAGATTTACTCCCTGGTTGTCTGAATGATATTCCAAGGCATGGGATGTTTACCAAAGACCTCATTCTTCTCATCAATGATACTGCTTCTGTGGCATATGATCCTACAGAGAATGAATGTTACCTGGTTGCCCTGTCAGAACAGATTCCTAGAAATCATTCCAGCATTGTCTCAAAACAGAAGCAGGTCTATGTGGTAGGAGGATTGTACGTGGAAGAAGAGAGCAAGGAAGCACCTTTCCAGTCATACTTTTTCCAGGTAAAAGTATTTCGTTTCAGTTCTACAGAGGGGTAAATAGATTTTTTAAAGTTAACTCCACATACTAAAAGACATTGCTTTTATGTGGGCTTTTGGAAAGCAATCTTTTAAATTCATTATCTCTTGGTCTTTGCAAGTTTTTCATTTCTGTATCCTAATTCAGCATTATTACTGACTAGAAGTCCATGGATGCTTAAGAACTCATCCCATCATTTTTCAATTCTGCTTTCTAGATAATACTAGCATGTTCTAAGCTATCTGAGAGGCTGAGAGGAGACATGAGGGCCACGTATAAATATGTGAGGGGAAGTCATAGGGAGGAGGGAACAGTCTTGGTTCCTGCTGCTCTGGAGACAAGGACAAGGAACAATGGCTTCAAACTACAGGGAAGGAGATTCCACCTGAACATTAGGAAGAACTTTCTGACTGAGAGAGATGTTCAGCAGTGGAACTCTGTCCTGGAGTGTGGTGGTGGCTTCTCCTTCGGAGACTTTTGGGTGGGAGAGGTTGGGTGGTCATCTGTCTGGGGTGCTTTGAATGCGATTTTCTTGCTTCTTGACAGGGGGTTGGACTGGATAGCCCACAAAGTGTCTTCCAGGTCTCGGATTCTATGATCTCATTTCCACTATATCTCCTCCCCCCAAAAAGGTTTTTAAAATATTTCAAATAGGACTTATTAATGCTTTGTTGGCCTGAGAAATGTACATGTAAATTATAGTGGGTTGTATTGACTTTATAACAGAAATGGTTGCACTGTGCTGCTCTGTTGTAACAGCACAGCTGAGACATATGTCTGGTCGGCATTTGATCATAACATGCCTTGGAAGTACCATCACTCCAGAAGAGCCAACTACTTGTTCCTGTGTGTTCCTTTAGACCAGGGGTGTCAAACCCATTTTCACCAAAGATCACATCAGCCTTAGGATTGCTTTCAAGCGGCTGTTTATAATTTTAAGATTTTATAAAATGTAACTACGGTATGTTACGCTAACATTGAAAGCTTCACAGCCCACATAGAATGATGTAGTAGGCCGGATTTGGTCCGCGGGTCTTGCATTTGACACATGCGAAAGAGAGATGGGGTGGGATCAAAGATTATTGACACGACCCTACTCTTTTATATGCTAATTCAGGTGAACATTTTGCATACATGGAATTCATTCGCATGTGATGAAATGATGGCTCTTAAAAAGTTTTTAAAATACTGTATATACTCGAGTATAAGCCTAGTTTTTCAGCCCCTTTTTAAAGCTGAAAAACTTCCCCATAGCTTATACTCGAGTCACGTTTATTTATTATTTTACTCTTTTATTAGTATTATTTTATTACATTTATTATTTTACTCTATTATTATTATTGCATTTATTAATTTACTCTATTATTGTTAATATTACATTTATTATTTTACTCTATTATTACAGTTATTATATTTCCATTATTTATTCTATTATTATTAATTTATTATCTTACCCTCTTTATTATTATTGGAAGGATATGTAAGCACATTTACATTGAAGAAAATTAGAATAGTGGTTTAATCAGAGCTGGACAGTCTTACCCTAAATTACAGTTCTATGTAAATACTCAAAAACATTTCATCTATTGATGATTACCAGTAGTGGCTGCATTTCCCACTCTCAACTTATATTCGAGTCAATATGTTTTCCCAGTTTTTTGTGGTAAAATTAGGTACCTCGGCTTATATTTGGTTTGGCTTATACTCGAGTACTTTAGAAGAAGAATGGACTACCAGTAGACAGTACTATGTATCTGCATATCTGTGCTCAGGAATACTAGAGTCTGTAGTTACGTTTGTGCAGTTTTGGGGAGGTTTGCATAGAAACTGGTTTTTCCATTGTGTGGCCAGTATGCAAATATACATAAGTTTTGGGTTTGGTCCAGTATCATTTATATTATCAGATATTTCATGTGCCTTGTCTATGTATTTTCTACTTTGGTCTTCTAATTTTCCTTAATTTAGTTTGATATTTCCATTTCTGATGGCTACAGTGTGTCTTCACCATATAGATGGGGCTCTTCCCCTCACAAGAGTTTCCTCTTTCATTCATTTCAGCACAGGAAGTAGATATCACAGCAACTGCTTTTCCCTTGCAGATCAGATTCCTAAGTGTGAAGCCCCAGGATTTGTAGGATTCTAGGTTGAAAAGCACAACCAGCAATGAGCCTTGAGTTTGCATGTTCGCTCCTGTGTCTCTTGTGATGCGGCTGTGAGGACATCAGAAGAATCTGCTTCTGCTTATAGGTCAATAAGAATTCCCTGTTGTATCCGGATTTGAGGAAACTGGTTGCTTTAGTCAATGGACAACCATCAGCTTGTTAACACATCAGGATTGTAAACTATGGGTTGATCCTTGTTGCTTTTACAAACCCTTTTGCATAGACGAGACAGTAGATATAGTGAGAAACTCTTCTTAATTTATAGCTAGGAAGAACATATGTCAAATTAACTACTATGGATTTTAGAAATCATGACAATGCATACTTAATTAGTTTAGAACATCTATGGGGAGCAGGTATAAAGTCTGGTGGGCAGGAAGTTTCAAAAGAGCAGCAGTTCATAGAACAGACTCAGGAACTTAATCAAAAGTGTACTGAGTAACCAAGAAATGCACAGAGAGATCAAAGCATTAAATAGACCTTAAAAGCAAAAAAAACCAATGTAGATAATTTCCAGTTCTAAGCGCTTCCATTCAGCCTGGCATCTGCACACACCAAAGCACTAATTCCACTATTAGCTTTTTTGATGCAGTAATAATGATATTTTTCTGAAAGCCAAGTGCAGACAGAAGGCAGACCATAAGTCCATTCTCATATTATAATGTTTTACAGACTTCTTATATATTTCAAGAAAAAATCTGGACACCGCAACAAAAATATTAACTCACTTGAAGGCAGAAAAAAATACACAGCGACCATCTACACTGTAGAATTAATAAATGCAGTTTGGCAGCTTCAATGCTACAGTATCATGGGAGTTTTAGTTTTACCAGACCTTAAACATTTTCTGCCAAAATGGGCTGGTGCTTCACTCCCAGGATTCCATAATATTGAACCATGGCAATTAAAGTGATGTCGAACTACATTAATTGTACAGCATAGAATATGTGGTGGTAGAGGAGATTTTCAAAACTTTTATTAGCTGTCTTGTAGTTGTTTGCAATTGCTATGCTAAACATGCTGTCAATTCTTATTCTTCCATTTGGAAATAGTTGGATACCATCACTTCTGAATGGGCTGGCCTTCCTCCACTCCCATCAGCCAGATGCCTTTTTGGATTGGGAGAATCAGAAAACAAAATCTACGTAATTGCAGGCAAAGACCTCCAAACTGAGGAATCCCTGGATTCTGTATTATGCTACGACGCCACGTAGGTTGCTTAATGTTATCACATTTTACACTTTTAATTATCTGTTATACGGGCCAATGGGGGAAACTATCTCTGTGTTGGTTTTTATACCTTCTTTCTGGTGTTATTTGAGGTGCTGAAAATGCCTTGGATAGACCATATCAGCTCTAATCTCTTAGATATGGTTATCACAGATTTCTGTGAACAAGCAGATGGTGACTGGTAGATGGCATATGTTGTATATCTCAAAAATTAGAGCTGATGGGGAAAACTAGTGCCATTTTTGTAATCAGTAGGTCCAATATACCCAGAGACAGGTCTAATATTTAAGGCATCAAAATGTGTGTTGGCCAGTGTTATGCTTAAATGTCTGCTCATGTCTACTTCCTTTTCAGAGCAATCAAATGGAGCGAGGTCAAGAAGCTTCCACTTAAAGTCTATGGCCATGCTACAGCTTCACACAATGGATCTATATATTGTCTTGGAGGAAAAACTGATGATAAGTGAGTACCTGTCTTGAAGCTTGTTAGTGGCATGTGGAGCCCCCAACGGCACAACAGGTTAAATTGCTGAACTGCTGAACTTGCCGACCAAAAGGTTCGAATCTGAGAAGTGGGGTGATCTCCCGCTTTTAGCCCCATCTTCTGCTAACCTAGCAGTTCAAAAACATGCAAATGTGAGTAAATCAATAGGTACCGCTCCGGCAGGAAGGTAACGACACTCCACGCAGACAAAGCTGGCTCTTTGGCTTAGAAATGGAGATGAGCACCACCACACCTCTAGAGCCAGACTCGACTAGACTTAATGCCAAGGGAAAACCTTTACTTTACCTTAGTGGCATATGCAGACTCAATGTCAAATTATGGTTCTATATGGTTTTAAATGGCAAGCATAGATGAAGATTTTTATATCTACTGCCTAAAGTAGCCTCCATTCCATGAATTCAGTGGTTTTGGTGGTGTGGCATCCCACTCATGGCCATTGGGTGAAAGAGTCATTAGACAATGGTTGGCTATGCTTCAGCAGTCAGTCTCAGGAAGTCGAAGGCATCATTTCAGATTTTCCAGGGGTCTTCCAGAGGTCTGGAAGGGCAATATTGCCTTGTTGCAACCAGCTGCTGAAGCTGAAAATGTTTAGATCAGTGATTCTCAACCTGTGGGTCCCCAGATGTGTTGGCCTTCAAATCCCAGAAATCCTAACAGCTGGTAAACTGGCTGGGATTTCTGGGAGTTGTCAGCCAAAACACCTGGGGACCCACAGGTTGAGAACCACTGGTTTAGATGAATAAAATTAGTATACCATTTCAGAATTAATGGGAACAGTGTGATCATAGAACACAGCCATATTAAGAAGTTGAAACTACTTGTGACAATGAGACGAGCCACTGATTTCCTTGGTTACTTCAGTGATGCACTGAACAAACAAAGTTATGAATGCAGTCATAGAATAAAATATTTGTTGAACATGTGTGGCTGACATTATGACTTTCTTTTAAAACTAAAATTGAAGTGGTTATCATTACCATATATTGTTACTCTACAAGCAGGGAATGTTCTATTATGCTTACAAAATAATATAATTATCCTGCTTCCATTGTCACTTTCTAACTGTGAGAGTCTTAGTGTATGGCCTCACTGGGATCTACTCTAAGACACGGAATTTGCAATGCTGAAATATTCAGCATATAAAAAATCTTCTTAAGGTGGTGCCCATGTATGCTGAGAAGGTCTTCTTGTAAAAACTCTTTCAAAAACTCTGTCATAGTTTCTGTTTTACCCCATGATAGCAGCCATGCTAGTGGAGGGATGTCTCTCTGGTATTCTTAAGTGGCACACTTTTTTCATCTTGCTATAAATTAATTATAGTAAGCTTCCCCAAAATATTAAAAACTCTTTGACTGGCATTCTGTTGGTGTCCAACACATATACAATTGCATTTTTGGCCAAGGGAGAACACATGTATCCAGCTGAAGCTTACAAACATGAAGTTATGTATGTGGTATCATTGGAAATCATTGTATATACATCAATTGGCAACCATTCTGTAATAAGATGACATTCCATGGTGTGGGCATAAGTTATGCTACACGTTGCCAACATAGAAAGTAGTAGTAGTAGTAGTAGTAGTAGTAGTAGTAGTAGTAGTAGCAGTTAAACTAAATAGTTGAACTTACATTTAGGTGTTCAGAACATCCAGAATGAAACATCTTGCATGATCTCACAACCTCTGAGGATGCCTGCCATAGATGCAGGTGAAACGTCAGGAGAGAATGCTTCTGGAACATGGCCATACAGCCCAGAAAACACACAGAAACCCATCTTGCATGACGTTTTTCCAATTTTCCTGTTGTGATTCCTGACCTGTAATTTATGACAGTTTTTAATGCTGTTTCTTTTGTTCCACAGAAAATGTACTAACAGAGTATTCATCTACAATTCCAAGAGAGGGGACTGGCGTGACCTTCCTCCCATGAAAGTGGCTCGCTCTATGTTTGGTATTGCTGTTCATAAAGGCAAAATTGTGATTGCAGGGGGCGTTACCGAAGAGGGTCTCTCAGCTTCAGTTGAGGCATTTGATCTCACCACGAACAAGTTAGTGCATTATCTATCCATTCACTTAAGCACATTGCTCTTTGTGGATCTCCTGTCCAAGTCTGTCTATTGTGATGCTTTAAAGTGCTGATAAAATCAAAAGAGCTGGATCACTTCTTTTTAAAATATTTTTATTGAGGATTTTAATTTTACAAGGATAAAAAGGGGTAAAAAGATCTCCACCCATACTGGTGAAAGGGGAGGGAAGGCAGGTGGGGGGGGGAGGAAGAGCCTCCTCTTCGCAGGGGGTTTGATTATAATACATTGTCCTTATTTATCTCTGGTTTTTAATCTTCACCTTTCCTACAGTGATAGTTCTTTTAGCATGTGCTGTAAATACAATTTGTTTGAACTTTTTTCCTTTTTCCTTCCCTTCTTTAAATTAGTAATTCCACTTTATTTTCTTTCATCCAAACCTTCAGCAGAGACCAATCCGTCGTCTTCATATGTTTGTTTTGTGCTTTCCTGATTAAATATGTCAATTTGTCCATATTTGTGATATCTAAAATTTTCTCTATCCAATCTTCTTTCTGTGGTCTTGATTCTTTTCTCCATTTTCTTGCATACACCATTCTGGCTGCAGTTGTCATATATGTGAATAGTTTGTCTTCATTTGTGTTCCATTGTATTTTAGTCATTCCTAAAAGGAAGAGTTCTGGTTGTAGATGGAGTTTCTTTTTAAAAATCTTTGGCAAATTTCATGTAACTCTTTCCAAAAAGGTTTTGCTGTTTCACACATCCACCACATATATCCAAAGGTTCCTTCACATTTTCCGCACTTCCAGCATTTATAATTTGTATATTTATTAAATTTGGCAATCTTTTTCGGTGTCATGTACCATTGGTACATCATTTTTATCCAATTTTCTTTCACATCAAATGCATATGTATAATTTAACTTATACATATTCCATATTAACTCCCAATCTTTCAGTGGTATAGATCTTCCTATATCTCTGGCCCATTTGACCCTGCAGTCTTTAATTTGTTCTTTCTCCGTGCTCCATTTTAATAACTGTTTATATATTTTGGTAATTGTCTTTTTCTACTTCCAAAAATCTTCTGCCATGCCGATGACTCCTCGAAACCCAAAACGGAGTCTTTTTTGTAATAGTCTTTGATTTGGTAATACTGGAACCAGGATCTATTTGAAAATTTCTTCCTTAATTCTTCTTGTGTTCTCATTTTTAGTTCGTTATTTTCTTTTTTCAAAATATCTCTGTAAATTGGCCATATGTTTCATCCTAACTCTCTCCTCTGACACACTTCCAATGTGGAGAGCCAAAGTGGGGTCTTCTTGTGGATTCTTCGTTTTTACTAGTCCAATATCTTCAATAAGGCTGAATGAACAAAATAGTTACCATTTTTTCCTGTCTTTTTCTTTTTTGTACGTGTGCCACCCTGCTCTTAAATAATGGCCTTCCAAGGATCTTCTTATTTTGTAGAGTTATCCACTTCTTTATCCATTCTAGACCACTGGCTTCACAATATAAACCTAAATTTGGTAATCCAAGACCTCCTCTTCCCCTTTCATTTGTTAAATTTGTAAAACTTATCCTGGGTTTCTTGTTCCAAATAAATTTTGTTAAATCTTTATTCTATTTCCTATGTACTTGTGTCTTTCTTATTATAGGTAAGTTTTGAAATATATACATCATTTTTGGGAGGACATTTGTCTTGATGACCGAAATTCTTCCAAGCAAGGATAGCTTTAGAGTCGTCCAATTCTTTAACTTCTTTTTTATTTCTTTCCATTTAGTCTCATAATTATTCTGTATTAATTGTGAGTTTTTGGCCATAATGTAGATTCCCAAATACTTTATTCTTTTGACTATTTGTAATCTGGATGTTTATTTTAATTTTTCTTGTCTTATTTTAGATATATTTTTGTTAGTAGCATTGATTTCCCTCTGTTTATTTTGAAACCTGAGACTGTGCCAAATTCCTCTATTTTCTGTATCCATTCCTCTAGGATATATATATCTCCCCCAATAGTATTGTATTATGAAAATGTTTCAAATGAACATTATGCCTTTTAAATTACAGATGGGAAGTTATGCCAGAGTTCCCACAGGAGAGAAGCTCTATTGGTTTAGTTGAATTGTCTGGCTCCTTGTATGCTATTGGTGGTTTTGCCATGGTTCAACTTGAAACACAGGAATTTGCACCCAATGAAGTTAATGATATCTGGAAGTAAGTTCTGTTTGAGTATCATTTTTTTCTGCTTGCCTAAAACGACAATATTTCAAATTAGTCTTATGCAAAATCATCTAAAATGTGTAGAAATGATGAGCTGTTGGCAAATTTACTAAATGTTGACATAGTCTGGCAAGAATTCACTAAGACTGTTAACCTGTAGTTTTGCATACACGATTTATTTATATTCACAGTCCCTATGCTTTCATTGCTTAAAGAAAATTCATACGTGCTTATGAACGTTTCCCACATACTAGGCAGTAGCCATTGTGATTGATAGGGATTTGCTCTCTTGTCAATTGGAAATTGACATTTCCATCATCTCCTTGAATAATCTCAAGGGAAAATTGTGACAAGGTCCCTGCTTCTGCCTTTCACAATAAAGATCACTTGTGAGGGGTTGGGAGGGGGGGCAACAATCATATCCTATTACTATAGTCTATCACCCCTGGACAAGTATAGAATCATAGAATCATAGAGTTGGAAGAGACCTTGTGGGCCATCCAGTCCAAGAAGTAGGGAAATTGTATTCAAAGCAGCCCCGACAGATGGCCATCCAGTGTCTGTTTAAAAGCCTCCAAAGAAGGAGCCTCCACCACAGTATGATTGTCTTCCAAGTGTAGGGTCTTGGTAGTGGGTCCATAAATTACTACGGAAACCTATTACAGATCCCCATGGTCCTTCGTAATGAGGACATCCATTTCCAGGTGGAAGGCAGTCCCAGCATGTTTCTTCCTTTTGCTCTCCATTCGTGCCTCCACAGCACTGTTGGCAACAGCTAACCTCCAATTAGAGCACTTGAGGGCCAGGGCTTCCCAGTTCTCAGTTGTTATTTCACATTTAGGTTAGATTTAAGACCATCTTTAAATCTCTATTGTCATCCACCAACACTGTTGTTTTCCATTCTGGCTGATAAGTGGGGACGGGAGGGACAACATGTAGCTATAGTGGTGGGGTGGGGAGTATTGTCAGATACCAATTGTAGAAGTTCTCCCACTTAAAAAGATAAGAGAGGCCTGTAATTGACATTATAGGTAGACCTCAACTGTGAGAGACAACATGAGAAAACGCATCCAGAAAATCACATTGTCTGATTTTTAACGAATGTATTTGTAAATTATGGTGGAAAATAAGTATTTGGTTGCCTACAAACAAGCAAGATTTTTGGGTCTCACAGACCTGCAACTTCTTCTTGAAGAGGCTCCTCTGTCCTCCACTCATTACATGTAGTAATGGCACCTTTTTGAACTTGTTATCAGTATAAAAGACACCTGTCCACAACCTCAAGTAGTCACACTCCAAACTCCACTATGGTGAAGGTCAAAGAGCTGTCGAAGGAGACCAGAAACAAAATTGTCACCCTGCACCAGACTGGGAAGACTGAATCTGCAATAGGCAAGCGACTTGGTGTGAAGAAATCAACTGTGGGAGCAATAATTAGAAAATTGGAAGAGATACAAGACCACTGAGAATTTCCCTCGATCTGAGGCTCCACGCAAGATCTCACCCCACCCGTGGGATCCAAATGATCACAAGAACGGTGAGCAAAAGTCCCAGAACCACACGGGGAACCTAGTGAATACACAAGGAAACGGCTGGCTGTATAAGTAACAACAACAAAGGCAAAGAAGCCTCAAAAGATTTCAAAAAGTACACAATAATGTATTAAAGCAGTACACAATAATATAGGCAAATGCCAAAGTGATAAACGATACCAGTACCACGCCACTATTCCGCCAGGGACTCCGATCCTGCAGTGCCAGACGTGTTCCCCTGCTTAAGCCAGTACATGTTCGGGGCAGACTGAACTTTGCTAGAGAGCATTTGGATGATCCAGAAGAGTATTGGGAGAATGTCATATGGTCAGATAAAACCAACGTAGAACTGTTTAGCAGAAACATAACTCGTCGTGTTTGGAGGAGAAAGAATGCTGAGCTGCATCCAAAGAACACCATCCATACTGTGAAGCATGGGAGTGGCAACATCATGCTTTGGGGCTGTTTCTCTGCAAAGGGACCAGGGCGACTGATCTGTATACATGAAAGAATGAATGGGGCCATGTATCCAAGTGAGATTTTGTGTGCAAACTTCCTTCCATCAGCAAGGGCACTGAAGATGAAACATGGCCGGGTCTTTCAGCATGACAATGATCCCAAGCACACCACCAGGGCAACAAAGGAGAGGCTTCATAAGCAGCATTTCAAGGTCCTGGAGTAGCCTAGCGAGTCTCCAGATCTCAACCCTATAGAAAACCTTTGGAGGGAGTTGAAAGTCCGTGTTGCCCAGCGACATCCCCAAAACATCACTGCTCTTGAGGAGATCAGCATGGAGGAATGGGCTAAAATACCAGCAGCAGTGTGTGCCAACCTTGTGAGGACTAACAGAAAACGTTTGATCTCTGTCATTGCCAGTAAAGGATATGTAACAAAGTATTGAGATGAACTTTTGTTATGGACCAAATACTTATTTTCCATCATAACTTGCAAATAAGTTCGTTAAAAATCAGACAATGTGATTTTCTGGATGTTTTCTCATGTTGTCTCTCATAGTTGAGGTCTACCTATGATGTCAATTACAGGCCTCTCTCGTCTTTTTAAGTGGGAGAACTTGTACAATTGGTATGACTAAATACTCCCCCACTGTACATAGCTGGTAGAAAATGCCAACAATGATTTTTATTTTTTCAGTCTCCAAACACATATGTTGAATCACATCAATTTAATGGTTTTAGATTCACAATATTGTACTTTTGAATTATTAAATAATGCTAATGTCTGTGCAGAATGGATACCAGGTTAATAAAGACGTGCTGAATTAGTATTAATCCAGATGAAGGAATCTCTTCTGTCACAAACAGGCCAGGCATTTGTCCCAGGCATTTACATAAGTGTTTGCTCTGTAAGCCCTTTTTTATCCAGTTCTGGCACAAGGTGGAATGGAGAGCAAAGGCAAGTCTCGGCCAGCAGCTGATGGATTATGTGTTCTGTTTGCGGAGGAGCTTATACCAGATTCCTCTTGGTCCATGTTTCCAGAAAACAGGTTGTTAGGCTAGAAGTTGAGTTCTTTGAAGTGTATGGCTTGTTAATCTGTCATTTCTGATGGCCTAAAAAGAACTGAAGTGGATTTGACTTCAACCTATTGGTTGCTGCAAATCACCTCATCTCTCTATAAGGTTCTAGTTATTCTTTTCTACATGTTTTTTACCCCGTGATAAATGTATACTACACATGGGTCATTTAAGTTTTTATCTTGGTTATTTTTGTCTGTTATTAAGTTTAAAGTTTGGCTATTTATATATTGCTTGATGTGATTTGTTTTGATGTAATTTGTTTATATGTTTTCCTTTTTGGAACTGAATGTTTGTCATATATGCTGGAAACCACCATGAGTCCCTTTGGGGAGATAGGGCAGTCTACAAAAAGACATATGATTATGATTATGATTATGATTATTCTGACACAAAAACACAGTACGTCACAGCAAATGAGATCAATATGCTGGATTTTATATTACAAAATCATAAGTCGAACACTTTCCAAGCGTCTAAGACTATGTGATGTATTATTATTGTTATTGTTATTATTATTAGTTGTGCTAAGATGTACCATGCTGATTTGTGTTAACTTTTGCCATTACAGATATGATGATGAGAAGAAAGAATGGTGTGGCATGCTGAAAGAAATCCGTTATGCTTCTGGAGCCTCCTGTCTTTCTGTTGGCCTGAATATGTTTAAACTGTCAAAGCTGTAAACCAAAAGACTCACTGACTAAAAATGAGGATATTGTGGCCTCTTGTTGTGTTGTGTAAACCTGCCTTGTACAGACTCTGATAAGTAACTGTATTGACTGAACTGTTAATATATCTGTCCACCGTGTGTATTAACCTCTGTAGGTGTAAACTCCCACTCTGTTTTTACTAATAGTTTGAATTTGAAGTAAACTCTCCTGTAACAATGAATAAAATTGAATATGTCTCAAAATCAGCATGGATGATTTGGCCTCTATCATTGTTTCATCCTAACCCAAAGGCAGCCCTTAACCCAGCCTCTTGCAAGGTTTCAAAAACTGAAACATCAATAATATGAAAAATATTTAATATTCCATGATAGTAGTCCATATAAAATAGCTTCATGATTGTGTATCTTCTTCACGCAACACCATCACAGCTTCTCAAATATTTTTCTCTTCAGATACTCCATCCATGCATCCTTTGATGACAGTTCCATAGAATTCCATTCAAAATGAGGGATCTGAAATTAAATTAAGGGATTTGAAATGAAATACTGTTTACATTACATTTTGTCTATATTATCTGTCCAGTTATGTGTCTATGTCTATTATCTATCCACCAGAGCCCCTGGTGGCACCATGGTTAAACCTTTTGTACCAGCAGGACTAAAGACCGACAGGTTGGAGGTCCAAATCCGGGGAGAGCGTGTATGAGCTCCCTCTGTCAGCTCAAGCTCCCCATGCAGGGACATGAGAGAAGCCTCCCACAATGATGGCAAAACATCAAAACATCCAGGCGTCCCCTGGGCAACATCCTTGCAGATGGTCAATTCTCTCACGCCAGAAGCAACTTGCAATTGTCGCTCCTGACACAATTTTTAAAAGTTATGTGGTTACTTTCAATGAATAGATTCTACCACAGAGACAAGATATATGCCCGAACTACTTATATTTTTATTAAATAGAGTAAACACCATACCTGAACCACCTGGTAACCCAGAATCTCCAAATGTCTCTTTTTCATAGCGGTTTCTCCCTTCTGGTGATTTGAGTTTTTGCAAAAGGCCTTTGAATCAAGAAATTCTATCGCAATTCTGAATAAAAATAAAATACAGAACATATACAATTTTAAAAACTCTTTATCTGTTATGCTGCATACAATAAATGGTGCTGTGGTTTAAGACTAAACTCTTAAGTTATATTTGAAGTTGATAAACAGTCTCTCGTCCTTTGATAGTATATGTGTTTCCTGTAAATAGATTCAAGTCATGTCCCATTTCTTCTAAGTAGTGAAAAACACATCTGCACACGAAGAGAAGTATATAAGATTCGCCTGCGATCTATGACGCAACTCATTTTTGGAGATGTTTATATGGGAAAAAATGTGTGTCTTAGAATTGGAGAAATAAAGTATATATACTTTTGAAAAATGTACACTAACTCTAAGCTCATTCTTTTATTTTAAAAAATGTGGCCATTATTTCCAAATATTTCAGCTGTATGTATTCTTTCATAAGCCATATGCAAAACTATTTCTCTCCCCCATGGATCTCATAAGACGTATGGTTACTGGTACAACTAAGATGGCACCTACATTATTGAATCAATAAAATGATATGGCAGGCTAGATTTTGACTTAAGTTGGACACATGTGATGTAGAAGAGTATTTTTCCCCCTCGCGCAAAGTCTGTCTATAGTTTTCCCTTTTTGTAAACCTTTTTAAATAAATAAATAAATGAATACTATTCTTGCACAACCTTGAAGAAAGGGAAATCCCCTATGAAGGATTCCAGGCAGGAAAAATAAGCATTCTTGTGATGTTTTCTAGTGTATTTTGTGATATGGGGAAGTTTTTCTTTGTGTGATAGAGGAAGATACAACTTGCATGCTACAGTAGTGCAGCCACAAATGGTTTTATTTCCAAGTGGCAACCTGTATCAACAGGACAACATTGCTTTCTGCTACAGCCATTATCACTTCTCCCTTCTCAGCCAGTTTTTAAAAAATTTCTGCCTTACCAACCTGACAGGCATTGAACCTTCTCCGTTTTTATATATATTTCTAAAGCATTAGAGTGAATGGAAACATGAGTCGAGAAAGAAAGAAGGATTAGAAGGCAGGGTTAAAAATTAAATATGTAATCCCTAATAATAACACTATGCAACACGATTTTTGTTCCTGAGCTATAAAGGTCATTTTCTAATTGGTACTATCATAAAAACATGGAAAAAGTTTATTAAACTGCTAAAACTTTGCTTTTGCAGGGCATCCTGTAGCACATTTTGCTCTACTTCTTCAGTGAATATCTCAGAGTCTCAACCAATTCAGCATACTTGGTGGCAGCCACAAAAACTAAGTTTCTGGAGTATAAGTACCACACAATTAAACAGGAAATAACAGGGGGGTTTTTTCTTCAAATTTTGTTACATAGTGTAATAATAAGCCTTGGAAGTTTGAAGGTACAAGGCTCATCCCACTAAGTGCTGGACTTTCTAGCTGTTATTTTTGTTGTGCTGTGTTTTTTCTCTTGAGTTTCGTGTTTTTATCTTTTTAAATTTTTTCAAATAGCTTAGTGTTTATTTAACATGTAATTTGTGAAAAATAGTAACAACAACAACTACCTCTGAGCTCCTGGGGGTAGTCCTCGCCTTCCCAAGATCTGGCTCCCTTGCCCCCAGTGCACTCTTTCCAAGTCAGCATTCTGGTCCGTATATGGAAGAGGCTTCTTGTTTTTATCAAGAATACATTCGAAGTCTGAAAGGCAAGACTTGCTATTAATGATAACATAACATGTCTAGTTGGCATGAAGCTGATGTTGTCCATAAACACCACCTAGGTCATCTGGCCAGCATGACTGCATGGAGTACTGTTATCTTCCCGCCGGAGCAGTACCTACTGATCTACTCACTTTTGCACGTTTTCAAATTGCTAGGTTGGCAGAAGCTGAAGCTAAAAGTGGGAGCTCACCTTGCTCCCCGAATTTGAACCGCTGACCTTTCAGTCAGCAAGTTCAGTAACTAAGTGGTTTAACCTGCTGCACCACCAGGGGGTTAGTTTGCAGTAAATGGTGTTGTTTTATAATGTGAACTGTGTGCTTTACTTCATAACCATACTACACTCAAAGATTTCTAATATAGAATTTGTGCGAATACTATGAATATATCTGTATAGAATACAATGGAAGAATGCCTTTTAACTTGTGCTCATAGCATTTAAACAGTCTACCCAAGTAATTAGAACAAGTATTTCATCACATATTACATTTAATATTTTTCGAAGAGAACTCTCTTTTTCCCTTCCTCTAATCTGCACTCTTGGGAGGAACCCATCCCATCCAGAGCAAATTTTGGGAAGTGTGGAAGGGCTGTGGAGAGAAGGAGAAATTGCATCTTTGCCATTCCACACATAGAAGATATCACTTGATGAAATAGCAGAGCCTGAATTTCATTCTAGGTTTTCACACTTCAGAAATGCAAGAGCCTTGCCACAGAAACATAGTTTGAAAGGAATGGCACACGATCTTTAAACAACAAACAGAAAATAATGGTCCTAAGTCCTTAGGGTCATCATAGTGCATTTTCTTTAGCTTCTCTCCGTTCATTTGTGTTTAGAGAAAGCTCTCCATGGAGCACTGAAGCAAGGAACACTTTCAGTAAATGAATACCCACCAATTCCATAGCAGTAAGGGGTGAATACAGACACTTTGGCAAAATGGCTTCCTCCCAAAATTTCTCCCAGCAGCCTATGAATCTGCTGTTGCAATGCACTGAGGTTACCATTGCCTGGAAGGAAAAGGGACAAAACGCAGCACAACGTTAGAAAACGACCATCACCTTTCACCATTTTTATACTCCTCACATATTCAGGTTTAACCAAGGAGCGCACTACCAAACAAAGCAACAAGTGTAGTTTCTATTTATTGAAACTCTGTAGCAATAAACATGATTCTGCAAAGGATCATTGGAAATTGAATTGCAACACCTACAATGTCACTGCCATTTAACAGCTTAAAGTATTTACTTTTTTTCTGCAGCTGCTGACAGTAGTGCTCATGAAACCACGGGATCTGAAGTTCGGGACACTCCAAGCAGACGGCTCGATTCAGCTCCATTAGTCGTAAACGGACCCGCCTGTTTAAGGCATCTGGTAGGGCTGATGCCCAAATAAAAAGGGGCAAAACAAACACCACGTCAGCCTTTAGAGCACACTTTGTCATCTATTAGTACAAAAGAAAGCAAATGGCCCTTTAGACAAACTCACAATCACATAAATAAGTTAGCAGTCTTTAGCCCGATATTTTTCTTTAGGCTTAACTACAAACCACACTCATCTTTAACTGGCTCAGATACATAGACTAGCAAATAAAAAAACCTCTTTTTGATACAACCCGATCAGAAATTTTCAAAGAAACTCTGTGATAGTGGTTTTGGGTTTTTTTTAATACATGCAACCAATGCTTCTTCGAACCAAAGAGCTCTGTAAATCCATACTGCAGGAAGACCTCATTTGAACATAATGTTTTTTCATAGCACTATATGCAATCATGAAACTAACACATACTAAAAGCAGCATAACATTCATTCTGAGATTTATGTAAAAAAACAGTTTTGCCATGGATGATCTAGAAAGTGATGGTAGTGCACAGTTGCAGCCAAACAATACAACACAAGAAGCTAAAAGCATGTGAACTAATAATGACCAAGACAAAAGGGAAGTCTCAAAATAGAGACAAATTTCTAATCCTGATAATCTTAATATGATTTGGGTCAAGTATCCTTCCAGTTGCCAAAGCGTGAGTTATTTATTCTACCTCTGACAGTTTGCAATGTTGAGGATTTTTGTCTATCGACACCCCAAGATATTTAGCAAGGAAGGGAGAGGGCTCTTTATTTTGCTTCCTTTCGAGGTTTTTTTTTTTTTTTTTCAATGTCAGGAGCGACTTGAGAAATTGTAACATGATTTTGGTAATACCATTTTGCTCTGGGAATGGAAAAGAGAAGAACAAGGAGAAATCTTATGCCAATGAAGCAAAGGACAAATGATTTCCTCAGAAAGATAACTGGCTTGTCTCCTCCTCCTTTTCCTTCTCAGAGAGAATAGTGTGCAAAGTTGAAAGCAAGTCCCTCTGGGGCTCATTCATAAATGAGTACACAAAGAGACATGACCAGGAGTAAATTATTCCCCAGTGGGGAGCCCCCGGGGGCGCAGTGGGTTAAACCACTGCACTGCTAAACTTGTTGACTGAAAGGTCAAAGGTTCAAATCTGGGGAGCTCCCGCTGTTAGCCCCAGCTTCTGCCAATCTAGCAGTTTAAAAACATGCAAATGTGAGTAGATCAATAGGTACTGCTCCAGCGGGAAGGTAATGGCGCTCCATGCAGTCATGCTCGCCACGAGACCTTGGAGGTATCTATGTACAATGCTGGCTTTTTGGCTTAGAAATGGAGATGGGCACCAACCCACAGAGTCGGACATGACTGGACTTAATGTCAGGGGAAAACCTTTACCTTTACTATTCCCCAGTAGGAATACAGTAGGTAAAAGATAGCAATTTCTAACCCCACACCTTTGCAGATGAACCTCCAAACCATTGCAAGAAATAACAGCATTTCTAAAACCCAACCAAAATAACAATATAGAAGTAATTACTGCTCACTTTCAAGCTGGGTATCCAGTTTGGCTAGGAATTCAACTTTAAAGATAGCTTTTATCACAGTCTCTGGAAAATACTCGACAAGAGCCAAAGCAAAACCAAGAAGCACAAGAAGATGAGGCTCAAAACAATCTGTAGAAAAATAAATACATTGATGCATGCAATTAATACCTTATTTCTGAAGTAGCAGACAGTGAACCTGATCTATTTACAAAGGAAACACAAATTCTATTATCAGAAACATTAACATAAACAAATTTACATACATCATTCTGCTTTTCAAAAAACAGCTTTTTGCCTTTTTAATTTTTATGAGATTGCAGAGAAAGAAGAAGGAAGGGGAAAAGATAAAGAGCAAAGACAAAAACTTTGAGAACAGGAAGACTGGAAAATGCACTCTGCATAACTCTTCCCTCTTCCCAAATTTCTGCTGCCTCTGTCTGTTTATTATGGTGGACAAGACCCAAGGTTTTTATTATGGACGGAATACTGTTTTTAACTGATGTGAATGTGTATGATGTATTTTAATGCTATTTGTATTTAATGTATTTAATGTATTTAAATTTTAACTGCTTTTGGTTTTATAATATGTATACTGTGTGGCATCGAATTGTTGCCATTGTTAGGCCGCTCCGAGTCCCCCTTCAGGGGTTGAGAAGAAGCGGGGTAGAAATGGTGAAAATAAATAAATAAATATTATGCTTATTCTATCTTTCCAAGTAGCCTCCGATGGTGCAGCGGGTTAAACCACTGAACTGCTGAACTTGTTGATCAAAACATCAGCAGTTCAAATCCGGGGAGCAGGGTGAGCTCCCGCTGTTAGGCCCAGCTTCTGCTAACCTAGCAGTTCAAAAACATGCAAATGTGAGTAGATCAATAGTTACCGCTCCAGCGGGAAGGTAACAGTGCTCCATGCAGTCCTGCCGGCGACATGACTTTGGAGGTGTCTATGGACAACGCCGGCTCATCGTCTTAGAAATTGAGATGAGTGCCACCTCCCAGAGTTAGACATGACTAGACTTAATGTCAGGGGGAAACCTTTACTTTTATCTTTCCAGATAAAAGTGGAGTCTCATGACACATCTCTCTCCAGCCTTGTTGCTACTCCTTTGGTGTTTACTAAGCAAATATACGTTGTCAGCAGCAGGTTTTATCTACTGGAGCTCTTTGAGTGATGTAGCTCAAATCAATCCAATGGGACTGTGCTACAAAAATGTCCATTGCTTTTTTTCTGCCTTGTTATACTGACAAACTTCAATACTACTTTCCTTGGCATTTTGAAGGAGCAAGCACTCAATCCTGACAGGCTACAGCCAACATGGGCTAAGAAAATAACAACTCTCACACTTTCATGTTTTCCTGGAGCCAAATGAGCTAATACAAACTTTTGGTGTGGACTATAAGCAGAAGAGCAAAAATATTCACAATCCACTTCCAGGAATGACAAAGAAATTAAAATAAATGTACAAAAATAACTGGAAACCACAAAGTAAAATGCCCAAGGACAGTTCAAATAAGGCTATTATAAGATTTAAAAGCCACAAACAGTGGGCTGACTATGTTCTCATATCCCACTAAGATTTATAAGAGAAGATTGAAATAAATAGTGGCTGAGGGGGAAAAGGAAGGGCCTGAGGTTGTTAGGAATTGTGGAAGTTGAAGTCCAAAACACCTGGAGGGCCAAAGTTTGCCCAAGCCTGGGTTAGAAACACACATACTAGTTTTAAGTTCTAGAAAGGCAGATGTCCACTGAACATTAGAAGGAACCCCTTCACCATAAGAATGGTTTGGATATGGAACCACCAGGCAAGAAAAGTTGTGCATTCTCTTTCTCTGGACATCCTCAAAAAGAGGCTGGATATCTGCTGGGGATGTTTTATCTTGAGATCCTGCATTGAGCAGAGGGTTGGACTCAATAGTCCATGAGATCTTTTCCAACCCTATGATTCTCCATATAAACAGCATGTCCTGAAAAGTTACAATGTCACCCCATCCCTCGGTAAGCAGATGGAGCTTATTTAGAAACACTGAACAATTTCATAACTACCTTTTCAAGAAAACAACAAAACAAACTGTTTTCGGGGGCATCATTTCTATCATCAAGGGATATCTTCTTCATAAACACTTAAAATGAGCTCCTGCCTGGCACAGTGATGATTCAGAGGATAAAAAGAAGAGCACCTAATTTAAATTCACTCTATCTATTGAGGCTTTTAAAAGGCTGGAACAGTTTCCCCTGGGAAAGAAACAATAAAAGGTGCTGAATAATATATTCATTTCTAGAAAGAAAGAAAGAAAGAAAGAAAGAAAGAAAGAAAGAAAGAAAGAAAGAAAGACGCACACAACTGACTGACTTTATGTTCTTATACACTGTTAATTTAACCTTTAGGAAACTGGATTGCTGTGAGTTTTCTTAGCTGTCTGGCCATGTTCCAGAAGCATTCTCTCCTGACGTTTTGTCTACATCTATGGCAAGCATCCTCAGAGGTTGTGAGGTTTGTTGGTAACAAAGAATGTGTGAACTCCCAACAAAGGTATACCCTAGGCAGGAAGCAGCCAAGCCTTAAAGCTGCAAGGCCATTCAATGCTAATCAAGGTGGCCAATTGCAACATTCACACTTGACTCAAACAGACAAGAGTTATTTCTCCCACCCTGGACTTTCCACAGATATATAACCCCTAGTTTCCAACAGACCTCACAACCTCTGAGGATGCCTGCCATAGAGGTAGGCAAAACATCAGGAAATAATGCTTCTGGAGCATGGCCAGACAGCCCAGAAAACTCGCAGCAACCCGGTGATTCCAGCCATGAAAGCCTTCGACAACACTTTGGGAAACTTGTTTTTCATGGACTTACCTAAGCGGGAGTTGAAGTGTCCAATGCAAGCCTCAAAAAACTTCTCATTTTGGGGAGGATCATAGTTCAGAACCGCAAATGGAAGGAGAAGAGAATAAGTTCCTGAATTGTAAATCTATGAAAGATTGGGAGGGGGGAGGGGAGAGAAAGGGTTCCAATCACTTATTTTTGCTAAGCTTGTAAATCATTCAGAAAGCAATGACACTTACTTTAAGACTACCATAACTATCACTCAGTCTCATTTTCAGCAACAAGTTTATGGATACCGTAAAAACTATGAAGATAGCTCACTGTATGTCCTTCATTCATCGTTATTTAACAATAATGATACAGATGAAATAAGTAGCACAAGGTACATGCAAGACTCTGAAAAGTCTCAGCTTACCAGATATTTTAATACTTGTATGAACCATAGCGGAGATTAAGATCCTCCAGGGAGGCCCTGCTCTCTGTTCCGCCATTGGCACAGGTGCAATTGGTGGGAATGAGAGATAGTGCCTTCTCGGTGATTGCCCTCCGGCTATGGAACTCCCTTCCTGGTGGGATCAGATTGCCTCCCTCCTGTCCTTCAGAAAGATGGTCAAAACTTGGCTGTTGGACCAAGCTTTCAGGACAGGGCAATAAAGCAGCAATAGGAAGATTACCAGGCCAATTAGATTAGACGCAGATGACCAAGACCGTTTTAAATGGTGTATTTTAATTATTGAGATAAATGTTTTTAATGTTTATGCCTGCGTATATGAATTCTTGTCCCGGAATTGAATGTTTGCCGTATATATGCTGTGCTCTGCCCTGAGTCCCCTTCGGGGTGAGAATGTAAATGTTTTAAATAAATAATAAATAAATAAATATTACAGAGTTATATATATATTTTAATTTGAACAGTAAGTTAGCCCTTCCCTACATTTGGGACGGAAAAAATGAAGTAAGATGCCTGCGATCTTGTTCAGACACTACAGTCTGCCTGAATTCTACCTAAGATGGGCTGGGGAACGGGCTGCAGATTCCCACAAATTACTCCATCGGTTTCTCCCCACAGGGAAATGGTAGGGAGTCAAGAGGAAAATCCCACATTTCAGGGTTTCCTAATGTACTTGTTAATTATGAAAATAACACTATGTAGAATGAGAGCATCCTTTTCACCATTCAAAGCCTTTTTTCTGGAAAGGACACTCTTATGGTGAATTGCAAAATAAAAACATACAAGAAATATTGGCAAGCTGCTTTTTGGATAAGTCACTGGTTCATCCTGCTAAGGCCCCTTCAATACACACACACACACACACATGCGTGCGCGCGCGTGTGTGTGTGTATATATATATATATATATATATATATATCTTTTTTATTTATTTATTTACAGTACTAATATTCCACCCATCTCACCCCGAAGGGGACTCAGGGCAGATCATAGAACACATATACGGCAAACATTCAATGCCGATTATACAATGACTAGCCGTTCTCTGCCACACATTGCTGTGTATAAGTGTTTTGAGTGTGTATATGTGTGTGTATATTTGTGTATATGCGTATATATGTGTGTCTGCCTTTATATATGTGGTTTTGCACATGCGTTGTAATTATTTTATTTTTTTTGCTTTTTAAGTCCCTTGCGCTGTGCTTTTCAATGTTTTTATTAGTGATGGTCACTTGTTGGCCTGATGTATTGAGTCCAAATTTAGTGTCAATTCATCCAGTGGAAAGATTATGCTAATCCCACAAACTAACATTACATTTTTATTTATATAAATAAGACAGACAACAGACTTCCGGGTTGGCGGCGAATGGTGGCAGGCACGGGACTGTAGGAGCTCCGACAGCCCCAACCGCGTTGCAGTCATCGGGTCGAGCAACGGCTCCCCTCTCTCGGTGGAGTCCGGCGGCATACCGGGGTCTCCAAAATCTCTCCCCTCAAGGGTGAGGTGATGGGCGATCTGGAAGCCTAGGACGAGCGGATGACTCCGCGGAAAGCGTCTCTCGGAAAACGAGATTCGCACTCACTGCCAAGTCCCGCTTACCAAAAAAGAGAGAACTAAAAGATGAAGAAAGAAAGAGGCAAACAGCCAAACTGATTGAGAATCTCCTCCTTTCCCTACTAGCAGAAAGATGTAAAACTTTGGAAAACAATTAACGTATTATAAAGAAAAACACATGCACACTTACATCAGCTAAACAGGCAGGAAAACTTACTGTTCTCTAACCTCTGGTCTTGCCATGGGTCCAAGACTAGCAAACAGCCGAGTGAAGATCAAAGGATTGTTGCAATCGTCCATCATTTCCATCAGTCTCTGCTTGGCGATCAATCTAAACTCAGTGTTGTTGAATTGTAAGGACTGGTAAAGTCCAAGGATGATAGCTAAATGTTCAATATCTAGGTAGTTGACATTCTGAATGAAAGCCTTATTGCATTTATAAAGCAATGGCCGATGTGTTAGTTTCACATTTCGGAGGAACTGCACAAATCGCCGGACGTGGTTCATAGGGACAAATTCCATAGTTTCCAGAGCAAACTCGGCCTTTTGAATTAATTGATCTCGGAAATTCTGAGAGATAATGCTAGATATGCTGATCATCAAAACTGACAAAATCCTAAAATAATCAAAAACAGATGACACTGAGTCAAGAAATGTAGCAAGTTGGAAAACACTGCATTAAAATAATTAGAAAGGTAAGAATGGTGTCTGATGGAGTACAATTAGGCAAGACGTGACCAACTTCCTTCTCCTGAAGAGCTATTTAAGATAAGCAAGTTTTAAATGCTAAGAAGGTACCAATTTTTGAAGCAAAATCATTGAAAATAATTCTTCACATTTGATTGGATGTAATGGTTAAGGGTGCACACTCACGATCATGTGCAGGAATGAGCCAGGTAGAATTGAACATGGCTTACTGCTGAAGATATGGTACTAATCTATTAACCAGTCTATCCTCAGTGATAATCCTATCATAAAATCGCCAGGTAGTCCACACAGCTGAATAAAATTCCGCACTATCTGTTTTGAACTGGAAAATATGGCAATGTGGACTCACATAACCCAGTTCAAACCAGATATGGTGGGATTTTCTGCCTTGATATTCTGGGTTATATGGCTGAGTAGAAGGACCCCTAGACATCATTACAGACTCAAGGCCAACACAGATGTGATTACACTAATTTATTCAATTCCAAGATGCACTTTTTTCCTATATAAACATTTCTAAAAATGGAGTGTGTTTTAGAATCGCAGGTGTGTCTTATGTATTTTTTTTGTTGGTAGTTGTACTGAAATTAGGGTGCATTTTACAATTGATGGCGCCTTAGAATTAATGAAATATGGGATTAAGCAGACATATCTAGGATTACAAAGGAAGGCTCCAGAAATAGTATCCAGTCATAATTCAAACTATTTGTAATGGTTAAGAAGCATGAGAAACCCAGGCCGTGACAACGATTTTTCATCATCTTCTCACTTCTCAGCAAATCCCTAATGAAAAGCATATAATATTACAAAGAGTGGTAATAACCACTGCAATTGCTCCAAATGGTCAATATAATTGTCATTAAAACAGTTTATGAACTGTCTATTGGAAGTACTACAGTTATCATACAAAAACACACACTATTTATTTGTCAAAAACAAAGAGCACAAAGTTCTTTGTAAGCGCTAGGCCAAGAAGTTTCAAACATTATGTCAAATAAAGTAGTTTTACAAAATCTCTACATGGAACTTACATATGTAAGAAAGCTCCTGTCTATGGCATCTTCTACTTCAGATTTATATAATCAGTCTTTAACTAATCTAATCCAATTTACCATGGATTGTTGTAAAATATGTATATTAATCATAGTCATAGTCCTATTCCAGAGACATCAAACCAGCAAAAGTTACCTTGTATCCTGTATTGAATCCAAGTTTCTGCTGACAATATCGGCTATACAACCCATAATAGGACTACTGTGTATTTGTTGGTCCTGCAGACATAGTGAAAACTTAGACAACGCAGGCAAGCTTAGTCTGTGAGGATACCAAATAAAATCCCATTAGTATATCAAAAGATATACAGTTCCATATATAAAACATAGCAGCACTGTATGCACAAGAAAATACACAAGAAAAAACAAAAAACAAGGTCCGGGCTGTGGTGCAGCAAGTTAGTAGCCAGCTGCATTAAATCACTACTGACCGAGAGGTCATGAGTTCGAAGCCAGCCTGGGTCAGAGTTATCTTCCGACCATTAATAATCTAGTTTGCTGTTGACCTATGCAGCCCAAAAGACAGTTGCATTTATCAAGTAGGAAATTTAGGTACCGCTTTACGTGGGGAGGCTAATGTAACTAATTTACGATACCATAAAACCTTCCAGTAAGAATGAGGAAGTACTCCATCAAGGACTCGGTGTTACAAGTGGACAGTGAAGTGGCAGCTCCCCCTGTGGCTGGAATCAAATGTACCCTCAAGAAGCTGGAAAGCTGGAATGTTAAATTGCCTCTGTGTCTGACTATATATGTTGTATGTCTAATGGCACTGAATGTTTGCCATGTATAAGTGCATTGTAATCTGCCCTGAGTCCACTGCGGGGTGAGAAGAATGGAATATAAATACTGTAAATAAATAAATAAATACTCTGAAGCATTTCTGTTTGAAGGAAGACTATGCCCCACCTGGCAGCTAGTTTGGTTTCTTGAATTTGTAGTTCTATTACATATTTATGCACTGAAGACAGAGGTTATTTATAAAACTTTAAAAATACAAAGCATGACAGTACAACCTTGTGGAACCTCTTTCAAGTATGAGCAACCAATTATTCAATGTATACAAAGATTGGAAACAAAACAAAAATTGTACTTGCCCATCTAATCGTCTCCAACCTTCCATGACCAGTTCTTGTACCAATGAATCATGCGCCTCAACTCTGAATCTACAGAAAGAAAAGTGAAGAGTTATTTTGAACATATTAGAGACTGAAAATTATATAACCAGAAACATACTAGAAAAAGCAACTTGTTAGAAGATAAGTTTTGTTAATAATTAATGGTTGCACTACAAGTAAATATAACACAACCTATCAAAAAAAATATCTTGGTTTCTTGGTTTTTAGGTGTTCCTGGGTTATCTGGGGCACTGATTCAGAAATTTGCATTGGACAGACTGCATCAGCTCTAGTATTTTAGATATGGGTGTCATGATTTTTATGGGCATGCATATGGCAACTTGTAGATGTCATATGTTCCATATCTCAAAAACTAGAGCTGAGAGGGGAAAACTAGTGCCATTTTTAGAATCAGCAGATCAAAAATACCAAGAAACATTTAACATTTGAGGCACCAAATGTATATTGGCCAGTAATTGCACTTGCTCACATGGAGTCCCTGATGCTTATATACATGTCGACTTCTTCACAGTTCTCCCTTTACTTGGGCTAGAAGCATAGACCACCTAGAACTGATGCTGGCATTGAAGAATATGTGGTCACATGGTACACACATATACTAGAGTATAAGTTTAAAATATCTAGATTTATACTTAATTTCTGGGGTACTCTACCACTTAGTTGTAGCCCATTTCAAATACAGGTAGTCCCTGAGTTACAAGCATTTGACTTACAAAAGATTCCTAGTTAAGAACAGGGGGGAGACAACAGGAAGTGAGAGAAATCCACCCCTTGGAATGGAAATCCACTTCTCAAAGAGTTATCATGGAAAAATGGTGTCTCTACTGAAGCTTTATCACCAATCCTTGTTTCAACAGCAAGCCATTTTTAAAAAATCCAATTATCACAGGGACAGAAAGTGAGATGAAATCTTCTGAAGAGGGGCAGAGACAGCAAAACAAATGCCACAAGGTTGTTAAACTTTCCTTATGCTATTCAACCCCCCCCCCCCATATATATATGTCACACACCCACACACATACATGTACCTGTCCAACTTACAAACAAATTCAACTTCAAAACAAACCTTTTTCATAACGTGGTGACTGTACTCAATTTTAATAAAAGAGGAACAGAACTATTTTTTTCAAACCCCCCAAATCCATAATTTAATAAAATATCCCCACGAACTGCTTACCTGAGTATATTGTAGAGCGTGTCCACTAGTGTTTCATTATCCATGTATGCAATTTTGTTCTCTGCTAAAATGCGAAGAATAAGAAACTGGGAGTGATTTTTTACGTAGTCCGTATTCCTCAGGAGCTCGGGCTTCTTCTTTTGAAACTGCCAAAGTAATTGAACTGCACTTCCCACATGATTTTCAGAAAGTTTTGTTTTGTTCTTTCCAACAAGATCAAAGACTTCATCCTCATTTGTGCAGTTATTCAGCTGGCTTAACAAGGAGTCACTGCTCCAAGTTCGACAACAACAATGCCTCAACGCAAATGGATAAAAACGTCTCAAGTGAAGCATCTTTTGTGACTTTTATAACTTTCTTTTAACTGTGTCCGGAATGAGATTTTCTTCCTTCATTTTCAATCGTCAGCAAAGGATTGACATTTAGACATTGAATATCTTCCTTTTCTTATATTCTTTGAAGTTACTGCAAGGGACAAACATACAAAGGAATTCTGAAAGATCTGCAGCAATATCATTTTTAAATGGTTCAATGAATACCCCAAATAAGATTGCAGATATGTGACTGGCTAGATATGTTTGTATAAGGTAGCTGTCACAAACAGCTTTTTTTCCAATAAGCAACCTGACACTAAACCATGATTTAACATATTTTTCACCAAGCTATAATAAACCTGAGATGTATGTTCTAGCAAGTATATTTTAATGTATTGTCGAAGGCTTTCATGGCCAGAATCACTGTGTTGGTGTAGGTTTTTTCGGGCTATATGGCCATGTTCTAGAGGCATTCTCTCGTGACATTTTGCCTGCATCTATGGCAAGCATCCTCAGAGGACCTCACAACCTTTGAGGATGCTTGCCATAGATGGAGGCGAAACATCAGGAGAGAATGCCTCTAGAACATGGTCATATAGCCCGAAAAAAACCTACAACAACGAAGTATATTTTATTTTATAGAAATATGCCAACTGAAATTCTGAATCCAAATTGGACATATAGCTATTAGGCCTGGTTGATCCATGGTTCTAAAAGCTTCAAAAGTACTGACAAAACAAAAGTTCTGGTAGTGAACCTTTTAGAACTCTAACAAAACTTTCAAAATTTTGTTATAAATGGCAGTTCTTAATTGGTTCTGTCTTAAAAATCGCCAATAATGAAATAATAATTAAATTTTGATAGAGTTCTGAAATGTTCATCACCAGAACTTTTGTTTTGTAAGTACTTTTGAAGCATTTAGAACCATGGATCAACCAGGCCTAATAGCTATGTTACCCAAGGTGCATAGACACTTAGTTTTTAAATGTAATTTTAATTATATTTTTATGATATTTGTGACAAATATTTAATTGTTGTTTTATTTAAAAAATTGTATTAATAGGTATGTGTATTTACTTTCTAAAAATTCTATTGTGTCATGTCTGTTTTGTTAGCCACCTTGAGTCCCTATGAAGAGAAAGGCTGGATAAAAATAATAAAGTAAATGATAATAAAAATAAAAATACAGTACAGTCAGCTTTCACATTTGCTAAGATTAAGGAACAGAATTGCCATAAAAATGAAAAACAGTGAATAAAGAAAATGCTCTTTTTTTAACAAAGGCAACACCTCTCCAGGAATTTCTAGGCCTTCCAGGATGACTCTGTGGTCCATTTCCACTGGACACAGCATAGGATTGCATTGAGAGAACTTAAGAAATTCCTAGATGAAGTTGACCAGCGTCAGGATGAAGGTTTTAATCAAATCTGTGAATAACACTATGTAACACAATTTTTATTCCTGGGTTGGAAATGTGATTTCCTAATTGGTTCTATCATAGAAACATGGGGAAAGGGCAATAAATCATGGGACATCCTGCAGCACAATTTGTTCTAGTTTATCAATAAAAATCTCATAAGAGTCTCAACCAATTCAACATAGTTTGTGGCAGCCACAAAAAATGAAGTTCCTAGAATATAATAACTGCTTTCAAAGTAAGTACTGCATAATTAAACAAGAAATCACACTTTCAAATCAGGAACAGAACATGTTTCACATTTTGTTACATAGTGCAATCAAAACTGCACGAGGAAGGACACCTTTACTAGGTTTTCCAAGGCCCCTTCCAGACAGGTCTTATATCCCAGGATGTGATGTCAGGTTTTCTGCTTTCAACTAGAATAGATTATATGAGTCCACACTGCCAGATAATCTGGGATAAACAGAAAACCTGGGATCAGATCCTGGGATATAGGGTCTGTATGGAAGGGCTCCAAATTAGTAGAAGCAGTGCAAAGAGCTGTGGACAGCTCCTATTCTTCATGCGGATCTTCTATACGTGAAATATAGTCACGCAGCCAGTGAAAGCTCTGAATCAAGACATTTCTAACAAACTCCCTTGTAACATTTGTGGTTTTTAAAAAGTATATAATGTGCCTCTGGTGGCACAGTGGATTAAACTGCTGAGCTGCTGAACTTGCTGACTGAAAGGTTGGCGGTTTGAAGCCGAGGAGTGGGATGAGCTCCTGCTGTTAGCCCCAGCTTCTGCCAATCTAGCAGTTTGAAAAAATGCAAATGTGAGTAAATCAATAGGTTCCGCTTCTGTGAAAAGGTCATGTCATGCCGGCCACATGACCTTGGAGGCGTCTATGGACAACGCTGGCTCTTTGGCTTAGAAATGGAGATGAGCACCAACCCCCAGAGTCGGACATGACTAGACTTAATGCCAGAGGAAACCTTTACCTTTTATACTGAATGAGAAGAACCCACGGATATTCTGTAAAGAGAATGTGCGAGAGGTATCTTGGCCTTGGAGGGAAATTAAAACGTCTGGCTATGGGAGCTATGTATTTTATTTATTATTTATTTACTTTTTTAAAAAAAAAACCCCGTCAACTTCTCAACCCCCGAAGGGGGACTAAGGACGGCTTACAATAAGCCCCATCAAGAGGCTATTACACATGATACAATAATAAAATCACAAATAAAAACATATCAAAATTAAAAAATAATAGGCCTACATAATTAAAAATCATACACAGCCATCAATTAAAACCGTAGACCAGTCTCGTCGATCATCTTGTCATTCCAGATTGTCCTTTTAACGTCCTGCCTTACATCTGTCCAAACGCCTGGTCACAGAACCATGCCTTTAGTTTCTTCCGGAAAGCCAGGAGGAAGGTAACCGATCTTAACTCCATCAGGAGTGTGTTCCATAGGAGGGGAGCCACCACCGAGAAGGCCCTGTCTCTTGTCCCCGCCAGGCGCATTTGAGCTGAAGAAGGGAACGAGAGCAGGGCCTCCATGGATGATTTTAGATTTTGGGGTGGGACATAGGTAGGGGTGGATGCGTTCAGACAGGTAAACTGGGCCAGTTTACTTGTAGAAGTAGAAAAGCATGAATAGTTGCATCTCCACTGGAGAATGAATGCAGCTTGTTCTCTACAAGCCCGCACCACAGGAACAACCCCATCATCCCCACGTCAGCATAGGCAAATCTGTGCTTAAGTCCGTTCAGCAGTTCACCTACCTGGGAAGCATCATCCCTTCAGACGCCAAAATTGATAAAGAGTGAGATCACAGATTAGCAAAGACATATAGTGCATTTGGAAGGCTTCACAAAAGTGTCTGGAGCAACAAGCACCTGAGGCAACGCACCAAAAGCAGTGAGTACAGAGCTATTGTACTGTCTATTCTCCTTTATGGGTCTGAAACAAGGGTCACCTATCGCTAGCACCTACGACTCCTCGAACCGCTTTCATCAGCGGTGTCTTCGCACAATCCTAAATATACACTGGACCGACTATGTGACGAATGTTGCTGTCCTTGAGCAAGCAGGGATCACCAGCATTGAGGCCATGCTATTGAGAACACAGCTGCGCTGGGCAGGGCACGTCTCTAGGATGGAGGACCACTGCCTCCCAAAGATACTACTCTACGGTGAACTCGCCACGGGTCAGCGCAAGA
This sequence comes from Anolis apletophallus, assembly GCA_030556195.1. NCBI lineage: Eukaryota > Metazoa > Chordata > Lepidosauria > Squamata > Anolidae > Anolis > Anolis apletophallus. Next base: position 155,327,930 of record JARBWK010000002.1, read on the forward strand.
GAGGCGCCCCAACAAAGAGACAAGGACTCTCTGAAACAACACCTCAGGCTCGGTCAGATTGATCACCAACAATGGTCCACCCTGGCCTCACATCGGGAGGCATGGAGATGCACTATCCACAATGCGGCGGCCTCCTTCGAGAAGACACGCCGAACGGGTCTCGAAGAGAAATGACAATGCAGAAAGAACTCCAACTTGGAAACCACATCACCCAAGAAGACTTTCTGCTGTGCTTTCTGCAACCGGACTTGCCTATCTCAGATTGGCCTTTTTAGTCATCAACGCGCTTGTACAAAGCGTGGGATGACTCCTTCCTAACAATCTTCGTTCGCGAAGTAATGCCGAGAGAGAAAAGCATGAATGGTTGCATCTCCACTGGAGAATGAATGCAGCTTGACATGGCTTGAACTGCCTTGGCTCAAGGCTTTGAGATCATGAGAGATGTAGTTTGGTGAGGCGGCTAAAGACCTTGTAAAACTGCCATGATTCCACTGCACTGAGCCATGGCAGTTCAAAGTGGGGTCAACCTGCATTCATTCTCCAGTGGAGATGCAGCCCAGATCCTTGGGAGCGAGAGGAATGAGTGACCCTGACCCTGTTTGCAAAGATCATCCGGCCTTACCGCAGCCACCAAGGTGATTCCCCATCCCAACACACACCAGAGGGCCCCTTAGGGCTGGGAGTACCAGCCTTCCTCTTCCAGGCACACAGCACGAGACTAACCACGCTGCCCAGGGGGGAAGGAGGCGTCGCGCGCTGCTGACGTTCCCCAGGTTGCCCTTTGATTGGCAATACAGCCACGGAGAAGGCTAGCACTACATTTCCCAGCATGCTCCGCTTTGCGCTCCCATTGCCTATTGGGAGTTGTGTTTGAACTGCTAAACATGCTCTCTCTTTTCAGGAGGGAGCTCTCAGAAAGCAGTTTTGAATTATTTACATTTAAAGGGGGTTTTGATTTACATTTCTGTTGCTACTATATGCCAAATTCTGTATCTCTATTTGCTGCAAGTTTTGAAACATTTTTTTTGGGTAACTTTGTCTATGTAATTTATTGTATCTATTTTATGCCTATATGTTTTTACTTTGTTGGATCCCGCCTCCAGCTATTAAGAGAGGTGGGAAATAAATAAAATGTCTCTCTCTGGCATTACTTCGCGAACGAAGATTCTTACGAAGGACTCATCCCACGCTTTTTACAAGCGCGTTGATGACTTAAAAGGCCAATCTGAGATAGGCAAGTCCGGTTGCAGAAAGCACAGCAGAAAGTCTCCTTGGGTGATGTTGTTTCCAAGTTGCAGTTCTTTCTGCGTTGTCGTTTCTCTTCGAGACCCGGTCTTCTCGAAAGAGGCCGCAACATTGTGGATAGTGCGTCTCCATGCCTCCCGATGTGAGGCCAGGGTGGACCATTGTTGGTGATCAATCTGGCCGAGCCTGAGTTGTTGTTTCAGGGAGTCCTTATATCTCTTTTTCAGGGCACCTCTCTTGCGCTGACCCGTGGCGAGTTCACCGTAGAGTAGTATCTTTGGGAAGCGGTGGTCCTCCATCCTAGAAACGTGCCCTGCCCAGCACAGCTGTGTTCTCAATAGTATGGCCAGGAAGTGGCTCAGATGGCTAAGTGTCAGCTGCATAAGATCTCTCTGACCTGTAGGTCATGAGTTCGAGGCCTGCCTGGATCGGGGTGGGTGTCTGACCTTAAGTGTAGCCTGCTGTCGACCTTTGCAGCCCGAAAGACAGTTCATTTGTCAAGTACGAGATAAAGGTACCACATTAAGTGGGGAGGCAAATTTTGACTGATTTATGAAGCCATAAGAATTCCAGGAGTCGCTGAAGATTGCGGAAGAACAACAAGGGACACTGGAAAAAATGCTGAGAGAGATGAGGAGTGCGTCGGCTCCCCCTGGTGGCCAGAAGTTTGCCTCTTTGTTCGTCTATGTTCATCAATATATGTCTAAAAATATGTCTATATATGTTGAACTGCAGGGATTGTCTGCAAGTATGTGTACTGTAATCCGCTCTGAGTCCCCTTCGGGGTGAGAGGAGCGGGATATAAATGAAGTAAATAAATAATAAATAACTGGCCTTAATGCTGGTGATCCCTGCTTGCTCAAGGACAGCAACATTCGTCACATAGTCGGTCCAGTGTATATTTAGGCTTGTGCGAAGACAGCGCTGATGAAAGCGTTCGAGGAGTCATAGGTGTTGGCGATAGGTGACCCATGTTTCAGACCCATAGAGAAGAATAGACAGTACGATAGCTCTGTACACACTGATTTTGGTGCTTTGTCTCAGGTTCTTATTGCTCCAGACTCTTTTGTGAAGCCTTCCAAATGCACTATATGCCTTTGATAATCTGTGATCTATCTCTTTGTCAATCTTGGTGTCTGAAGAGATGCTTCCCAGGTAGGTGAACTGCTGAACGGACTTAAGCACAGATTTGCCTATGCTGACGTGGGGATGCTGGTGTTCTTCCTGCAGTGCGGGCTGGTAGAGAACTTCCGTTTTCTTCAGGCTGACTTCCAGCCCAAACAGCTCTGCAGCTGTTGCAAAGCAGGATGTTAGGCGCTGCAGGGCTGCTTCTGAATGGGCGACAAGGGCAGCATCATCAGCAAAAAGCAGCTCACAGACTAGATAGTTTAGAGTCTTAAAATGTATTGTTATTATTATTAGTATAGTAAAGCTAAAGCTTTTCCCCTTGACATTAAGTCCAGTCGGGTCCGACTCTGGGTGGTGGTGCTCACTTCTATTTCTAACCTAAAGAGCCGGCGTTGTCCGTAGACACCTCCAAGGTCATGTGGCTAGCATGACTGAAAGGAATGGTGCCAGAGCGCAGTCTGTTCCGTGCCTTGCAAGTTTCCCAGTCTTCTGTGTGACCAGGAGACTGTCTTTCATTTGGTATCAGACATGGATTGAGGTTCCGAGTTTTAGCCTGCCGCCTTTGGACTCTTGCTTGCTGAGGTGTTCCTGCGAGTATCTCTGAAGATCTTAGGAAGCTATTTCTTGATTTAAGATGCTGGCTTGCTGGCTGATATCCGAACAGAGCATGGGCCAGAGATGTCAATGCTATAGAGCAGAGCTTTCCAAATGTTTCGTGTTGGGGGACGCACATTGGAAACATGCATCATTTTTGTGATATTTATTTTATTTATTTATTTAAAACTTTTATATACCAATCTTCTCAACCTCCGCAGAGGGACTCAGGCTGGTTAACAGCAAGGATTCAATGCCGAACGAATTACAATTTAAAACATCATAAATACAATAAAATATTAAAATACAAGTAGATTAAAATACATAAAAATACACATAAACCAGATCGCTAAGATAAAAAAGCATGTCCATACTTCGGTCCACATACATAATCGATGACTTATTAAACTCAGCCATTATTCCGGGAATTCTTTCCAGATCCAGGATTTTAATAGCTTCCTGAAGGTCAGGAGTGAGGGGGCAGATCTGATCTCAGTTAGGAAGGAGTTCCACAGCCGAGGGGCCACCACAGAAAAAGCCCTAACTTGTCCCCACTAGCCGCGATTGCGAATGTGGTGGGACCGAGAGAAGGGCCCCTCCAGAAGATCTTAACTGCCTTGATGGTTCGTAGGGCAGAATATGTTCGGACAGGTAAATTGGGCCGGAACCGTATAGGGTTTTGTAGGTCAATACCAGAGTTGTACGCTCCCTGTACCCTGCTCCCGTTAGTAGCCTGGCTGCCGAACATTGGACTAACCAAAGCTTCCAGTCAGTCTTCGGACAGGTAAACGTCAGAGGCAACCCCACGTAGAGAGCAATACAATCCTTCAGGTTCATTAGCAAACTGTCACTGGCATTGACAGTTTGCTAGTGAATCTGAAGGACTGTATCGTGAAAATGATGTGTGTCTATAATGTGTATAATTGGAAAGCTCTGCTCTATAGCCTTGAGCCAAGGCCAAAAGTGGTGTCAAAACCACATTAAATGTGCAGTGTGGCTTATAATATATGCCAGGGCTGTCCAACTTCTACCCGGTCCAGGGCCGGAATAGAGGTCACTGATGACCTTGGGGGCCGCTCGGCCCCGCCCCCAGGCCCCACCTGGCCCCGCCCCAGGCCCCACCCCTGGGCCCCGCCCCCAGCCCAGGCCCCGCCCCCTCCTAAAGCTGTCATTCTCCCTCCTCCTCCTCCTCTTTCCCGGGCGCCACGGCGCCAGGGAAAGAGGAGGAAGAGGAGGAGGGAGATTTCTCCCTCCTCCTCCTCTTTCCCGGGCACCGTGGCTGTCCCGAGCGCCACGGCGCCCGGGAAAGGCACGGCGCCCGGGAAAGAGGAGGAGGGAGAGCAGAAGGCGGCGCCAAGGGCAGCGCGTCACAGGCCTGGCATGACCCGCTGCCCTTGGCGTCGCCTACTCCTCCTTTTCTGCGCCCCCGCCCTTCCTAGGGCGGGAGCCGCCAAAAAGGGCAGAAGGCGGCGCCAGGGGCAGCGCGGCACAGGCCTGCCGTGACGCGCTGCCCTTGGCGCCACCTACTCCTCCTTTTGGCGGCCCCCCCGCCCTTCCTAGGGTGGGGGAGCCGCCGAAAAAGGGCAGAAGGCGGCACCAAGGGCAGCGCGTCACAGGCCTGGCGTGACGCGCTGCCCTTGCCGCCACCTACTCCTCCTTTTTGGCGGCCCCCCCGCCCTTCCTAGGGTGGGGGAGCTGCCGAAAAAGGGCAGAAGGTGGCGCCAAGGGCAGCGTGTCACAGGCCTGGCGTGACGCGCTGCCCTTGGCGCCGCCTACTCCTCCTTTTCGGCGCAGAGAGGGACGGAGGGGGCGGTGCAGGGAGGAGGAGCTAGCTCTCTTCCTCCTCCCTGCCCCGCCCCCCCCCCAACCGCCATTTTTAAAAAAAAAATTAGAATTTTTTTAAATTAAAAATGGCGGCTGGGGGCATAGCAGGGGCCGTGTCCAACAGGCTGGGGGGCCGGATCCGGCCCCAGGGGCGCCAGTTGCACAGCCCTGATATATGCTCTACATGTGCTCGCAAAAAGTGGTGGAGAGTGGCCTACTGAGGAGGAGGATTGTTGCTTCTCTCAATCAGCCAGTCAGAAGAAGAGCCAGGCCATGAGATAGATAGATAGTTGGGTTATTGTAGGTTATTCGGGTTATATGGTCATGTTCTAGAAGCATTCTCTCTTGACGTTTTAGATAGATTATATTGATAAGATAGACATATCAGGAAAGAACAAAGTCCCCTTGGGGAGATAGGGCATGTTACAAAAATTATTTATTTATTTATTTATAGATAAGATAGATTAAATAGATAAAATAATATTTATTTATATCCTGCTTCTCTCCCTAATGGGACCCAAATCGGCTCACAAAAAAAACCCAACACAAATCAAAGCACATTTAACATATTTATTATTTATTTATTTACTATATTTCTATACTGCCATTCTCAGCCCGGGGGCCACTCATGGCGGTTTACAAAACAGCACAATTCGATGCCCATAACAATATAAAATAGCTAAAACATTTAAAACATAGATAAAAATACAATTACATAATAACATCGATAAAACATGATAAAACCATAAATCCTCCGCAATTCATTACCAATCAATATCCAGTCGCGTTGTCCAGCCATCTTAAGATCAGAGTTTATCAGCTACACTGAATTTGGAAAAGCCTGCTCAAATAACCAGGTTTTAACTCTTTTACGAAATGTTAAGAGGGTGGGTACTGATCAAATGTTCCTGGGGAGGGCATTCCACAGCCGAGGGGGCACCGCTGAGAAGGCCCTGTCTCTCATCCCCGCCAGCCGCATCTGTGAAGATGGCAGAACCGAGAGCAAGGCCTTCCCAGAAGATCTTAAATTTCTAGATGGTTCGTAAGGACAGATACATTTGGACAGATAGGCAGGGCCAGAACCATTTACGGCTTTATAGGCTAAATTGTGCTCGGTAGCAGATTGGCAGCCAGTGGAGCTGACGCAACAGAGTTGTATGCTCCCTGAGTGCCGCCCCTGTTAGCAACCTGGCTGCTGCCCGTTGGACCATCTGGAACTTCCAAACAGTCTTCAAAGGCAACCCCATGTAGAGAGCGTTGCAGTAGTCTAAATGGGATGTAACCAGAGCATGTACTACCGTGTCAAAACATTATTTTATTTAATTTAAGCATTAGCGCGTCACAGGAAAGGCATAATATACCATGCATGGATAAATCTAGGCATTCCTTTGCCTGTGGATAAATCTAGGCATTCCTTTGCCTGTGGATCCTTTCCTGTGACGCGCTAATGCTTAAATTGCACATTACCGCTTGAAGAAGCCATAACGCCGAAACAGAACAGGCCGCACACTTCATCCGTCACGGTGTGCCCTGCGTCCCTCCATTTGGAGCACTATACCTCTCTTCCACGCTCAGCGCCTCCTCCATAACCAGCCCTCCTTCAGTGGCTTTTAGCGCATTGGCGCGGCCGGGCAGCATTCGGTTCCTGGAAATGCCGAGTTCACCCAGGGAGGAGCCCCAGTGCATCTCGCCGCGGCTTTTTTGCTCTGCTCTCTTTGCAAACTCCCCCCGGCTCTTAGCGCAACTGCGCGGCCGGTTGTACAACGTGGTGGACGTACACGGCTGGATTATTTACTTTGGTCTTTTCACCCCTTACCCGTGGATTACCCCTTCTCCTCGGACTGAGCCTTTATTTCCGGGTTTTGGTTACTTCTACGAGGTACTGTACCTAGTTCCATCTGTGAGTCCCATCTCACCAAGAGTACTGTGACGCGCCTATATTCTCTATTGTAGAGTTGTGATGTGTTAATTATAACTTTCCCTATGTACTGCATCTTGCTTGTGTATTTATATGATATTGATGTTCATAAGATTATAACTTTTGATATCTTTCATTAGTTCCAGTGTGTTTTGACTTAGTTGTCCTTCCACATACTTGTTTATTCACATGTACTACCGTGGCCAAGTCAGACTTCCCAAGGTACAGGTGCAGCTGGCGTACAAGTTTTAACATAAAATACAAGACATCTATCTTATCCATCTAGCTTATCTATTAGGCTTGTTTGATCAAAAAATGGTTCAAAACTCATTTCGGATGTACGGGGCGCTGGTGGTTCGATTCTAAAGTCAATTCCGATTTTCACAGAAAAAATATTTTAAACTTTTTGAAATTTCTGACACTTCCAAATCCTTCCTTAATTGTTTGAAAGTGTTATTTCCCGTTTCATTTGGGGGGGGGGTTCTTTACTTTGAAAGTACTTGTTTTACTCTGGAAAGGGGGGGAAGTAAAGGGAGGAAAGTCATCTACTGAGTTTTAAAACACTGGTCAAAGTGGTCCCTGGTCAAAAAAAGGTTGGGAACCACTGATCTATCTATTCCATCTAACTAGCTTATATATCATATCTTATCTATCTAATTTATCTATCTATATCTATCTGGAGTATTTAATCTATATATTTATCCTTATCTATGTAGTCTATCTATCTAATCTATTTATTTTATCTATCTTTATCTATGTTACCTATGTAATCCATCTACCGTATGTAGTCCAGGCATCCTCAAATTGCAGCCGTCCAGTTGTTTGGGCCTCCAACTCCCAGAAGCCCTAACGAGCTTGGTCAATTGTCAGGAATTCTGGGAGCTGAAGGCCCAAACAGCTGGAAGGCCGTAGTTTGAGGATGCCTGAAGTAGTCTATGTATCTAATCTACTTTATTTATCTATTCTATGTAATGTACTCTATCTATCCTATCTAGGTATTTTATCTATCTTATCTATGTTGTCTATCTAATCTATGTATCTAATCTATTTTATCTATGTAATCTATCATTTTATCTGTTCTATGTAATCTATCTAATCTGTTTTATCTGTCTATGTAATCTATCTATCCTATCTATCTAATCAATGTATTTTATCTGTCTTATCTAGTTTATCTATCTAGTCTATGTAATCTATGTATCTAATCTATCTATTTTATCTATGTAATCTATCTACCTAATATATTTTATCTATTCTATCTGTGTAATCTATCGAATCTATTTTATCTATGTTATTTATCTATCTATCTATTTATCTAATCTATGTATTTGATATATCTTATCTACGTTATCTATGTATCTAAGTTATCTATGTTATCTATCTAATCTATGAATTTTATGTATCTTATCTATGTATTGTATCTATGTTATCTAAACTATTTTATCTATGTTATCTATCTAATCTATTTATTTTATCTATCTTATCTGTTATCTATGTATCTTATGTTATCTAGCTATCTAATCTATGTATTTTATCTATATTATCTATGTATGTAATTTATCTATATTATCTAGCTATCTAATTTATGAATTTTATGTATCTTATCTATGTATCTATATTTTATCTATGTTATCTATGTATTTTATCTATGTTATCTATGTATCTATTTTATTTATGTTATCTAATCTATTTTATCTATGTTATCTATCTAATCTATGTATTTTATCTATGTTATCTATGTATCTAATTTATCTATTTTATCCATTCCATTCTGTTTTATCGGTCTATCTAATCTATCTATCTTATCTATGTATGTAATTTATCTCTTTCATCTATGTAATTTATTCTACCTATGCATTCTATCTATGTGATCTATCTCTCATCTATTTTATTGGTACTATGTAATCTAGCTATCCTATCTATTTTATCGTATCTCTCTGCCAATCTGCCTGCCTCCCTCCCTCTCCCCCCGCCCCTCCTTCCCGGGCCCCGCCCCTCTCCTCCACTCCGGAGTTTCCCGCCTCCCCCTCCCTCCCTGCCTCCCTCCCTCCCCGCCCCTCCCTCCTCCATTGACGCAGTCCGTGCTGCACCAGATCCTAACATGGCGGCGGAGGCGGGAGAGAGGTGCTGCTGAGGGGCGCCCAGGCGGGCAGGCGGGCGGGCGGGGAGAAGCCGGGGCTCCGAGGCCGGGTGAGTGCCAAGGAAGGGGGCCAGCGAGGGGAAGGCCTCGGGGGGTGGCGGGTGAGCGGGAGGGGGTCCCCGGGGCAGGAGGGGGCGTTGGTGGGGCCTCCAAGTGGGGCGGGAAGCGAGGAAGCAGCTCTTTCATTTGAATCTCCTCCTCCTCCTCCAGGCCGCGCGTCCACTCCAGAGCGGGCCTGCTCGAGGCCTTGAATGGGGGCGAAAGGGAAACGAGGGGGTGGAAGGCGAGGGGCCTGCGTGTTTGTGTCCCTGTCTGTCGTGCGTGCCTGCCTGCCTCCATTGTGGCTTCGGCCTGTGTGGAAGTCTCTCTCTCCTCCAGTGGGAGTTGGGGGCCCTCCTTCCCTCCAACCCGAGTGGGTCATCTCCACAACTTGGTTCCACTCTGAGGCCCCTTCCCCACACGGCTGAATCCAACCCCACATTATCTGCTTTGAACTGGAATATATATATATATGGCAGTGTGGACTCAGATAACCCAGTTCAAAGCGGATATTGTGGTCTATTCCGGGTTATATGGATATGTGGAGGGGGCCCTAACTCTTGAACAGGCTTGGGCAAACTTGGGCCCTCCAGGTGTTTTGGACTCCAACTCCCACAATTCCTAACAGCCGGTAGGCTGTTAGGAATTGTGGGAGTTGGAGTCCAAAACACCTGGAGGGCCCAAGTTTGCCCAAGCCTGCTCTTGAAGGTATCTGATCCTTGATGGTATCAGGATCTGATCCCAGGTTTTCTGCTTTAAACTGGATTATATGAGTCCGCACTGCCAGATAATCTGGGATAACCAGAAAAGCTGGAATATAGGGCCAGTCTGGAAGGGTCCATACTCGCATCTCCAAAATTGTCCACCCGCCAGGCTAGATGAGAGAGGGGCACTTTTGCTTTTTGATGTTTCAGTTAATACAAAGCTTTTAATCTAGCGGTTTATTATTTATTTATTTATTTACATAATTTCTACCCCGCTCTTCTCAACCCCCGAGGGGGGACTCAGAGCGGCCTAACAGAAGGCAACGATTCGATGCCAATACACAATATAAGTACAATATAAAACCATAAACATTCAAAATTAAAATACAATTAACATTGACACATAATACAGATACACTTAAGTTAAAAACAGAGTTCCGTCCACCACATAAACATTGAGCCATAACCATCAACTTTCCAATTCCAATCCAAAGTGCTGCATTGTGCTAATGTGCAAAAGCCTGGTCCCAGAGCCACGATTTCACTTTCTTCCTGAATGCCAGGAGGGATGGGGTTGATCGTATGTCTCTTGGAAGCGCATTCCACAGACGGGGAGCCACCACCGAGAAGGCCCTCTCTCTCTCATCCCCACCAACCGCATTTGAGAAGTTGGCGGGAGCGAGAGCAGGGCCTCCCCGGATGATCTTAAATTACGGGGTGGGACGTAGCGGCAGATGCGTTTGGACAAGTAAGCTGGGCCAGAACCGTAGAGCTTTAAAGGTCAAAACCAGCACTTTGAATTGAGCTCGGAAGTGGACAGGCAGCCAGTGAAGCTGACACAACAGGGGGGTGGTATGCTCCCTGAATGTAGCTCCGGTTAACAATCTGGCTGCCGCCCGTTGGACTAGCTGCAATTTCCGAACTGTCTTCAAAGGCAGCCCCACATAAAATGTGTTGCAGTAATCTATTCGGGATGTGATCAGAGTGTGGACGAATGTAGCCAGATCAGACTTCCCAAGGTACGGGTGCAGCTGGCGCACGAGTCTTAACTGTGCAAAAGCTCCCCTGGCCACCGCCGAGACCTGGGGTTCCAGGCTCAGCGATGAATCCAGCTGCGAACCTGCGTCTTCAGGGGGAATGTAACCCCATCCAACACAGGCTGTAACCCTATGGTTGCCTCCAGATGTTTTAGACTTCAGGTCCCACAATTTCTAACAGCTGGTAAACTGGCTGGGATTTCTGGGAATCGAAGTCCAAAACACCTGGAGGCACAAAGGTTGGGACCCACTGTTTTTAAAAAGAGGCTGGATAGCCGTCTGTCAGGGATACTTTGTGCTTTTCCTGCATGACACCCCTGGACTAGATGGCCCATGGGGTCTCTTCCAACTCTATGATTCTATGCTTCTATGAAATATTGTTTATTATTTATTTACGGCATTTGTACCCTGTAGCTTCTCACCCCCAAAGGGGGACTCAGCACGGCTTACAATCGCAGCACTACAGGCCGCAACACCACAGTACATAATAAAAACCAATACAGCCATAAAATCAACATTAGTATAAACATTAAAACCATCATATTTAAAACCTACAACACCAATAATTAAGCCATCGACCGGAGCACATATTGTTGAGTATTCCTGACCCGCAATTCCATAATACCCCAAAAAATGCAGAATTGTTCACATGGGTAGCGGAGAGAGTGACATTTTTGCTCTAGGATGATTCAATGCAAGCTAACATTGGGCCCTTCCGGATAGGAATACTGTAATACTTCAAAAAGCAAAATTATCCACATGGGTAGTTGAGAATGTGACATGATGATTCCATGCAAGGAAACATTGTTGAGCATCCCATAGTTAGAATTGGAAAATACTGTAATGTACCTCGAACCACAAGGATAGACAGGTAAGAAATAAAATTATTACTCAAGCATTGTCCACTTAGATGGCTGAGAGAGTAGCACTTTTGCTTTCTGATGGTTCAGTGTATACAAATATTGTTGCTTATTCCTTATCTGGAATTCTGAAATCTAAAATATTCTAAAATTCAAAGATTCCTTACCTGAAATTCCGAAATACCTCAAAATGCAAAATTTGACCACATGGCTGGCTGAGAGAGGAACACTTTTGCTCTATGATGGTTCAGTGTACATAAACATTGTTGAGTATTTCTTATCTGGAATTTCAGAATACTTTAAAATTGCTGAATTTTCCACATTATTTATTGATGGAGTGCCACTTTTGCTTTCTAGTGGTTCAGTGTACACAGACACCGTTTCATGCACAATATTAAAATATGCTATGTATGTAAAGTGTACATGAAACATAAATGGATTTTGTGTTTAGAACTGATTCCAAACTCCAAGATACCTCAATATGTATATGCAACAAAAATCTGAAAGAAAGACAAAGCCTGAAATACTTCTGCTTCCAAGCATTTTGGAAAAGGAATACTTGTCCTTAATCAAGTGAATCTGACAGACCTTTACGCATATAATTAGAAGGGAAAGTAGACTAAGTGGTTGTTGGATTTGATAATAACTAAGTCCCGAGTGAGAAAAAGATACAGATGGCAAGAATTAACAAAATAGCTGGCATGGTGGAATTGGGGAGGAACTGCATTAAACTGATACTCAAAAGACTTAAACCAAAGCATAATTACTATGGTATATATTTTTTTATAATGCAGTGTGCATTTAGTATCTGCTGGGGTTTGGTTCCATGGATGCTCAAGTCCCATTATATACAGTGTAGTAAAATACATAGTATCACTTCTTTAAAAATGATAAAATAGAATTCAGTTCTGTGTATGCCTATACCATCTCTATATATGTTTATCAAAAATGGAACGTTTTCCCACTCAATCTATTTTCATAATAATAGTGAATGAGAAATGTGATTATATATTGCAATTGGTGTATTTCATTTTTATAAATGATTTAAATAGGAATGAGGAGTGAAGTAAAGCTTTCAGGTGTCACATATTGTTTAACAATGAAATTAAAAGCAGATTCTTCAAATGTGAAACATGCAGCAAAGAGACAAATGAAATTTTGTCTAAATACAGAATTATTTTCTTGCGTCATAAACAGCATGTCAGATACTGCATTTATTTCTATTTATTTATTTACAATATTTCTACCCTGCCTTTCTCAAACCCGAAGGTGACTCGGGGCAGCTTTACAACATAGGCAGCTATTCAGTGCCATTCAAACTATGTAAAATTACAATAAACATTTAAAACAGAATTATAAAATACATACATTAAAACCTTTAAAAACATATAAAACCACTACCTTCACTATTAACCTTGTCCTCCAAAAACAACATCTAAGCCATTCCAGTATTCAATTTCACATAGTTCCGTGTTTATCTATTGCACTAGGTTCCCAAAGGCTTGTTCCAAAAGCCACATTTTCACTTTCCTGCAGAAGGTCAGGAGGGAAGGGGCTGATCCAATATCCCAGGGAGGGAGATCCACAGCAGAGGGGCCACCACTGAGAAGGTTATCCTTTAAACAAAGATCACGTAAAAGTGCTACAAGAAAAAGTATGTAAAATGCAATTAAAATTATCAGAGTGCTGGAGTGCGCTCTTTGCAAATAAAGATTGAAGTGTTGGAGTTTTCAATAGTGCTTTTATTTTGGTTTTTGTTGTTATTAGTTAAGCAAAATTCATGGGAGCATGGAGGAGATCATAAACTGTTTTGTCATGATCGTGGCTTAAAATATTTACAAGCATAAAATCCAGTTGCCAAGTAAAGCTTTTAATTTGTTCAACCTGAACCATCAGACCACACTAAAGGTGAATCTGCAATTTAGAATTAATTCAGTTTGACACTACTTTAACTTGCATGGCTCAATATTTTGGAACCCTGGGAGTTGCAGTTTTTGGAGCCTTTACCAGAACCAATTTTTGATCTGGTGCCCCCTTTCAACTTTTTGTTGTCCCTGCTCACTGATTTATTTATTTACTGTATTTGTATACCACCCTTCTGAGGCGACTCAGAGCTGTTTTAGCCATTCTTTTCAGATCAGTAGCATGTTTCCATCACTGTCAGTTCTGTTTCTTCTGCTCTTTATTTTTAGCTAATCTGCCTCACTCTTACTTGAGGATAGGAAAATTCTCTATCCTGGCTGTTATAAAGAATTTTCTTTATCCCTTGTCACAATTTCCTGCCTATGGGATGGTCCGTCCTCCTAGAGATTGGAGATACTCGTGATGATTATGCACCCTTGAGGACGTTTCTGTATTCAATACATTGCCTCTGATGAAGTCCCTGCGACGAAACGGCCCTCTGCCGGCTTAGGGGTGAGCTGGTCAGGCAATTTCCCCACCAGCTTCACTTCGGTGAGACTACAGTGGGGGTTTTGTTTACCCGCTACTGCACTGCCAGCTTCCTTTGAATATCTTTCGCTCCCCGGACCTTGAAAGAACTACTACAACCAAGTAACCTTGCGGCACGCCATTGTGCGAGACCGCGCATGCGCATTAGTCGCATTATCCCGGGTGAGCTTGCTATACGGACTACCAAGACCAGCCTGCCCTGCGGTGCGCCATCAAGCTAATTCGCACATGCGCCCTGCTTATTGGGGCTCACTCGAGCGGTCTTTGGGAACCTTTGCCTTCCGTTAAACACGGACTTCTCCCTGGGTCGTTTGCACCACACCTATATAGGTACTATATTTTCATTTGTGTATTGCAGTGACCCAAGTACAGAGTCAGCGACTTCTCTGTCTCTGTTACAGATTTCTGTATTGATATATTGTTATGCAAGCTGCAATTGCTATGTTTACTAGTACCTAACCTGATTGTTACCTCTCATAGTGATGTACCTTACTATTATGTTTTCACATTGCACCTAAGACATTGTATTATTTGCTCCCACTGTGGACTGTGAATTATCTTTATTGTGCATTGGCGAATACTAAATTATTTTTGATACTAATTGACTACTGCATTGTTCATATACCTGAAGTGTTTTTTTGCATTCACCACGGTGTTGCCCCCTGTTGTATTTTGTCTTGGAGTCATAGCCCAGCACTCAAAGTACACCACACGAGGGACCTCTTCACCTGGGCAGTGGTGGAAGGCTTTGGCTGTTTTGCCACGGAGCTTGACGGCCCTCATGACACCCCAGAGAAGTACTTCCAGGGCAGCTCCATGGCAAAACTGGCAAGAAAAACCTTGTTGTTTGTTGGCGGCACACGACAGGAGGCTTCCCGTCTTTTCATAGGATAGATGGGTTTAGCCGACTTACTGAGGCTTCCTCCTGTGTGATGAGGTATGGGAAAAGCTGGGACGGTGTGGGGCGATTCTGGCAGCACATGTGAAGAGGTTGCAGTTCTGATTCAGAATTGTCCTAGGAACTCACATGTTTGGTAATGTACTTCTGTCAGGTATCATATGTACGGTATTATTGCCTTGCTTGCCAGATAGTGAGCTTTCTGAAGGCATCTGGCTTTCCTCTGTTAGTAACAGGAAATTGGACTACCTGATTTCTAGTTTCATCCAACAGGTCCGTTCTTATACAATGAAATGCGTTTGAGAAATCAATTGTTTACAAACAAGTCTGCCCTAGCCAGGTTTACTTAAGGAAAAGGTCCCACTGATTTTGCAAAGTATGTGCAATGAAGTTCAGTAGGAGTTATTCCTGTGTGAATGTGTTTATAATTACATCTTTAGTGCATTTGTATATTACAAAATAAGTTTAAAATGAATACACTGCTTTCTTTTGTTGGAGGCTGGTGACTCCTAGTGTACATTTCTAATGAGCAGTGGACCTAAAGGTAAATTCTTGAAAAGAGAGTTCTCTTACAAGAAGAGTGCAATTCATGCTTCTGTTCACACAGCAAACCTTGTGGTCTTTATTCAAACTGTTGTTGAATATAGGAGAGCCCTTGCACAGTGTTGTAGCATTTGAATGAATCTTGTCCTTCACATTTGCTCTTCCTATTATAGCCCTATTGTCAAGAGAGCCTCAAGTACAATCCAGGCATATTAGACCCTACATTTACAGGTCTGGATGCATAGATAGAATTTTGCCTGTAGACAGCAGTGAAATATCACGCAAGCAGTAATGCCACAAGCTGTGATACCATGTTGCTAATTCTTCTGTAGGCCTCAAAGGGAAGAGGTGTGAGTTTGCTTATAGAAGGGAATCTGGTTCTTCTTGTAGATTTGATTGATTCTTAAAGCAGCATTTCAACAGCAACATTCTTTGGTTATTTTTTGGACTTGTATGAAGAATTACTAGGTATTTTGGTTTAGTCTTTCTGTTTGAAGAACTCGTAGGCATAGCTGCTTAATTTAATTCAACACAAAATTTGTGGCCTATGCAGATTTTAAACTTTTGCACCTATTTATGTAAATGGTTTATAATTATAATTTTAATGCCTGAATTTTTCACTGGAACAGAGGTTCAAGGAAACTTAAAATTCAAAGGTAATATGTTTTATAGGTTTATATTATTTATTTATTTATTTCCAACATTTCTACCCCGCTCTTCTCTACCCCCGAGGGGGACTCAGAGCGGCCTAACAAAAGGCACAATTCGATGCCAACATAATAAATACAATATAAAACCAAAAACATACAGCATTAAAACACAATTAGCATTAACACATCATACACATTCTCTTAAGTTAAAAACAGTATTACTGTTATACTTTCTCTTAAAATGTAATCAAACTCTCTGTGGCATTAAAATTGATTTACAATATCATTAAAATATTAAAAATCTAAAAAAAACCAGTATCATACATTATTGAAACTTATTTCTTAAAAACAGTCAGTCCCCCAAAGTCCCTGCCTGCCAAAGAAGGACAAGAAAGGAGGAAGGGGAGTTTTGGGATATATGGGAGTTGTAGAGCCTAGAAGCAGCCATCAAGGTGTCCTGCTCTCATGTTCCCATTTAGCATGTCTGTGAGGATGGTGGAACCAAGAAAAAGGCCTCCCTCAAAGATCTCTGTTTCTAGGCAGATTTCATGGAATAATAGGTCCATCAGATAGTTTGGACTGGATAGAAGCAAATGACCATTTCAGTGTAATCATAAAACAACTGTGGTTTTCCAGGACAGTGTCTTGGAAGGAAGGATTGAGAGCCTCTGCCACTCATCTGCTTATGCTTGATTCTGTCTGGTGTCCCAGTATTGACTTCTGATCCGCCTGGGTGCCCAACTCATGATAGTGATTAAAGCAGACAGGCCAAGTCAATATTAACATTCCACTGAAGTTTTGGGATTTAATGATATTATTTTTGGGAACTGTATAGAATCTTGGTACTCTTTTGGGCTATTTATTTTATGCACACACAATCTCTCTCTCTCTCTCTCTCTCTCTCTCTCTCTATATATATATATATATATATATATATTCTCCTTTAGGAGAAACACAGATAGCAATGCCTAGACTCTTAGCTTCATTATACATTACATATATGAAAGGCATCATATGTTTTATAACAACATATGGCCATCAAGATGTTCCCCTTTCATCAAAACACTTTATAGGAAGTTTATCTCTCTATTCAGCTCTTCAAAAGTCTTAATAATAATTAACTATTAAATCATTCAACATAACCTTTTATCCATCAACATTATCATTAGGATCTTAAACACTAAAATAACACTCTTCAATGATACTGTCATTAAAACTGCTACCATACTGTAGCAGGCCACTGAAAATGGTTTAAGGCGATAATTATAGGTGGAAATTAATAGACTATATTTGCAACATACAGTAGGTTCTTAGTCAACCAGAACTCAAGCTACTAGCAAAGAAATTAACTAAAATTTCATACTGTTTTTATAATACAGTAAAACTGTATTATATTAAGTTTGTCTTTATTTGCATGTATTTACTGTTTTTAAATATGACATCAATACAGAGTTTATGGTATGGTATAATATAAGGTTTGTTTTTAACAGAAACTCAAGCAACCAGAAACCACATTTATCCAGCATATTCCGATCTCCATGAATGCTGGTTAATTGAGAGTACTGTACTGTATTATGAAATTTGTATGTTTAATAATCCAAACATCTCCCCATCTTGTATACATGAAAGTTAATCCTTGGATGATACTGGTGTGCAAGTTAGAAGTCACAAACTTCCAAGCAGGAAACAGGAGAAATGTGTGCCAGGAGCTTCTAGCTTGGGAGCTTGCTAGCATTTGATTGACTTCCATAGGCACAGGGGATGGGAAGGCTGCTACAGGTGTTTCAGCCTCGTGTAACAGTATCATCTTAGGATACTGCCACTGTAGGAGGTGGCAGCACTAAGCCCCAGATGGCCATTCTTCCTGCTTTATGCTGGGAATGCAGACCATCACTTCCATCTTTCAAAGAGTAGCCAAAACAGGAAGAATGATGCCTTGGCCTCACCACTGTTGCCTCCACTAATGTCCTGAGATCGCTTCTCAGGGTATCTGCAGTCTATTGCAGATATGTAATTTTTAAATAGAAACTTAAGTATGCATGTTTTTTTGGCATACACTGGGGGACCTAGAACAAAGTCCCTGTTGATACCAAGGTACCATTGTATACATAATGTACTTGGTCTAGAGATTATTCGAGGAACAGTTGTTCATATTGGATGTAAATTCTGGGCTGTTCCTTGTGATGATGTGGGTGGAGAATTTTATTTATTATTTATTTTATTTACATCATTTATATTCCATCCTTCTCACCCTGCAGGGGACTCAGGGCGGATCACAGTGCACATATACAGGCAAACATTCCATGCCATAGACATACAACATATATAGACACAACGAGCTACACAATTGGTCGAGAGCTCACCCCGACCCGGGCAGGCCTCGAACTCATGACCTTCTGGTAATTAGAGATCTTCCGCAGCTGACTCCCAGCCAGCTGTGCCACATTCCCGATGCAATTTTCCACTGCTATATATGCCCACTGTTCTCAACTACTGGTGGATGGTTACTTTTTTATGATTTCTGTTGTTCAGTTTTATTGTTTTAATTCTTGAAATGCAATGTACATTAATTGTGCTGTATTTTATTCTGCTTTGCTGGGCTAGTCCCCATGTAAGCCACTCTGAGTCCCTTCGGGGAGATGGTGGTGGGGTATAAGAATAAAATGATTATTATTACTATATTTTTCCATGGAATGTCTTCTATTTCTAAAAACATTAATAGTGTAACAAGTTAAAATTTTTCTGAGATGATTGTACCTAGGAAATCTGTACGTATATGCAATTCATAACTTTCAAGATATAATAAAATTAGTATGTAAACTGTTTTAGTACTTTTTTAAAGTTTAATGAAGGGAAGTGAACATAATTGTTGTTAACAATATATTTACAAATACAGGTTGAGCTGAACTGAATTCATTTTGAAGATGTAAGGGAACTTGAATGTCTTGCAGTACTGAGTGCTCTGTTGAGCTGTATCCCATGAAAACTGCAACAGGAATAGTTTGCTTTTTTATATCGGAAAATACTGTGTAATTTCATACCTATATATTTTTGTTTGTCAGTGTTCCTTAATCAAGGTTTTAAAAACACATTCAAATTTAGCACAATTCTCTTAATTATTAGTAAGAAATTAAAACTTAAAATTTATAATTCTATTACAGTCTTAAAGGTTGGAAGCCATGGGAGTGAAAACCCAGAGACCTCGTTGCTTTTTTGACATAGGCATCAATAATGTACCAGGTAAGAGAGATACCACTGGCTTCCATGTACAATTTTGTCATGTTGAAATGTCCAGCCGCACTCACTGAGTGTTCTGATTTTTTGTTTTAATTTAATTGATACATCCACTCAATTAACAAACTTTTGCCATACATGTGTTATCTCAATACACATTGTTCCAAAAGTCACTTTACCTTAATTGATGCTTTAAATATTCCTTGGATGTGTATCACCTGTTTCCCATGCCCCTCCCTCACTTCCCCCCTCCCTCCTGGAACAGCAATTCCTAATGATATTGCATAGATTTAACTGTGTGGAAAGCCTGGTTCAAAATCCTATATCTATCATCTCCATCTGTTATGTCAGTTAGAATAGACCATTTCCTATACCAGTCTTGTTTTGTATAACCATATACAAATTAAAATCATTAATTATGTATTCTGAGAGATAAGACCACCGAGTTTCCAAATCGCATCTTGTATTGTCTTTCCATCCTCGTAGCTATTGTAGTTTGCTAATGGCTCAATGACCAATGCAAATAGGGCTGGGGAGAGGGGGCATCTCTGTTTCATTCCACTCTTAATGTTAATTTGTCTTGAGTGCCCCGTTTCTTGTGATGGTTGCTTTACTTCCACTATATTCTTTTATTACCTTGCACACTCCCCCCATATTACCTTCTTCACAAATGTTGGTATAATTGTGATGGTATATGTTCATTCTCTCATATGTGGTGGGATTGTTGAAAAATTCAGAACGATTACATTAAAATGAGAAATGCAGTGGAAGAACTAATAGGGCAAAAGTTAAAGTGGGGTGAAGTAGAGGCAAAGGAAGATAATATTAAATGGACAGAAATCCTAAAATATATGATAGCTTCAATAGTTATAATGAGATATTACTGACTCTTTGTATCATATCTTTAACATTTGTGGGTGTAAATAATATGTCTTTATGCATTTTTATTTTTTAGCTGGAAGAGTTGTCTTCGAATTATTTTCAGATGCTTGTCCAAAGACATGTGAAAACTTTCGCTGCCTTTGTACAGGTACGTAGATGTTTTAAATTTGTTTTATAATGCAGGGCTGATAAAGGGTAGCCCATTCTGCTCAT
The DNA here is from genome assembly GCA_030556195.1 of Anolis apletophallus. Lineage (NCBI taxonomy): Eukaryota > Metazoa > Chordata > Lepidosauria > Squamata > Anolidae > Anolis > Anolis apletophallus. The sequence goes on from JARBWK010000002.1 coordinate 155,348,287, forward strand.
TGCAGAACCAAAGATTGATGTTGCAACTTGCAAGCTCCCCAAACCTGCCCCCACCCCCTGCAAAGTTCTCCATCTCCCCATCCTGCCCTTGAAATAGAGGTAGTTTTGTTCTGTCATTTTATGCTTTAGGCCCTGAATTACCATTTGTTTTAAAAAGATGACTGGTCACCAACCAAGAACATGGACAAACATAGCCACATGCACTTTCAGCATTCCTGCCTAATAGTAAGGATGCTAATTATTTGGGCTTTGTTACCCCTCATTGGCATCCCCAGAACATACTGCCCTATCTTGTAGCCATGTTTGAGGAAGAAAATTCAAAAAGGAAAGTCACACTTCTGTAAAATGGACTGCCTTGTGCTTTGAAAAAGACTGTTTTACATAAAGCAAGTTCTTCAAGTTGCATATTTGGGGTTCTGAAATGTTCTGTATAGAAGAGTCAGCTGTGTGACTGTGCTTCAAGGATGGCTTCAGTGACGAAGAATCATAATGTGTACCAATTTATGTTTTGGAATCCAGATTTGTTAACGTGTGAAAAGTAACCCATTCCCCCCCCCCCCCCAAACCTTAGGATAGACTGGGTATCTTGCTTGATTTCTAGATAGGCTTCATTAAGGATATTGTATCTGCAAGAGAATAAACAGATTTTTTTGTAGCCATAATCAAAGCCCTTATTTAAATAATTTGGAATTGCGCTTGATGTGGAACAAGTCTTTATTTCAGAAAACCAATGCTTTCATCAGTAGGATGAGATCAATCACTCATTCACACAATTATTTCTGATTTCCCTTTGTAAATTGAGATGTATATCTTTATTAGTAGCTCCTTCCATTTAGGAAATCTAGGAGAGTTTCAAAGCAGTTTGTAATATGGAATATAGAAATGGGAAACTTGTACGTATGTCTGACAATTTGGGCCATTAGAAGCTTAGCAGATAAACATAGTATTCATGTCATGTTATATTCTCACAATTTGGGTGAAAGTTATATAATAAGATAGCTCCTTACAATTTACACTTTACTTTGGTTGTTTGTGGATAAACAGTCTCATTAGAAATGATGGGATTCAAATGTTTTTCCCTCTGCAGGTGAAAAGGGTACAGGAAAATCAACCCAGAAGCCATTGCATTACAAAAGTTGTCTGTTTCATAGAGTTGTCAAAGATTTCATGATCCAAGGAGGTGACTTCAGTGAAGGTATAACATTGACTATTGGAAATAATTGTTTACAAATATGAAACGTATATGAAACAGTAATCTGAATCCTAAAAAGAAAACACTTAGGGTGGCAAACTCTATGCTGTGCCCAGCTTACCTGTCTGAATTTATCTCCTCCTATGAACCACCTCGGAGATTAAGACTGTCTGGGGAGCCCCTGCTCTGGGTCCCGCCTCCTTTGAGGGTGCGACTGGTGGGAACAAGAGACAGGGCATTTTCAATGGTGGCTCCTCGGCTGTGGAACTCTTTTCCCCAGTGATATTATAGCAGCTCCCTACCTCCTGGCCCTCAGAAGGAAAGTGAAAACCTGTCTCTGCGGGTCAAGCCTTTAGAGATTAACTGCAGTGCAATAATAGCTATGGAATTATGTGCAATGACTATTGGAACGGCCCCAGATTACAATTGTGGGTGGTGTGATTTTTAATAGTGATTGTAATGTTTTATATGTTTTTAATGTGCATTTAATTTTAAATCTTTAATGTATTTTAACTGTTGTTCAAAGGCATTGAATAGTTGCCATATGTAAAGGCACCTTGAGTCCCCTTTGGGTAGAGAAAGACGGGATACAAATAAAGTAAATAAATAAATAATCCTCTGTGGCGAGGCACATCAAATCAACCGGCTGGACAGGGTGGACCCTCTTTTACGGATCCCACCACTCCCACCATTTGTGGAGATTCGAGGTTAACTTGTATTCGCTGCCACCAATTATCTTTCTTGACCACCAGACTTATAAAGAGTAATGAGAAGACTCTATTTTAAATCAGTCACTATTTCATGAGAGAGATGTAGGTGAAAACCCCCCTTTGGTGAGGGAAACCCTATGGGTAGTAGTGAGCTCTTCTCTGACAGGAATATGTTTTAAAATGAGGCTTGACTCTAAATCACTGATGCAGAGAGGTTTGTTTTGATGAATAAACAGTTAACAATTTATTGTTGTACATAGCTTAGTTCCATATAACTTCTTCCGCAGAGGCACAGCTTAATAAGGTTGCTTAAAACTATTTAAAGTATATCCAAAGTCACAATAGAAACGCTATTGTATTTCCCAGCTACATTAGCTGTTTATTTTAACAATATAGGCACACACTAGCCTTCTTCAAGGTACTTTATCTAAACCCTGCTCTCTTCTCTTAGAGCGGGTCAATCTCAACTTCTCACTTAGAGTTCGTCTCTCTCTAGACTATTAACTCTTTACTTGAGCTCCTTATTTTGAGCTATAATTCCTGTCTTAAAACCTCTTAACAATCTCTCAGAGCTACACACTGAGCTCTCTTTCTTGACTCAAACTTGAGCTCTTCATACTTTGAGCTCCTATTCCAGACTGACTAACTTTTCCTCCTTCGCCTTGTTAGATACATTCTGACTCCTCCCCTTGCAGCTTCAGAGCTATGTTGTCATGACAACCTGCTCTCTCTCTCTGTGGCACTGCTTTTAATATCAGCACTTATTTTCCCTCCAATTCTCTCTCATTATACCCATATCTATATCTCCTACACAACACAATTAATCACTTCAACACATCCTCTACAGCCTATATTGAGATCAAGAGTCTACCCTCCGTATGAGAAACAGAATGGTTTACAATAGTCTGAATATATCATATTTCAGCAAAATTAGACTCAGAGGACGGAAGCTTGAAAATTGGAGAAAAGGATATGCAGATACCATACTGCTAGCAGAAAATAGCAAATGTTTGGAACAGTTACTGAAGAAAGTCATGGGAGAAAGTGTGAAAGCAGGCTTCCAGTGGAACATAAACAGAGATAGATTATTTATATAACTTTAAAGTGGATGTTGAAGCCATTGAAATAGTTCAAGATTTTCCATATCTTGGTTCAGTTATTGATCAGAATGGAGATTGTATTGTCGAGGGCTTTCACGGCCAGAATTGAGATTATAGTCAAGAAATTAGGAGACTTGAAAGAGCAGCTATGAAAAAACTAGAGAAGATCCTCAAGGGCAACGTTGGGATTTCCTATGCCGTTATATTTCCAATTTCTGTGTGTGGTTGTAAAAATCATCTGAGACGTGATGTTGGAGAAGAGTTCTGCAGTGGACTGTTGGAAGCAAAAATAAAGGGGTTCTAGAACAAATCAAGATTGAAGCTTCCCTGGAAGCCAAGATGACAAAAGTGAGACTGCTGTACTTTGAACATATCACGAGAAGGCACGCCTCACTAGAAAAGACAGATACCTCAAATGTGCCATATCCCTACCGATCATGGAAGCTAAACACTGTCAGCACTGATTAGTATTGCAGTGGGAGACTTCCAGTGAATGCCACATGCTGTGGGTTATATTTCAGAAGAAGGAACTGGCAAAGCCACCTCTGAATATTCCTTGCTTAAGAAAATTATGGCATTCTTAGGGTCACCTAGTAACTTGAAGGCATGTATATACAACATAGATGGTTATAGGGGGAAAAGGAAGACCACTTTGGAAATGGATAGACCAAATCAAGGAAGCTGCAACACTGAAGCTGTAAGACCTGAGCAGGGCTGTTGATGATAGGATGGCTTTGAGGTCTCTCATTCATAGGTTCACCATAAGTTAAGTTCGATGGCAGTTAACAACAAGATTATGAGAAAAATATAGAACAGCCTCATTCTGTTTTCATGACAATCAGTTTTTTAAGATTTACCTAATTTCACAGGAATTGAAGTTCCCTACATTCATAAAATATTTTCTGTGTCTATAAGAAACAATTACAAGACTTATCACCATTCTTATTAGTCATATTTTTTTTTCATTTTGTAACAGGAAATGGAAGAGGAGGAGAATCAATATATGGTGGCTTTTTTGAAGGTAAGAATATTAAATTCTGTGTCATAGTAATTAGTTTTATAAATACGTCTGTTAAGGAAACTATTTCAGGCCAGATTTTTTATTGAGGACAATGGCCTGATCTGTCCTTAAGTTCTAGAGCCAGGGATCAAAAAATAAAAATCTTCCTCCTGTATCATTTTGTAATATGGCCACTGGTGGCTCAACTTTGTTCCTCCCTTTCTACTTATCTTAAGGTTTCCCTTTTATTGAAGAGCATAAGTCTTCTATCCCTTAAGGTTTCCAAAGAGCTCTACTGTTACACAGGCAGAGATGAACCAAAACAAATACCCAGCTTGTGTCAAACTGTTTAATTAAAGCATCACTTACTGTCTGACTGTTTTCATAGTTCAAATAGAAAACAAAGATAGCACTCAGCCACAGAATATATATAGGTAGGTGGGTGGGTAGCAAACGCCAATGCAGTTTCGGGAGAATACCATAGTCAAAAGGTTCAATCCAGTAGTCAAACACCAAGAGTTCAATGATTAATGTCCAAAGATCAAGAGTCTGTACCATAGTCAATAGCCAGTCCAGAGAGTCAAGGTTCCAGGGTTCCAAGAGTTCAGGAGACATGTCAGGATACCAAAATCTACAAACCTGGGAGAAAAATCGGCAACAACCACAGCCAAATACAACAAATATTTTCCTCTCCAAATTTCAGTCTCCAAGATAGCTCCTTATATCCAGTTATTTATTTATGATCTTGTTACATCCCGTATAGATTATTGCAACACATTCTATGTGGGGCTGCCTTTGAAGACTGTTCGGAAACTTCAATTAGTCCAGCGGTCGGCAGCCAGGTTATTAACTGGAGCGACATACAGGGAGCACACCACTCCTCTGTTGTATCAGCTCCACTGGCTGCCTATCCAATTCCGAGCACAATTCAAAGTGCTGGTTTTGACCTTTAAAGACCTATATGGTTCTGGCCCAACTTACTTGTCCGAATATATCTCCCCTTACGTCCCACCTCGAAATTTACGATCTACCGGGGAGGCTCTCGTCTTCGTCGCAAATATGCTTGGTGGGGTCAGGGCCTTCTCAGTGGTGGCCCCTCGCCTGTGGAACTCACTCCCCAGCGAAATTAGATCAACTTCATCCCTCTTTTCCTTTAGGAAAAAACTAAAGACATGGCTTTGGGACCAGGCATTTGGTTAGATACTGGGCAGCAGACAGACAATAAAAAGATGACAAAGGTTATGAAAACGGACTATAGTTGGCTTGGACAATTTTGAATACGGAACTCGGATTATGTATTTAATTATGGATATTTAATTGGTTTTAATTGATTGTAAATGTATTTATGATGTTAATTGTTGGTTTTTATGGATTGTTATGTGGCATCGAATTGTGCCTTTTGTTAGCCGCCCTGAGCCCCCCTTCGAGGGTAGAGAAGGGCGGGTTATAAATAATTGAAATAAATAAATAAATAAATTGGGCATAGAGCTGAATACTAAATGGCAGTTGTACACAACAGTCTAACAAAGAAGACTACGATTTCTCATAAAGCTGGAAGGTGGTTACAGGTACTTACCAGGATTCTGTTTGTACTTTCTGGCAGCTTGAATTGTATTGTTGTCTTAAAAGGCTTATTTGTTGGAAGAGCAATTTATGATTCAAAGCTGCAATAAACAAGTCTCCACAAGACCACATATTTATAAACAACTCAAATTTATTTATATTTGTATATCAGAATTATCCCTTGTCCTCTACATATTATTGCTACCACTTTTTACAGACTTCTATGAATGTCAAATAAGACAAAATTATGAGCTTGTTTTCATAAAAACACTGATCTGCTTGAGCTAATAAAAATGAGGAGTTTAATGTGCACTGTTTTTGCTCAACAGATTTATTGAATTGTAAGGTAGTTCTGTTTACACATTCACTTATTCTGTGCTGTTCAAGGAGTAGATAAAATAATGGTTTAATATTTTTGCAAGTTTGACTGAGAATTATCGCACATGTCTTTCTGTCTTTAGTTTACCTGTCTGAATACTGAATAATGTTTAGCACTGAGATGATGCATTTATGCAGCTTGACTATCCTTATTTAAAATGCTAAAGAAATGCCAGTGCAAGGTAATACTTGGATTTTTGAAGTAATTCAAACGCTTTCTCTAGATGAAACCTTTGCTGTAAAGCACAACAAAGAATTTCTCCTTTCAATGGCCAACAGAGGAAAAGATACAAATGGTTCACAGTTTTTTATGTAAGTATCATGCCAGCTCCACTGTGTTTCTTCAACATTTGGATGATATTCCTTACAATTCAAATTGTAAGAACTTTGAATTGTTCAAATGGCCGAGTCTTTTTTTCTCTTGACAAAGTATGAATCCCTTTTAAAATTATGCAGTTTAACAGTGCACGTAATGTTTATTTTGGATGTAGCAAATAGAGTTAAAAGCATATAGGGAGTACATTCGAATATCTTAGTCATTCTATATGTAAGAATCAAGATGCATTAGAGCAGGGCCTCTTAAACTTTTTCCACTTGCAAGCCCTTTCCTCCCGATAAATTTTTCCATGATCCCAGCTGCAAAGGTATATAAAATAGGTGTAAAAATCCAACATTAGCGATAATGAATCAGCATTTGCAAGACTTGCTAAACAGACTGTTTTTCCTTTTTGTGGAGAACGGCTGAAACATTTTCTGAAAAGTCCATTGTAAACACTGCATGTCATTGCTAACAGATTTGTGTAAATGGGTGGCACTCAGAAACCTTTTACTATTGTTAAATTTTTCGCGACCCTAACATTGTGAACTAAGGGGACCCCATTTGAGGTCGAGACTCACAGTTTAAGAAGCAGTGTTAGAGGAAGCTGTCAGGAAACATCTCTGTTCAGTAGTAGCCATTGTTGAAGCTAACTGGGTGAACAATACCGAAGAACAGCCTACTGCAAACCTTGTGTAAGCCGTTCTGAGCTTACTTTCTTAAAATGCTAGCTTTGAGTACAGGGAATAGAAGGCTCAGAGGCAGTGCTTGTTTTGTCCAGATATTTTATGCTCTATTTCAACAGGCTACCTTTTATGTCAGGCCTTTTTGAATATCCAGTACAGGCAGTCCCTGAGTTATTAACGAGATAAGTTTGTTATTAAGTTGAATTTGTATATGTCCTAACAAATTCATTTTTTAAGTGAAGCTCCAGCCAAAACTATATTTTTACTTTTGGATAGCATATTGAAGGTTTAGCATCCCTTTGGTGTTTGTCTTGCCGTCCGTGATTCTGCTCAGAAGATTCCACTTGACTTCCTGTCCCTGTGATAATTGGATATTGAAAATTTTGGCTTGTTGTGGAAACAAAGACTGGTGCTGAAGCTTCAGTTGAGACACCTTTTCTCCACCTTAAAATGGAACAAAATTTTATTTTAATGGAAAAAAGAAACTGTTTTATTTAATAAGTTTTCAGTCTGGAATCAGAGTGATCCCAAGTTTCCCAGCTGTAATTAGATGATATTATAATATTTTGAGGACTGCTGTGCCTGTCAGAAATGTTATATTTTCCTTATCATGCCTGTCTCCCTTAAATTCTTTATGTTTTTCCTAATTTGCCCATCATTTGTCTTGATCTGTGCCTCCTTAGGTAGGGCAGTGTCTTCCTCTGAAAGGAGTGGGCTTAGATTTTATGACATATAAGCTATCCTTTTTAAACAGATGCATATTTGAAAAATTATTTTATTATAAATGAAATCGATTGTGTTCTGGTGAAATATTTTATCTGTATAAATTCATACAATCCCAACACCATCAAGAGAGTTATATTTCTGAAACTGTGCAGTATTTCCTCCCTTCTTTACCAAAAGATGCCATGTCCTAGTTCTAACAGGGATGGTGAGCTTGTATCTAGGCTGTACCGCTCTCTATTGAAAATGGGTACACTTATTTCTAATTGTCCTTCCAAACCAAAAACTTCCTCCTTATAGAAAATAAAATGTCAGACAGAAAGGTTCTAGCAATGGTTCCCAACCTTTGGGCCTCTGAGTGCTTTAGACTTCAACTCCCACAATTCCTAAAAACTCCCACAATTCCTAACAGCTGGTAAGGTGGCTGGGATTTCTGGGAGTTGAAGTCCAAAACACCTGGAGGCCCAATGATTGGGAACCACTGTAAAACTAGTTGAACTCTTTTTATATGATATCCAGCACAATATGTAAACAAAATGCTTTTGCAGGCAAAAGTGTCCAGTGATGTGAACTCTCATTGGCAGTGTGGCCTAGACAAAAAAAAAATCATATTGAGTACCAGATCTATACAGCACAGTGTTTGAAATTGCTTCAAATGTATGCATTGTGTTGTTACAGTAGTCTAATTCAGTGTTTCTCAACCTTTTTTGAGCCGAGGCACACTTTTCACATTTAAAAAATCCTGGGGCACACCACCAACCAAAATGACACAAAATGACACTCTAACACAGTATTTATACACTCAGTGTGAAACCTGGGCCTGTTTCGATGAACACAACATGGATATCTTGGCAGGAATGGTAGAAAGACACACACGGAGGTCTTGCTCAACAGCTGTCAGACTTACTCTGTGTTTAGTTTTTATTGCAGTCACCCTTTCCTCATGGAAAACGTCCCTGGTCCTCAGGGAAGCCGGCTGGAAAGAGAGCAGCCAGACGGAAACACATTCTGCGGCAGAGAGTTCCACTGCTGAACAACATGACTCAAAAACCACTGGACACATTGCTGCCAAATTTGGCCACAAAACATACTAATACTAACCCAAGGAGGGACCATCAGTCAAAAATTGATTTTGTCATTTGGGAGTTGTAGTTCACTCGCAAAGAGCATTCTGTCCTCCACCAATGATGGAACTAAACCAAACATGGCACACAGGACTTCCATGACCAACAAAAAACACTAGAAGGGTTTGGTGGGCATTGACTTTCAGTTTGGGATTTGTAGTTCACCTATATCCAGAGAGCACTGTGGACTCAAACAATAATGGATTTGGACCAAACTTGGCATGAATATTCCATATGCCCAAATATGAACACAGATGGAGTTTGGGGAAAATAGACCTTGTCTATATATGTGAGTATAATAAGCCTCTGAATTTATTCTTTTAAATAATGTTGTAATAATACTCACAATAATAATAACAACAACAACTTTATTTTTATACCTTGCAACCATCTCCCCATTAGGACTTGGGGTGGCTTACAAGGGACAAGCCCAAAGACAATTAAAACAAAAGAAAACGCTTACAATTAAAATATCAGCTAAAAACAATGCAACTTTACTTTTGAAAAATAATAATTATATGTCATGGGGTGGGGTGGGGGTCAGGATTTTGGAGATGCTTAGGTGTGGCGTGGCCAAAAAAAGGTTGGGAACCACTGCTCTAGAGGGGGAAATTTTAAAGCGGAAAACGTGGGATTTTGAAGTGGATTATCTGGCAGTGTGGATTGAGATAATCCAGTTCAAAGCAGATGTGGATGACCTGCCTTGATATTCTGGGTTATATGGCTGTGTAGAAGGGCCCTGTGTCCACACAGCTGCATAAAATCCACATTGAAGTGGATTATCTGGCAGTGTGGATTCAGATAATCCAGTTCAAAGCAGTATTGGGAATTGTAGTTCACCTACATCCAGACAGCACTGTGGATTCTAACAATGATGGATCTGGATCAAACTTGGCATGAATACTCAGTATGCCCAAATGTGAACACAGATGGAGTTTGGGGAAAATAGACCTTGACGTTTGGGAGTTGTAGTTGCTGGGATTTATAGTTCACCTACAATCAAAGAGCATTCTGAATCCCACCAACAACAGAATTGGGGCAAACTTACCACACAGAAACCCCACAAGCAACAGCAAATAATAAACCAGCAATGCTGAAGAGGGAGGGAGGGGGGAAGCCAGCCCTGCTCCGTTCGTGCGCTGAAGCCAGAAAGGAAAGGGAAGTAAGGAGGAGACGAAGAAGGGAGGGATGGATGGAAGGAAGGAAAGAGGGAGGGGGGAAAGGAAGGAGAGGGAGGGGGGGGAAAGGAAGAATGGAAAGGAAGGAGGGGGAGGGGGAAGGAAGAACGGAGGCAAGGCAAGGCAGGCAGGAAGGAGGGGAGAAAGGAGATTAGGAAGCAAGGGAGGGAGGGAGAGAGGAAGGAAGAAGAGAAGGAGGGGAGGGAAAGAAGGGAAGGGAAGAAAGATGGGAAGGAAGGAAAGAGGGAAGGAAGAAAGGGATGAAGCAAAGAGAGAGGGGGGGATGGATAGGGAGGGAGAAAAGCGTGTCCATGCTGGTACAGCAGCCGCAGTTGGAGCTGCCTCTGGCCACGCCCCTCCCCCACTCCCTGCTCCTTGCTGCGGCCCTGCTCCTTGCTTCTCTTGCTCTCGCCAGCTGGAGAAGCGGCAAGGAAGCTCAGGGGAGGCTTTTCGCGCCTCCAGGCCTGGCGCAAGGAGGGGGGACACGCACACGCCGCTGCCTTCCTCCTCCAATCACGAGCGCTCCTGATTGGAGGAGGAAGGGAGCTACGCGCGTGCTTGCTGCGGAGGGGGGGGGGAGGCGTGGCCTCCCTCCCTGGCCTTCTCCTCCCTCCCTCCTCAGTTGGCCGCTGGGCATGATCCTGGCGGCCGCGGCATATGTGCCCTTGGCCTCGTGGCACCCTGAGGAGGAGGGGGGAAGAGGCTTTCCAACGGCACACCTGATGATGCCCCACGGCACACTGGTGTGCCGAGTCACACCGGTTGACAATGACTGGTCTAATTGATACCTTATGCAACATTATGCCTTGCTATTTGAACTACAATCTCGACATCTGCCTTTTGAGTGTGATGTTTATTTTTATTTTTTGTTAATGGCATAATACAGAAGGTTTAGCCTGCTTTCAGCGATTCTAACATATTCTTTCTTTTGTTAAATTCTTCTAAGAACAACCAAACCTACACCTCATCTAGATGGGTAAGTGCTCTTGTACATCTTGATTGCAATTTGGAAAACTTTGTTTGACAACTATTTGAAATATTCAATGTGGTAAAGATGTCAGCTTTCTAAAATAACCTTTGATCTTTTAGGCTTCATGTTGTGTTTGGCCAAGTAATCTCGGGTCAGGAAGTTATAAGAGAAATAGAAAACCAGAAGACAGATGCATCTAGTAAACCTTATGCAGAAGTACGAATATTGAGCTGTGGAGAACTAATCCCAAAATCCAAAGGTTAGTATGAAATAACAAGTCAAATGTTTGTAAAGGTGTCTACTAGATTTTGTAATACAGGTGAGTCATTTTTTGTTTCACTCTTTCATTCTGGACTCCAGTAGACAATGGAATCCAGTTGGGCAATTTAGAATGGAGAACCGCTGTTAGTTGTACTTTGTATTTTAATATATGCATTTTATAATAATATATTTTAATGTGTGTATTTTATGGTGATGTATTTTAACTGTGCTGTGCCTGCCTTGAACCATGAGGAGAGGTAAGTAACATTATTATTATTAATAATAATAACAATAACAGTTCCTCTGCCTGACATCTCTTTTGCCCAGTCCCCAAATACCAGTTAATTCCCACTGTGATCAATGGGGCTTGTTCCCCTTCTTATTGGGAAGCAGCTGGTTGACAGTCTCACTTCATTCCAGAAATGATCTCTGGTGTGATAAAGAGCAATGAGAACCCGGTTGTAGTTTTTCCTCATGCAAGGGTGGGTAAGAATATCAGTCAGCTGTTCTTTTTAGTAGAAACTGCAAAAAACATAAGACAGAGCTGTGAACGTGCAACAAGGCTCCAGTTAAAAATGGCATGTTTTTGCAGCATTTGTGTTTTTTCTGTCCTAATATTCCTAATTCCCATAAAAGTTGGAGGCCAATTGTAAATTTGTTCCTATTTTTCTGAAACATATTTTATTTGCTCAAATGAATTATTTGGATTTCCAGTCTAACAATTGTATATCTTGTAATGTGTTGCTGTTGAATAGGTTTTTCAAGGCACCGGGCTTGAAGGGCTTTTGTGTTAAATGCACACCATGTGTATTAAAGGCATCGTATTTTGTTGTGCTTTCAGTACACATAGACTAGACATTTTTTACAATTATCGCTGTGTGAATGTAAACAAATACATTTGCAAAATGCTTTAGGCATTTTTAAATGACGAAAGAGACTTGTTTGGACTCTTGTGGTGTTGGTTATTAGGGAAAACTACCCTAAAATATAGCATTCAAAAATCAAACAGGATACTAAAAGTTGAGCAGTCAGCCTACAGCTAGCAAAATGTGAGGTGCATTTGATATGTTTGTAAAGAATTAAGAGCTTAGGCAGGCAAAGATACAGAGTCCAATCTAAAAATCACAAAAGGTTTATTTACCATAATAAACAATGGCTACATTTCTTAATAGTAAGGAACTGGGTCTGAGCTACTCTAACACCCATCTATTCTGAGGTTTCAAAGAGAGGGGGGAAAAACACCAATCACTATATCCCTGTGACACACACACACAGAGATCTCAATGCACACAGCAGATACTTCGATGTAAGAAAAGGTCAGGTTTAAAAAGGCTTGCAGTAGAAAAGTATACATTCTACACAACCAATCAGAATGAGAGCAGAAACAGAGAGGAGAAAAAATACATTCCCAACTGTCATACAGGAGACATGGAGGAAGGGAAACCCTTACTCTATACCAGGGCTGTCCAACTTCTACCGGACCTGTGGCCGGAATTCCAGTTACTGATGACCTGGGGGGCCGAAGGGTCTGCCTCTGCCCCCGGCTCCGCCCCCTCCCCGGCTCCGCCCCCCCGGCTCCGCCCTCTCCCGCCTTGAGGTGTCTGTGGAGGACACCGGGGCTTTGACTTGGAGATAGAGATGAACACCAAAATCCCAGTCTCAAGTCCCAGTCCCTGCTTTGAACTGGATTATATTGCAGTGTGGACTCAGGGCCCTTCACACAGCCATATAACTCAGAATATCCAGGCAGGAAACCCCACAAAACCTGCTTTGAACTGGATTATATTGCAGTGTGGATTCAGGGCCCTTCCACACAGCCATATAATCCAGAATACCTGCTTTGAACTGGATTATCTGAGTCCACACTCATATAATCTGGTTTAAAGCAAATACAATGGGATTTTATTCAGATGTGTGGAAAGGAAGTCAAATAAGAAGCCAGGGCCCTTCCACACAGGCCTATAACCCTGAATGATAAGGCATAATATTCATTCTGCCTCTGCTAATAATAATAATAATAACAACAACAACAGGTTCCTGGAGTAGGAGACCTCCAAGGGCCATCCAGGGCCATCCAGTCCAATCTCCTTCTGCCATAAGGGGAAAATACAATCAAAGCATTCCTCACAGATGACCATTCAGCCTCTGATGATGATGATGATGATAATAATAATTACAATGGGTTCCTAGAATAGGAGACCTCCAAGGGCCATCCAGTCCTACCTCCTTCTGCCATAAGGGGAAAACACAATCAAAGCACTCCTCACAGATGGCCATTCAGCCTCTGATGATGATGATGATGATAATAATAATAATAATTACAATGGGTTCCTAGAATAGGAGACCTCCAAGGGCCATCCAGTCCAATCTCCTTCTGCCATAAGGGGAAAACACAATCAAACCATTCCTCAGCCATGTTGAATCAAACCTAAACTCTCATGAGAGCAACAGAAAGTACTGAACCTTGAGTTTGGGAGTTGTAGTTCTCCTCCATCCAGAGAGCACTGTGGACTCAAATAATGATGGATCAGGACCAAACTTGGCACGAAGCCTCAGGAGAGGAGGAAGCCGGAAAGGGAATGGGTGAGCACCCCCCCGTGCTCCGTAGTCGGCCCCGCCCGTTTTCGCTCTGGCCACGCCCCCTCTCACCCGTGCACTCTCTCTCTCTCTCCTTCCCTCTTTCCTTCAGGTGGTGGAAGGGGGAAGGAATGAAAGGGGGAAAGAGAGAAAGAAGGAGGGAGGGAGAGGGGGGAGGGTAGTAGGAGGAGAAGGAAGAGAGCCTGCTCCTCCTCCCTGCCCCTCACCCCCCGAAAAAAAAAAATAAATAAAAATATTCCAAAAAAATATTTTAAAAATTTTTTTTTGAATCTTAAAAGGCAGATATCTTGCAGGAGGGTAGGGGGCCGTGGGGAAGGGGCTGGGGGCCGTATACGGCCCGGGGGCCGCCAGTTGGGCAGCCCTGCTCTATACTAAACTAACTAACTTCCTCATTGAGGACTTGAGACTTGGGCAGTGTGGGGGTCAAATTCCAACACTGGTAACTGTGTATTGTTTTCATTCAAAGCTAAGAAAGAAGAGAAGAAAAGACGAAAGTCATTGTCTTCATCCAGCGATTCAGAAAGTTCAAGTGATTCAAAGTCTTCTTCTGATTCATCATCTGAATCTGATAGTGCTTCTGAAGAAAAAACAAAGAAAAAGAAAAAGAAACACAAAAAGAATTCCAAGAAACATAAGAAAGAAAAAAAGAAGAGGAAAAAGAGCAAAAAGAGGTATATTGGGAAGCTGAAGGGAAGTATGAGTTGGTGACAGCACTAGGAAATACATTGCACTTTTGTATCTTTAATATGGAATTGCCTCGTATAATCTATGACACTTCTTTTCATTTTCTTGTCATATTACAGAAATAATACATCACAAGTTTTTGTGATTATGTTTTTAAAGATAAAAATGATGAAACATGCCTGTGTAACCATGGTGACTACAAAAGAAATTTCAGGGTGGAATTTGAGATATTTCAAAAGTGTCTCTAGGAAAATATTCCACGGTTTTAAAGGGTTTGGGACTTCCCTCTCTGTTCCTGAAAAATCACAACAGTTTTGCAGGCTGTTGAGGCAGAACAACCTTACCTTCCCCCAAAAGAAATTGAGAAGCAGTGGAAGGAAACTACATTTCCTTCCTACCTCCCATGGAGCCATATCTCTTGCTGTGTCAACAGTGAGCAAGCAGGAAGGTGGAAGATATAGCACATATTCCTTTCTGACTTTGTCATAAGACTATTCTGCCCGATTAATTTACACTGGCCAATACACATTTTGGGGTTCTCAGACCTTTAAAGCCAGTTCATGGTCCCTCAAATTGTTGGGGGGACGGGACTATAGTTTGAGAAAAAATTGTAGTGCAAAAAAACATGAAAGAACAATATTTAAAATGAAGAACAATTTTAACCATAAGCTTTCCATTATTTCAGCTTTTGGCTGATGAAATTGTCAAGTTTAATTGGGACTGTTGCTGTTGTGTGCCTTTGTGTGGTTTTTAGACTTAGGGTGACCCTAAGTCTAAAGTTTAGGGCAGGGGATGGGTAAATTACCTTGTGAGCCACATTCGGCCCACAAGCCTTAGTTTGGGGACCTCTGGGTTAGACCTGTTTCTAGGTATATTTGACCTGCTGATTCCAAAAATGGCACAGGTTTTCCCTTATCAGGTCTAGTTTTTGAGATACAGAGCATATGCCATATACCAGTCCATCTGCTCACCCATAGAAAACCATGTTAACTGTAGCTAAGAAACTAGAGCAGATATCTACCCAATGCAATTTTCTGAGTGACTGTCCCAAATAACCCCAAAAGCAGGCCTAAAGACCAAGACACCAAGATGTTTTTGGTTGGGCTGTATTACTTTCCAAAACAAGAAATCAAAGGAGGGGAAAATTTCCCAGGCAAGTTTTCCTTATGGACTGGTATTCAGTCACAGAAGATGAAAGGCTGGAATTGTTTGGTTAGCTTGCTTTTATGGAGAAGGAGATTATTTTTATTATTTTTATTATTTTATTTACTCCCATAAACATAATCCTTAACTAACATTTCTATTAGAAAATTCATGAGTCCAATGTTTCTATAGCTCCGAAAGCTTAGAGGCATTGAAGCAGAAGAAGAGGGACAGGCTGGAACGTGCTGGAGAACACTTCTTCCCATTGTTTTTCATTCATGGATAGGATAGTTTTCCTCTCTCTTATGTTTTCTCATAGTTTCTTTCATTCCTGCTGTAGGATGAAGTGCTCCAAAACAAAATATTCCCTTCCATATATGAACTGCATCTACTATTTTCAGTAGCTACTAATTAGCGGGGGCTTAAACCACTGAGCTGCTGAACTTGCTGACCGAAAGGTCGGCGCTTCAAATCTGGTTAGGCCCAGCTTCTGCCAACCTAGAAGTTTAAAAACATGCAAATGTGAGTAAATCAATAGGTACTGCTCCTGCAGGAAGGCAACAGTGTTCCATTCAGTCATGCTGGCCACATTACCTTGGAGGTGTCTACAGAGAACTTTGGCTCTTGGGCGTAGAATTTGAGATGAGCACCATTCATTCCCCAGTGTCAGACCTGACTAGACTTATTAATTAGTGATCAATCATGTACTAGTCTGATGTACCTTAGAGAAATTCACGCTCGGTTTAAAAGAGATGGTTTTAATATAAACCTAACACAAGTAGATCCCTGTCTCGTGAGCTTTTTATTATGGCTGAATACAAACTAAACTAGCAAACAGATTTGTGTATTACAATTTCTTAAACATAATCAAATTGAGATGCTTGTTTTGGCATGTATAAATGACAAAAATATGTTAAAATACACCTTGATAACTTTTGTTCTTTTATTAATGAAGCTCAGCAAGTGAAAGTGAAGCAGAAAACCCTGAAGCACAGCAACCACAGTCTACTGTCCGTCCAGAAGAGATTCCTCCTGTCCCCGAAAACAGATTTCTTATGAGGAAAAGTCCTCCTAAAGTGGATGAAAAGGAAAAAGAAACGAAGAGCAGGGAAAAAGAAAGGGAAAGGTAAAATGGTGTTTGATCAGGACTACACAGTGATGTTTAGTTGTGCTCTTTATGAACTAAACAGTTACATTGACCAGAGTTACCTGCTTCATGCCGATAATTTCAAATGCTTCAAATAAAATATAAAATATCAATTGTGCTTAAAGGAATCTTACAGGAAAGGAAAAATATTATTCTCAGTTCTGGATACATTAATTTTAGTGACATTTTCATGATTTATTAAGGACTGAGGCATTTCAGAATCAACTTTTTGAAATACACTTTATTGAACAAATGTTTTACATCTTATTACAAATTCACAACACTTAGATAAATATACCAATAACTAAAGAAGAGTGACAAATTAGCTTTTTGTAAAGCTTGACTTTTTATAGTTTTCACAAAACATATAATTTGTACATTTGATTCCCCCAAATGCTACAAACATTTAACTAACTGGTTGGGCATATACTGTATAAACTTCATGATTGCACAATTGTCAAGGAAAATTCAGAAATCAAAGCTGTCCCAGAATTGTAATGACATTTCTCTGTTCTTTATTTTCAGTAATCAATCGAATTGTCAGTCATTTTATCAGAGAAGACTGTTGGTGACAAGATCTGGACGGAAAATAAAAGGAAGAGGACCAAGGGTATGCTTGCTTTCTCACAATCAAATTGGTTTTATCCTTGTGATAAGGATAAAATTGCACAATATTTCTGAGAGTTGATTTGTTGATGGAAGCTTTGATGAGGTTTTTGAGAAAAGCGTTCTAAGGATAAATAGGAAAGATATGCTATCTTACAGTAGCACAGTGTCACAAATGTAGGTATTACATCCCACCGGTGTTGCACACTGCTTCTGTAATTACACAATGAAAGAGCCAGCTGTTACTAGCTTTTGTGCTGCACTCCAGAAATATGGCTTTTTTGCTTAACAGCATTTTAAGATGAGCATGAAGAAAACCTTGTAGGTTTGCCTTAGAACAGGGGTGGGCAATTACCGGCCTTCCAGGTGTTTTGGACTTCAACTCCCAGAAATCCTAGCCAGTTTACCAGCTGTTAGGATTTCTGGGAGTTGAAGTCCAAAACACCTGGAGGGCCAGTAATTGCCCACCCCTGATGTGGCTGATGCACTTTTTATTCTGTGGAAGAGCGGGGCTCCTTTGTTCCTGTCTATGCATAACACGAATTCAGCCTAATACTAGTATTTGTGTTGGCTGCCCAAAGTGTGCAAATTATCTGTCCCCCTGAATAGCCTTGACAGTTGAATCCCTCGAAAGTTTATTCTCTCTTATAAACAAAACTTTTTTTCCCTCCAAAACACCTAAACCCATAGGGTTGAATCTGAGGTTGCTTTTTAGGTAATTCTTAATATTGGTTGGAATTGAACATTGGTGTCTGTTCTTGTCAACCCTGTGCTAGTGACATTAATTTCGGTAAGAAAGATTTGTATATAAATTACCATTCTGAAATTACGATGGAAGTGCTTAACTTTAGTTGATTCATCACTTTCTTTTGAGTATTACTGCGGCTTGACCACTTTCAAATCTTTACAAAAAATAGTTGTTTACACTATTCCTTCAACAATGAAGAAAAATGTAAAATTTCAGTGATCTTGCTTTTAAATGTATGGACTCAAAAACCCAACTGTAGGGGCTTCCGGTCGGGCAAAGATGGCGGCAGGCCAGACATCTTGAGGGCTCCTCAAGAAGACGACCGTTTCTGCTGGGCAGAGGGTGCATCACGCCCTCACCTCTGACCGCGCCAAGCGGTCAAGAGGTAGTAGGCTTGAAGGGACCCCATCGCTGGCCCCAGAAGTCCCCCCCTCCTCAAGAGGGGGAGACTGTGAGGGCCCGGTGGCCTCCCCCTTACCGGCGAGAAGGCCGTGGATCGGGAAGCGGGCACACGCCCGCATCTACTGCCGCCCAGCCCACACTAAAACCAGGGGAAGAAGACCAACACAGGACGGGGACAAGCAGCCCAAGGGAAGGCAAGGGAAAAAGGTAAAAAGGGACGCAAACCCGAGGGCAGAGGGACCAGCGGACGCGGGGAGAAGATCGAACCCGCGGAGGAGCAAAGGGAGGACAGGAGGAGACGCTCGGGGGAAACCGGGACAGCTCTTGGCTGCGTAGAAAGCGAGAAGGAAGAGGGGGGGGGGAGAAACCCGAAATTCAAGATGGCGGCGCTCACCGGGTGAAGACAGCAAACAGCAACTTGAAGAAGAAGAAGGCCATCTTTGGAGGAACTTTTCCCGCCGCGGGTGGAAAGGGCGCGAAAAGAGAAGAAGCCAGAGAGACGCTAGGGCCAGAAGGTACAGGAAGTGCGAAGGAGGAGAGCGGGAGTTGGATCGGAGGACAGGGAGGACCGCCCAGTGGCCAAAGAAGGAACAGCAGGGCCATCAAAGCAGGGGAGACAGGCGGAATACAGCGAAAAAAGCAGCGGGAAGTGGAAGGAGGCAAGAGGCAGAGGAGAAAAGAGAGAGAGGGGAGAGACGAGCGGGGAGGAGAAGGAGGGACAACACAGGGAAAGAGTCAAGGGAAGAGGAACAGGAGCCCAACCTTCTCCCCTCCCCCAACACGGAAGGGACCTTCCTAAACAGGAGGGAAACAAAAGGAACACCTCACCTCTTCTAAGCCCAGCCAGAGTTACAAGCATAAGAGCCCGCCCCTGAGGTGCTAGGACCAGCTGTGTTCAAACTCTATTTTCTGAAAGATAGGTCGGGGTAACCTCTACCTGGAAAGGTGCCTTTGCTAAAAGACTGCTCTCAGGAGGATCAGCCAAACTTGCTCTGGCAAGCTTAGGCTAGGAGAAGACTTGTGTCCTGCCCTATCCTCACTAAACCGAGAACCAACAGAGGGCACTGCTCCAGATGCAGGGGGCACGTTGAGGAAGAGGGAAACATACTGATCCCGACAGGGAAACCAGCACTCCAGAGGACGCAAACGGTACCGGTCAAGGCCCCCTCCTCGCACACTACTGTGCAAAGCATTGGGGCAGGAAGAAGCACAAACAAGCAAAGACAACAAGACGGGCCGATCACGACAACATCAAAGTCACCGCGCACAGTGACCACACAGTTGGGAGTCCAGACTGGTGGAGTCATTAAAGGAAAAATGACAACACCAAAGATCTTTAAGGACGCCAAAGGTGTCCAGAAGAGGCTGGCAAACAATGAGGAAGCGACGATGCAGAATATTTTAAAAGAACTCCAGAAACTCTCCGAGAAGCAAGATATAACGCAAAGGAAAGTTGACGAAGCGGCGGCGAGGCATGACGCCCAACTGCAGGAACTCAAAACCGATTTGAAGAAGGAGCTGTCGAACGTGAGGGAAGAAATACTCTCAATTAAGCAAGAGGGGGACAAGATCAAAAGTTCGCAGGGGAAGCTGCAAAAAAGAGTAGAATCCTTGGAAGCAAGGAATGCAAAATTAGAACTAATTCAGGAGAGGATGGAACAGAACACCTTGGAGACAAGGCTACGTTTCAGAAACTTAAAGGAAGACTCGCAGGAGGACGTCCAGAAAATCATCAGCAAACTCGTCCACCATCATAGGTAAAGAGGAGGAGGAGGTGCACCGGGAAATAGATAAAGCGTACAGGGTCCCCTCCGCATACGCGAGACGGAACACTGTACCACGGGACGTGGTGGTCCAGTTCTCAAGGAGAAAAGTCAGAGATGAAGTTCCGATGAAACAAAAGGAGGCGCCAACAACTTACAAAGGCCACAAAGTAATCATCTTAAAGGAATTCACGGCAACCTCAATCAGCAAAAGGAAGAACTACCTCTTTCTCACAGAGGAACTGAAGAACAGGAACATCAGATTCCGGTGGGAAAAGTCAGAAGGGATTATGGTTACCTATAGAGAGAAAAGGCACTGGTTGACCATGGTGGCCAAAGCGCAGGAGTTTCATGCGAATCTCCAGAAAGAGTTTGGTTTGAAGAACCCATCCCAATCTGGTCAGACTGAACCAACCAAAAGGCGACGATTCTACTCCCCGACAGAGGAGACAACCCGAACCAAAGGGAAACCCCGAGATCTAGAGGCGGATGTGACGACAAGGATTACGGATAACGGGAATGACGACCCGGGACACACAGTGGAAATGCAAAATGTATGATCCCGTACTGCAACTACTGGGCTATTCCAACAACATCAATGGGCTGAACTCGCCGGCGAAAAGGAAAAAAGCATTCAATATATTGAGAAAGACCAAATGTGACATTGTGGCATTGCAAGAAGTCCATATTAAGAAGGCACATGAACACCATCTGATAAACAAAGGCTTGGGCAACCTGTTCTGCTCGCTAGCAAAGGAAAAAAAGGGGGGAGTTGTAACATACATCAGTGACAAGGTCCCAGCCAAACTGGCATTCACAGACTCAGAGGGGAGAATAGTGGGAGTGATGATTGAAGCGGGAGTGTCTCGCCTACTAATCTGCAATATCTATGCACCAAACGGCCCCAAGTCAGAGTTTACCAAGAACCTCGCGAATCTTATAGATGGCCAGGAATACGATGGGCTGATTGTGCTGGGCGATTTTAATGGAATAGTAAACCCCCGTCTAGACAGAACGCAGCCATCCGCTAAGACCAAGAAGGCATTGCAAGGCCCCTCCGGTGTCCTACCAAAGACTCTTATGCACCTGATGTCTGATCTCGCTCTGGAAGATACCTGGCGCCTTCATAACCAAAGGGAAAAGGACTACACATTCTATTCGCACAGGCACCAGAGTTGGTCCAGAATAGACATGGTCTGGATGTCCAAATCGATGGTACCGAGATCATCCCGAATAAAAATACATCCAAGAGACATGTCGGACCATTGCCCGATCACACTGGAGTTAAACCACAGGCCCCCAGCGAGACGCTGGAGGCTTAACGACAACCTGCTAAAGAAAGAGGAGGACATACAGAAATATAGAAAACTGACGGCGGATTACTTTAAGATCAACGACATATCGGAAACAAGACCGGAGGTGGTTTGGGACGCTTGTAAGGCAGTGCTTAGAGGACATTTTATCCAACATAACGCAGGCAGAAACAAAGCGAAATGAAAGGCGCTCCAAGATCTACAAATCCAAATCGAATTGGAGGAAGCGTCTCTGAAAGAACATCCAAAGAACCGGGCCACGGTCGCCAGGCTGTCCTCATTGAAAAAACAGAAACACCACATGGAGGTCGAGCAAATCTCCAAGGATCTTAAATTCTTAAAGCAAAGACACTTCCAGAACGCGAACAAGCCGGGCAGGTGGCTGGCGAGAAGGATGAAAAAGAGGAAACAAATGGGATACATAACCAAGCTTAGATCCGGTGACAAAATGGTCCTGGGAGAAGAAGGCATACAAGACATGTTCCAGACCTTCTACTCAACGCTATACTCCAGGGACGCAACCAAAAAAGAGGACATCGAATAGTACCTGGCGACGCAACCACTGGGCAAGATACCAAAGCGCTACAGGGAGGCACTGAATGAAGAAATCTCAGAACTCGAGATAGAAAAAGCTATAAGGAGGCTGGACGCAAACAAAGCCCCAGGGCCAGATGGGCTAATGGCCAGGTTCTACAAAATGTTATCAGGTGAACTCACCCCCTTCCTGAAGAGGATCTACAACAGGGTGCTTGCAGAGGGGGTAGCGCCTGACTCCTGGAGATAAGCAAATATAGTCGTTATCCACAAAGAGGGAACAGACGGCACAAATGTGGCCAATTGCAGGCCTATATCACTTCTGAACATAGACTACAAGATTCTGGCAATCATCCTAGCCGAAAGGCTGAAATCCTGGCTTAGCATCTGGATATCACCTGACCAAAATGGTTTTCTTCCCGGAAGACAGACCAAGGACAACACCAGAACAGTAGTGGATTTGATTCATTACTACGAAATGCACCCCCACAAAGAAATCGCCTTTCTTGCTCTTGACGCGGAGAAGGCCTTTGATAACTTGAGCTGGGACTTCTTCCGCCTGCTCATGTCAAAAATGGATGTGGGCCCGCTCTTTCAGAATGCCATCAGGGCAATATACAGAGACCAAACTGCGAGAGTCTGGGTCAACGGCCGACCAACTGGGAACTTTGCAATACAAAGGGGACGCGGCAGGGTTGCCCACTCTCCCCGCTGATATTCATCATGTCCCTGGAGGTGCTACTCAGATCCATCAGGGCAAACGACCAGCTCAAGGGCCCTTCAATAGGAAGCCACACACCTAAAGTCAAGGCTTTCGCGGATGACATAATTTGCTTCATTGAAAGGCCGGTAACCACGATCCAGACTTGGATAGCGGAAATAGAGATATTCGGATCACTGGCGGGGCTGAAAATCAACAAGAAAAAAACGATGATCCTGACAAAGAATATATCTAAAATTCGGCGAGAACAGTTAGAGAGGGCCTCAGGCATGCAAGTCACCCAATCTATTAAATATCTGGGCATCCACATAACGGCGCAGAATTGCCAGCTGCAAAAAAACAATTATGACGCATTGTGGGAGAAGATTCAGAAATACCTGCTCAGTTGGAAAAGCGCCAACTTATCGCTCATGGGCAAAATAGCGGTGATCAAAATGAACGTCCTGCCCAGGCTACTGTATCTCTTTCAAACCCTGCCTATTATCAAATCCACCACCATCTTTGACACCTGGAAGAAGGACATCCTCAGGTTCCTCTGGGACACAAAAGAGCGAGGATTAAATACACGGTGCTCACGGACAGAAGGATACGGGGAGGGCTGGATCTACCGGACTTAAAGCTCTACTATGAGGCCTGCGGTCTGGTACACATAAGAGAATGGATAAGTTTGAAAAATAAAGAGCTACTAGCCCTGGAGGGCTTTGACCTCCTCACAGGATGGCACGGGCACTTGTGGTACGGCAAGTCAAGAACAAATGATTGCTTCAAGAGACATCCGATAAGAGCAGCCCTGATGAAAATATGGGAGACCTATAAGGGGCGATTCTACCAAAAAAAAACCCCTGTGGGTGTCACCCATAGAGGCCGACCAACGGCACCTGCTGGGCTGGGACAACTGGCCAACCTATGAGGATATGACACTTAAAGTGGGGACGAAGAGAAGTCTGAAATCAAGGACACGGCTACAGCAACAGTGTACTTCTCTCAACTGGCTCCATCATCTACACGCCATGGCATGCTTCCAGAGGGACGAACGGACGGGCTTTGCGGAAGGAGAGCATTTCTGGAACAACTTTCTGATCAAGGAGAAGAAGCTCATCTCCAAGGCCTATATGCGACTCCTGGAATAGTCAACAGAGACCGAACAGGTAAAAACCTGCATGATAAAATGGGCGCAAAACATCGGCCGCACAATCAGTATGCAAGAATGGGAGAGGATCTGGCGGAAGAAAATAAAAATCACCTATGCCATTGATCTGAAGGAGAACTGGTACAAACTGTTCTTCAGGTGGTACATGACTCCCCATAAACTTGGTCTAATGTACAAGAACGTCCAGACTAAATGCTGGAAATGCGGGTCACAGACAGGCACCTTTTACCACATGTGGTGGTCCTGTCAGGAAGCCTCAAAATTCTGGAAAACAGTCCATATTCACATACAAAAGACTCTACGAACCACGCTGGAGATGACACCAGAGGCTTGTCTCCTGGGAATAGTGGATGAGAAAGAACTCCTAGATGAGAACGCGGAGCGGCTGTTCCTGTTCCTCTCCACGGCAGCGAGGATGGTGTACGCGAAAAAGTGGAAGTCTCAAGACATACCACGTCTTGAAGAATGGATACACAAAGTCCAGGACATTATGAGCATGGACAAGCTGTCCTACTACATGAGTGAAACGGAAGGGACGAGGCTGAACAGAACTGACTGGACACCCTTTGTGTCCTATCTAAAATCTTGGGACCTGTACCAGAACAGTCAAGTTCCCTGACAACGACGCAGGGCGCCCAAGAACTTGCCAAGGGGCAAGCCGCCCCCCCCCACATCACAATGACAACCATACCCTCTTCTCCCCCCCCCCCAATTGAACAAACGGGACAATGCGGAAACACCGGAAGCCAAAGGGCCCCCCCCCTCCCGTCCCCCACTACCCTCTCCCCCTCTGGTCCCCCCCCATACCAGGCCCACACCCAAACATCCCTACCCTTCCTCAACCCCGCCCCCTTCATCCCGCCCTTCCCTACCCCTCACACCAGTTCACCCCAACCTCTCCACCATCCTCAACAGAGTCTTTCCCTCGTTTTTTCTTTCCTTCCTACTATCCTATACCCGAAATTGTTCCACCTCTTTTATTGTTACTGGAGAAACCCTAATAAATATATTTTTTTTAAAAATCCAGGGGCACACCACCAACCAAAATGACAAAAAATTAGTCTCTTAACACAGTAAAGAACGGCTGGGGGATGGTGGCCTGCTGGGAGCAGCTGCTGGGAGTGCCGAAGCGGGGGAGGAGCCAGGCAGTGCCATGCCCCGCCCCCTCCCCTGGCTTCGGCTCTCCCACAGCTTCTCCGGCCTTGGGGCAATGCGAGCGAGGGGTGGGAGTCATGGCCCCCATCCCCTGCACTGCTCTCCGCCGTGACCCCGGCCCCTCACTCGCTGAAGCCGCACGGAGGAGGAGCATGAGCGGTGAATGGGCTTCAGTGGGCGGGGCTCCTCCGCGTGGCATCAGCGAGCGAGGGGCGGGAGTCATGGCGGATTGGAGGCTGGCTGGGGAAACGGCTGAAGGAGGCGGCACCCTGGCCCCTTCTTTTTCTTCGCCGCCACCCAGCCCTTCCTCCTCCTCCCCCAAGCGGCAGGAGGAGGGAGGAGGGGGGGCAGAAAAAATTTCTCGTGGCACAGCAGGAAGTCTGTCACAGCACATTACTGTGCGTCGTCACAGTGGTTGGGAAACATTGGTAGAGCATAGTGCAGGGCAATGTTCAGTGAAATCATTGTTGCTGTGTTGCCATTTGTTTAAGAAGGAAGCAACACGAGGCCTCTCTTTGCCTCAAGGGGCTTTATACATTACACATGAGAGTCACCAAAGGCTCCTAAATAAGCTCTTCAGCCATGGAATCAGAGGACAGGTCTTGTCCTGGATTGGAACCTGGCTAAACTGTAGGAAACAAAGGGTGGTAATAAACGGACATTTCTCTGGGTGGAAAGAGGTGAGAAGTGGCGTACCCCAAGGTTCAGTTTTGGGTCCGTTACTTTTTAATTTATTCATTAATGACCTGGATGTAGGAGTGAATTCTGAGGTAGCAAAGTTTGCAGACGACACTAAATTGTTCAGGGTAGTTAAAAATGAAACTGATTGTAAAGAGCTCCAGAAAGATCTCTCGAAATTGAGTGAATGGGCAACAAAGTGGCAAATGCATTTTAACCTAAACAAGTGTAAAGTCATGCACATCGGGGCAAAGAACCCCAACTACACCTACCAATTAATGGGGTCAAAGCTTTCCGAGACAAACCAGGAAAGGGATCTTGGGGTTTTGGTGGACAGCTCAATGAAGATGTCAACCCAGTGCGCAGCAGCAGCGAAAAAAAGCAAATTCTATGCTTGGCATGATCAGGAAGGGAATCGAAAATAGGTCGGCAAATGTTGTATTGCCTCTCTACAAATCTATGGTAAGGCCACATTTGGAGTACTGTGTACAATTCTGGTCTCCGCACCTTAAGAAGGATATAACGGAACTGGAAAAGGTACAAAGAAGGGCAACAAAAATGATCCAAGGGATGGAGCAGCTCCCTTATGAAATCAGGTTGCAACGCCTTGGTCTTTTCAGCCTTGAAAGACGGCGTTTAAGAGGTGACTTGATCGAAGTGTATAAAATCATGCATGGGATAGAAAAGGTGAATAAAGAAAAAATATTTTCTCTGTCACACAACACTAGGACTAGGGGCACTCCTGAAGCTCCAAGGTAGGAAAGTTAGGACTAATAAAGGAAATATTTCTTCACCCAGAGGGTCATTGGGTTATGGAACTCACTTCCAGAGGAGGTTGTGACAGCTGTCAGCCTGGACAGCTTCAAGGCAGGATTAGACAGATTCATGGATACCAAGGGAATCAGTAGTTACTGAAATGGACATCCAAGTGCCAACTCTGTGTTGATGGAGGCAGGCTGGTTTTTCGCGGGGTACTGGTTGTGGGGTGTCAGGAGCAGTAGAGGGTTTTGCGCTCCTTTCTGCTAGAGATCCCTGTGTACAACTAGTGGGCCACTGTGTGACACAGAATGCTGGACTAGATGGGCTGAGGCCCGATTCAGCATGGCTCTTCTTATGTTCTTATGTGCTCTTCCACCAAAGTTAGGTAACTTCCTTTTGCCTCCCTCAAGAGGCCTTGCACATCAGAGTCAGCGATAGGTGTTCTTCTACCAAAGTTAGGTAACTTTATTTTGCCTATCACCTCTCTTATCTGAGATGTATTACTGACAACAATAAAAGTAAACCTTATCAGAAAAAAAACAACAAAAAAACCAACTGTAGTGGAGTAGATCCGCTGAAACGTAACTCAACATCTGTATAAATCCTAATGATTCTGTAGCTGTATTTGGGTATAATGTGGCAGTTGGGCTAGGGTTACATTTATTCTTTGATGAAAAATCTGAAGTCAGATTTATAACAGTTGTAATACAACTTATTCAACACCTACAAACAATTTTAAGGTAACCTTTCCTTAATTTTTAAGCGCTATCGGACCCCTTCAAGATCCAGGTCAAGAGATCGCTTTCGACGCAGCGAGACTCCTCCCCATTGGAGACAGGAAATGCAGAGAGCTCAGAGAATGAGAGTGTCAAGTGGAGAAAGGTGGATAAAAGGAGACAAGTAAGATGTGATCAAAATCCTTGCTTTTTAAAACTCTAGTTGGGCAGTGCATATAACTGAATATATATGAGAAGACAGTAATGTGTATATTGTTTATTGCTGCCTTATATAGCAATAAGACTGCTATTGATTAGTGATATTTGAAAGGCTGTCATAAGGAAGAGAGAGCAAGCTTGTTTTCTGCTGCCCTGGAAACTAGGATTCAGAGCAGTGAGTTCAAGAAAGGAGATTCCTCCTGAACGTTCGGAAGTTCCTGATTTGTAAGCTCTATTCAGCAGTGGAACTTACTGCCCCAGAATCTGGTGGAGGCTCCATCTTTGGAGGCCTTTAAATAGAGGCTGAATGTCCATCTGTGGAGGGTGCTTGGATTGTGTTTTTCCTGCATAGCAGAATGGGGTTGGGCTGGATGGCTCGTGGGGTCTCTTCTAACTGTGATTCCATGCCCATTTCCCCAGTTTCTACTTTTGTCCTATCAGTGGTTCTCAACCTGTGGGTCCCCAGGTGTTTTGGCCTACAATTCCCAGGAATCCCAGCCAGTTTACCAGTGGTTAGGATTTCTGGGAGTTGAAGGCCGAAACACCTGGGGACCCACAATTTGAGAACCACTTCTCTGGAACCAGGGTGGGGTATCCATAGCCTACCAATTGTTTTAGGAGTCCAGCTCTCTTCACCTCTGGTGAGGGATGATGAGAGGTGGAATCCACATTTAGATGGATGCAAGCCGGTTGGCATTCCAACCATTAAGCACTGAAGAAGAACAGGTGATAGTGAAGTGCACCTCCCTCAACCCTGCTTGTAAATCCCTACATTTTATTCAAGCGTGTTAAGTTTTATAAAACAGATTAAGTTACTAATTTGACATTCCCCCTTCTGACTTGATTAACTTCCTTTTCTTTTAATTTAAAATATATAAAGTAAATATTACCTTGGTATTGTTGTTGTTTTCTTTCAAGAGGTGAAGTTAATGAGAACAAGAAAGAAAAAGATGCCACAAATCAGAAAAGCCCAGGAAGAGGAAAAGAAAGGAAAGCATCTGAGAGCCCGAGTAGAAGAGGAGACAAAGACAAGAAAACAAAAGACCACAAATCTAGCAGCAAAGACAGAGAGACAAGGAGGAGTTCTGGGAAAGAGGACAAAGACAAACATAATAAAAATAAGGCCAAAAAAAGAGCTCGGTCTAAAAGCCACAGCAGAAGCAAAGAGGTGTCAAAAAGTAAGGAGAGGGACTCCAAACATAGCAAACCTGAAGAAAAGAAAACGCGTTCAAGAAGCAAAGAGAAAGATTATGAAAAAGAGAAGGACAAAGAAAAAGAGAAGGACAAAGAAAAAAACAACGATGTTCGTGGGAGAGAAAGGAGCAGGAGTAAGGATAAGAATAAAAGAGGTGGATCTAAAAGTAATGGTCATAACCATACTAAAAATAAAGAGAGAGAAAAGCATGCCAAGTCAAAAAGTAGAGAACGGGAGCAATCCAAAAGCAAGCATGGCTCGGATAATAAGACAAGAGAACGAAGCAAAAGCAGAGACCGACGAAGGCGAGACAGGTCCAGAAGTAAAGAACGAGACCGCAGCAGAAGTAAAGATTACTCAAGACACAAAGATAAGGATGTGAGGCGAAGAGGGCGGTCAAGAAGTCGGGACAGAAAAGGCACACCAGAGCGATCTAAAGGTAAAGAAAACAGGAGGAGGAAAGAATCACACAGCTCTGAGAGGGAGGAGAGTCGGAGTAAAGATAGACATCGCAGTCAAGAGCACAGGAGTTCTCACCAAAAGCAAAACGCTGAAAAAAGGAAGCGCTCAAAAAGTCGTGACAGTAGTAGCTCAGAGACTAGTAAGAGTAAAAAGCCCGGTAGAGATCAGGATAGAAGTCCTGACTCTAGAAAAAGGCAGAGCAGCAAGGACAGAGAAGTGAAACAGTCATCTTCACGCAGGAGCAAAGAAAAGGAAAAGGACAGGTCCCATTCTTCACGAGAAAAAGACACCACCCTCAAATCAAAGAATCAGGAGCGAGATCATTCTCATGGCAAAGATAAAAAATCTGATCGTGATTCAAGTGCTGGAACTGATGAAGACAGACATGGATGAGTTTATGGACTTACTGTTTCCATTCTGCCTCCAGGTTCTAGAGACATGTTGGGGAACACTTTTTTAATGTGGACTTCAGTTTGGTCTTTTGATAATCCACAACCTGGAACATTTGTACTGATAAAGTTTTAATAAACTTGAAATGGAAAAAAGAAGTTTTATGTGTAATAATGGTGTGCTGTGTTTAATATTTCATGGTTTGTGTATCCAACTTCTGTGTTTCCAGAAGGTAACATGCTGTACTGCGTTTCCATTTCAGTTGAGTTGGCTGAAATTGAACAAGTCGATTGGGCTTAAGATAAATTTAATTTTTTTAAACCAGTGGAATTCTGCCTACTTATGTTTCAAAAAAGTAATGTCAATACGACTTCGTTAACAGTGAGAACTACAGCAAGTAGACACAAGAGTAGAGGAGTAGGAGTGCAGAGGAAGGGGGCAATCTGCATTTTGAATATTTTAATGAAATTACTGTTTTATCAAAATGTGACATTACCTTTCAAATCAGGAAAAGTGTCAGTTGTACTGCCCATTTGGATTACAAATTTTCAGAAGCCATTTGATTCAGAAATGCTGATCATTATACAATCCTGAGATGTATCTACACTGTAGAATTAATGTAGTTTTAACACAACTTTAACTGCAGTGGCCCAATGCTATGAAATTCTGGGAGTTTAATTCATAAGACCTTTTGCCTGTAGTTTTTTTAAAAAAATAATATTTATTAGTTTTCACATTTGGTTAAAAGAGAACAACATGTAACAAATTCAACATAGACACTACACAGTGTTACTAAACATACAATACTAACAAACCTACAAAGACTAACAAACTAGTTACGTCACTAGACACCGAGTACTTCCAACCTTACCAACTGCCACGTACAACGTCACTCGCGTTGTAATTTAGTCAACATCTATGATTATATGTCCTAATTAACCGATGTTTGTTCTTTCACATCCTTGTATCCACTAAGATTAACTTAATAGTTTACACTAATTCTAAATTAATCACATTCCATATTTATCTCAGACCATCCTTCAAAATTGTTTTGTTTGAAGTAACCCACCAGCTTTGACCAGTCCGTTTTCCTGACATTGTTCAATTGATCCATTGCCTGTGTCAAGGAGTCCATCTTCATAATCTCAAAGAGTTTGGAGGCCCAGTCTTGTGTGCTTGGGATCGTATCACCCTTCCATTTCTTAGCTAAGGTCATTCTTGCTGCTGTGACGCAGTAAACAAATTTTTTTTCAGTATTCATCTCTAGATTACAGTCTATCAATTCCAACAGGAAAGACTCTGGTTTTAATTGGATGTCTAAATTCAGCATGTTTTTCATTATCATGTACACTTCCCTCCAAAATTTATGAATCTTTTCACAATTCCACCAAAGGTGGAAAAAGCTTCCTGGCACTGTTTTGCATTTCCAACAATTCTTGTCGTAATTCTTGTTATATTTTGCAATTTTTAAGGGGGTGAGGTACCACTGATGGAATATCTTAATATTGTTCTCCTTAAGGTCGTAGGCATACGTGTATTTCCAATGTTTCTTCCAGAGTCTTTCCCATTGAGTTAAGGGAATCGCATGTCCAAAATTTTGCGCCCACTTGATCATACATTTTTTAACTGTTTCTTGTTCAGTTTTTACTTCAAGAAGTTTCCCATATAATGCAGAAACTCTTTTGTCTTTTTTGACAAGTATTTTGTCCCAAAACAGTTGTTTGTTTTCAAACCCTATAATTTGGTCTTTATTAAAAACATCTCTAATTTGAAAATAGTGGAGCCAATTCATGGACTTATCAAATTCCCTTAACTCTATGAATTCTTTCAGGCGCCACTCATTCTTATCATTAGTTAGTATGTCCTTATATCTAAGCCAGCTAGTCTTTCCGTATTGTCTACGGAAGAAAGCTTCTTGGGGGGGATAGCCATAGTGGGGTTTTTCCTATTAGGATGTATTTATATTTAAGCCAGGTTTTTAGTAGTGAGCCTCGAATACAGTGATTTTTAAAATTTTTCTCTATTTTTGTTCTTTCATAATAGATATAGCTGTGCCATCCGACCCTAAGGTCATGTCCCTCAATTGAAAGCAGATTTTCGTTTGCGAGTGTTACCCAGTCACATACCCACTCTAAGGCACAGGCTTCGTGGTAGGTCTGAAGATCGGGCACCCCTAACCCACCTCTGTTTCCAATATCTATCATATTTGACCATCTAATTCTCGGTTTCCTCCCCCTCCATATGAATTTTGTTAAGTCTCTTTTCCAGAAGTTGAAAAACTTATTGCTAGTTAGGATGGGCAGATTTTGGAAGAGAAACAGCATCCTTGGAAGGATGTTCATTTTTATTAATGAAATCCTACCCAACATGGATAGGTTTAAGTGCTGCCATTTCTCCATATTCTTCTGTATATCTCTCCATACTGTGTCATAATTGTTTTTGACCAAGTTTATGTTCTTAGGGGTTAGTGTAATACCGAAATATTTGATTTTGTTCGTGATCTCTATTCCTGATATTCTCTGGATCTCTTCTTTTTCTTTCTGAGTAATATTCTTTCCCAGCATCTTGGTTTTATTTTTATTTATCTTTAGTCCCATCACCTCACCAAACATTTCAATTTTTTTATCCATTTCATTATATTCTCTAGCGGGTTTTCAATTACGCAGACCAGGTCGTCTGCGAACGCCCTGATCTTCAGAGACTCTTTTTTGATCGTTAGGCCTACTAACTCGTTATCTTCTCGAATTTCGTTTAGTAATAGTTCTAAGGTTAGGATAAAAAGCAGGGGGGAAAGGGGGCATCCCTGTCTAGTGCCCTTTCTAATTGGGAAGGTCTTGGTCTCTTCTCCATTTATGAGTATTTTGGCACGTTGACTGGTATATATTGCTTGGACTGCGTTACAGAATCCTATTCCCATGTCAAGCTCTCTGACTAAAAGAGTTATGAAATCCCAGTTGACTCGATCGAACGCCTTCTCCGCATCCACAAAAAGGAAGGCGGCCTTTATTTGTATTGAATACCTTGAGTCTATCCGCCAAAATGTTCGCGTAAAGCTTGTAATCGATGTTTAAAAGCGATATCGGGCGATAGTTTTTCATGTCAGTGTTAACTTGACCTGGTTTTGGGATTATTGTAATTGTTGCTTCTCTCCATGAATCTGGTACTGTAGCGTTTTCCATTGCTTCATTCATAATTTTACATAAATGTGGTGATAGTTCGTCAGTTAAACTTTTATAGTATTTAGCCGAGAGCCCATCGGGGCCTGGGGCTTTGTTGTTTTTCAATTTTTTGATTGCGCCGTTAATTTCTGCTATTGTGATTGGTTTGTTAAGTTTCTCTCTATATTAATCTGTTATCTTGTTTAATTTTCTACTAGAAATATATTTTTGTACTGACTCCTTACTGACATTATCTGAGGAGTATAGTTTCCTATAGAATTTTTGGAATTGCTCTCTAATTTGGGATTCAACCCTATATATCTTACCCTCTTGGATGATTTGAGTTATGTGGTTTCGTTGTTTTTTCTCACGTATTTTGGCCATTAACCACCTCCCTGGCTTATTAGCGTTTTGGAAGTGTTTTTGTTTTAAATACATCAGATTTTTTAAAATCTTATCGAGGTCATGTAATTCTTTTTTGCTTTAGGAGGGATTTTAGCTGTGTTTTTATATCTTTATCTTGTGGATTTTGCTTTAGATTACCTTCCATCAGTTGAATCTTATTGAGTAAATCTTTTTCTGTTTTATTTCTGTTTCTATTCCTGATTATATTACTTTGGATAAAATGGCCTCTGATGACGGCTTTCCCTGCATCCCACACGACCCTATCTGCCGTGCCTTTATTCGAATTTAGTGTAAAATATTCTTCTATAATTTTTTTATACCTTTGTATTTGTTCCTCACTATTCAATAGATCCTCGTTCAGCCTCCCCCTCTTCTGATGTTTGTTCATCTCTATTTTAAGTTCAAGAAAACAATGGTCAGAAAACAGTTTTGGAGTTATATAAATATTTTTGATCTTAGAGAGAATATTTTTGGTCACCCAGACCATATCTATCCTAGACCATGTGGCGAATCTGCCCGAATAGTAAGTATAATCTCTCCCTCCCGGGTTGATTTCCCTCCATGCATCTAAAACTTCTAGATCTGCAAAGAATATCTGTAGCTTCCTTGGGTAATTGTCCTGAGCTCTTTCTTTTGCCTTTCCCCTTTCCACTCGATCTGTCTAGTTCTTTTTGTATTACCCCATTGTAGTCCCCTATGATAACTAAATCATCAAAACTCTCCTTCAATATGGCTTTTTTCAGATTACGAAAGAACTTCACCTTTGGGCCATTAGGCGCATATATATTGCAAATGAGAATTTGTTTGGCATTCCACTCTATTCTGACCCCTATTGCTCTTCCTTCAGTATCTTTGAAGGCTAAAGCTGGGTTTAATGAATCTTTAGCGTATATTGCTACCCCCTTTTTTTCTTATGATACGAAGAGATAAACACCTCCCCCAGTCTGGCCTGTTTTAGGTATTCTGCGTCAGCCAATTTAACATGAGTTTCTTGTAAGGCCACCACTTCAGCTTTTTTACTATACAATTGGTTAAATACCCTCCTTCTCTTATTGGGGTTATTTAAGCCATTCACATTGTTTGAGACAATTCTAAATTCCATTGTAAAATTTCCTTAACTCTCTTTCTTTCCTCGCTCTGGTCTGCATAGTCCATTCCATCTGTTTGGCCTGGTCCTTCTTTCCATTCCTTTTTTGTTGGATTTCTCCCTCTTCTTCTTCGTTATCATTGTCCTACCATGCAGGGATTTCTTTCATGATTATAATTCTGCGCTTGTTGTAAAAAATCGGGCTCCTCGCATTTTCTCTCAGGACATCATCTCTAGTTTTTTCCTGTTGAACGATACCAATACATCT
Source organism: Anolis apletophallus (assembly GCA_030556195.1). Lineage (NCBI taxonomy): Eukaryota > Metazoa > Chordata > Lepidosauria > Squamata > Anolidae > Anolis > Anolis apletophallus. The sequence continues at coordinate 155,382,789 of JARBWK010000002.1, forward strand.
CGGATAGATTTGTTCTTCCTTGAAAAATTGGTAGAGATTCTGAAAACTCGGTCCATCTCTTTCTCAGAGTCCTCTGTCGTTACTTGCAGCAATTTAGCAACGATTTCTGTCATAATTCCCCTAAGATCCTCCTGATCTTCCTCCTCCACGTTCCTAAAACGCAACTGAAATTCTTTTTCTTTAAGGTCTAATGACTCGTGTTGTTCCTCCAATTTTTTACTTAGTGTTTCCAAGGTGTTTATTTTTTTCTTGAAACTTGCCTCGAGTTGGTCATGTTTCTCTTCCAATTTGGCCTCTTTCGACTGGATTGTTTTGATGTCCTCCTGCATGGAATCCATTTTTTTCCCGATGTTAGCTATATCACCTCTTAAATCCTTTTTTAGGTCTGCCATCCCTTCTTTAATAAACCTTTCTTGGTCTCTTAGTAATTTCTCTTGCTCTTCTTGTCTGTTTGCTGCCTCATCTTGTTTGTTGGATAATTTTAGAATTTCAGCCAGAAGGTCATCTAAAGTTAATTCCTTTTGTAGGGATTCTTTCTTGCCAGGGATCTTTTTGGTTGACATCATGTCTTTTGTAGCCTCCCTCACTTTCTGAGCAGACATCTTCTGGTTCTGGAAACTCCTGTTTTGGTTTATTTGGGTTCAGAACCTAGAGCTATATGCTGGGGCTTCCTTCACTACCTTAATTATTGTTGTTTGGGGTTCTTCAGAGGGTCCTTTTTAAAGTCTGTATTGCAATATTTATCAGTCTTGTATTGAATTGTCTTAAGTTTGATGTTTTTTTGTTTATAGGGATTATTACTTCTTATCTGCTTCTATATTTCACTGATTGTCTCTATATTTGGCACGACTAAAGATTCTACCTTTTGTTTCCTCTGTGGAGCACCTCCGCTTTGTCTCACCGTCACTGCCTCTGCATCCTCTCAGCAGCCTCACCGCACCGCACTGAATATATTGGATAAATTGGTGTCGCTTGTTCTGTTCAATTTGCGCTGTTCACGGTGTTTGCGCCTTCTACGGCGTTTCCGCGGCCGTTTACACTGTTTGCGCTATTTGCGCTGTTTTCGTTGGGTGCGCTGATTGTGTTGGGTATATTTCCGCTGCGAGCTCTCGTGGCGTATCTCTCTCACTCCTCTCTCCTCTCGCGAGTCCCCGCCTCCCTGGGATTTTAGCTGTTCTGCCACTCTCTTTTGCCTGTAGTTTGGTGCCTCACCTAACTATAACTCCCAGGATCCTATAGTACTGATCCATGGCAGTTAAAGTGCTGTCAAATTGCATTAATTCTACAGTGTAGATACAGCACTGGATAACGTTCATTTTAGTGTTATTTCACACTTACCTGTCACAATGCATTTTGTGTGCCATGTTATTGTATCTTACCTCTAGAACAAAAAAAACTAGCCTGCTTTGCCTGAAGAAAAATTCATTCAGAAAAGGAAAAGAAAATAATAATTTTTAGTAAATGTGTGTGTAGAATTTCCTATTTTTTAACTATTCAATAGCTACTGTTTCTCATTTGCCTGTTTGCCTGACACTCTGCACAGTGAATACAGTGGGATATATTCTGTGGTGAATTTCCCTTAGTCCTGATGCACATATTTCTCCCCATCTTATCTAGCTTCTGTTCTCTTTAAAACTGTTCCCCAGCAGTGAAAGGGGATGTATCATTGAACTGGTTGCTCTTTCCCTCACCCGGATGGACAGGAATGGTACAGAACGTTTGAGGAGTTTATGGAGTTTAATTTTGGTGGGCCTGTTAACTGAGATACTTTTTGTTTGTTTTTTGCTCTATTTGTCTTTTATATATATATATATAAAAGGTCTCTCCAGCCATCTTTTATCCTTCTCTGTCACCTCCTTTCCTTACTTCCTCAAGTGGGAATAAACCTCAACTCTTCCTTGCTGCCTTCTCACAAAAGTAGGGGAAGAGAGCCCTGCTATGTCCAGGAACTCACTCCACTTACTAGTTTCACTGTCCCTGACAAGGCCAAGTTAAGGGACTGCAGCTATTTCATATAGCCTTCCACCTTTCTCTCCACATGGTAGCTATTTTTATGATCACTTCTGTTCTGTATTTGTCTCAGACTCCAGATCTCCAAACCAGATTGGGGGGAAACCAAAGAGAAAAGGGAAATGTGGTCAAAAGGGCATTTGAGAATTTTTTGTAAAGGAGAAGGAGCTCTCAACCACTTATTTTATAGGAAGGATTTCCCCCTCCTAAAGAAATGTCTTAAGCAAATGGGCTTTACCTGCCCATCTCTGCCAAATCAACTCCAGAAGACCCAAGAAAGGCCCAAGGGCACAGGAGATCCTTTCTAATACCCACTCCCTCCTGTTCAGGTGTTCCTTTTTGAACCACGTGGCAGTATGAGGGAAGTATACCATAAGCATCCACAACACTGCTTATGTTTAAACCTCCCAAGCAATATAATGTCTACATTTCAGATTAAGTAGCCAGCAGGTCTCCATGTCCTAAGTGGGAACCAAATGGCTCTATGGAAAATCATAAGCAAGCAATGGAAGCAGCTGGATATATATCTACCCCTGCTGGAAGGAAACATAGTGGATGTGGGCATACAAGTGGAAATAAATGTGGAAGTGGAACTTCCTCTGGTTAGTAGTGTGACCAAGATCTTCATAAAAATACATAGTGCGAATGACTCTCCAAAGGGTCAGGCCTGCTTTGGTTGATTATAGGCACAGATCTGGCTTGGCATCTTTTCCTCCAGAGATAATTTCAGCCATCAATACCTCCATTTAAAAGGCAAAGACTTCCAAAAGGTCAATTTCCCCCTATTTACTTATAGCCAGATACCTTCTGAGGCATATTAACCAGATTTCGGTGTGCCCAGTAATAGACTGGTCACCAAGAAACAACAAACATACAGTTACTATTTAGGTACATAAAAGTTTGAGAGATACATGTGCAGACCTTCCCTGGTATGGGCCTTTTGAATGAGGCATGTTAAAAATCTGTGCATATTCGGAGAGAGTATTGGAGCACTGTTATTTCTTCCATCCATTCCTTTAGGGACTAGATCAGGCATGGGCAAGCTCTGGTAACAGCTGGTATGCTGTTAGAAATTGTGGGAGTTGGTGTCCAAAACACCTGAAGGGCCAGAGTTTGCCCATGCCTGATCTAGATCAAGGAATGTACTTTTAGAGTCTTCATAATTAATGCAAATACATTGGTTTTGATTTTTTGAAAGCATCTAAATAATTCCTTCTGGTGTTCTGGCAGGAAGCTGATCGAGATCTTCATCTGGACAGCATTAAACCTGTAGCAATCATTTCCTTTCACACAAACAAGATGCCTGCCTGTCCTCACACCTCCATGTAAGAAATTTCTCAGAGGTCTCACCTCAGTATCACTACAGTATTCACTACTGTCCTTTTTAGGGCATCTAGATAGTGCTGAAGGCCCTAAGTGTATTTCTATTCCATAATATCTCAGATACATGTCTTGGAATGAATTGTTTCTGCCCGCATTTACTTGTGCCCTGCAGGATTTCTGAGCTAGGAGCTCTTGGCCAGGCTGAGGATTTCTCCACTTTTACCGCTGGGAGAAACAATGTTGGCTCTTCCATGTGATACATAAATTTCCACCAATCAGGTAATATTCTTTTTCATTGCTAGTGTTAGACTTGTTTCTTAATAGTTGGTGGACATGGAGGCAAATTCTTTTTCTCTCCTGCTCCCCTGTATTGAAAGTTTATTCCTTTAGACAAAAAAAAAATCAAAATCCTGGCTACGGTACTGCCCTAATCTCTCAGGTTGCTCCCAATAAACAGCACCCATCAAAGTTCTGTACCGTTCCTACCCATTGGGACAAGAGATAAGAGCAACCACCTGATGATGATCAGTTTTCGCTGTTGGAATTGTCACTTTCTTGAGAACTGGTGAGCCCTCGGGAGTAGAATGATGTAGAATGAACAAAAGGTTGCAGTACCTGCATCACTGTAAATTGGTTGCAGTACCTGGGGAGGGTCACTGTAAATTGAATATATCAACATGCATTAATAGAAGTTACCATTAGGTGGAAGCTGGCATTAGCAGAGTTTATTTTGTAATTAGGTGTGCAAATTTAAAATATGTGTTGTATGTTTCATTTTTCAATTGCTGGAAGAAATGAAACTAAAACGAGGAAAGCAATCATTTGGTAAGCAACCGTTCTTCTGTAACATGTACTGTATTTGTCAGGGGAAGTTAGGTATATGATGATTCAAATGGCTGTTAAGTTTGACTTTCTACCTGGTGATGGAGCAGTATACCAGCTTTTTAGCCATTAAAAACATGGGCACATGGGACATACACTACATGATCAAACAATGCATCTTGGTTCAGTTATATCCTTTACCTCCTTTGGGACATGTTTGGTGGTTTAACATTAAAGGTGGAAAGTTTAAAGGAGCTTTTATTCCCTACTGTTATCCCTTCCATTGTTGTGAGTATGTGATTGCTCATGTATTTGGCATAGGGGAGGAGGCAACAATATTTTTTAAAGTAATGCTTTTCATGTGTAGGCAAAAAGGAAAAATGGTCCAATAATTTTTTTAATTATTTTGATCACATTCCTGCTACCCTTCATTGTGCAGCAAAAAACAGGCAGTGATGTCATTGATTGGTATCTCTTGTAGACCTATTATGCAGCCGGTTGGCCTTCTGGTGTTAAGAAATTTAATTATTTACATGCTTACTACAGAGTGTAGCTATACCAGTGGTTTTGTCTTGTTTCTTAATAGTTAGTGGACATGGAAGCAAATTATTTTTCTCTCCTGCTCCGCTGTATTGAAAGTTTATTCTCTTGGAGCATTAGCTAACTAATCTCTCAGGTTGCTGTCAATAAATGGCACCCATCAAACATGGGATTGTGAGAGGTTATTCTTCTTGGAGAACTTGGGAGCCATACCTACCTCATTTTCAACCCACACTGCTTTTTAGCTGTGCATTACTTTAGTTGAACTTCTTTACATTAGAACAGTGGTTCTCAACCTGTGGGTCCCCAGGAGTTTTGGCTTTCAACTCCCAGAAATCATAACTGCTGGTAAGCTGGCTGGGATTTCTGGGAGTTGTAGGCCAAAACACCTGGGGACCCACAGGTTGAGACCCACTGTGTTAGAACTAGAGGAAGTTCAGATTTAGAGGAGCTAAAACTGTGTGCCTCCTCCCCCATCCTAGTACTTTTTCTGTTTACATTTTTAAAAATTTCCTCAAAATATGGTATTTCCTTTGTTTGACTCATTGCTCATACAACCTTTCATTTTTCTTATCCATTTTTTGTTTTCACCAGTAATTATAAGAGTGAGAGAGAAAAGAAGGCAGGAAACAGTTTCTGCCCCCCAATAAATAATTATCACAGGCGGAAAATTACGTGCTTTGGGGATAGATGCGACAAAACAACAGATGCCCAGGGTTTGGGTTTTTTTTTTATTTACAAAATCAGTATTAAAAACAAACTAACAAATGGTGTAGTTCTCAGAAGCAAACAATACAAAAATGTTTCTATTGCAAAGTTATGCTATCTAATTTCTATGTGTAAAAGGTTATCAGATAGAGGGATATATTATCTGTAGGGTAAAAGGTTGAATAAGTTTTGAGAGGAAGATGCTTTACGTTATCATGCCCTCCTTTTTCAATATTAATAAATTGAGATATAAAGCGTAAATGTGTGGCAAAATTGCTTCATCGAACCAAGATTACAGGTGTTAATAATTTGCCTGTTGTGAGGAATCGCTTCAGAATTGTTTCCCCATGTAAATTTAATGTTTACCACGACTGGGATGAGCAAGTCAAAGCTGTGCATTTTGAGAAGTACTGAGATTTCGGTTTATATTTGGTGGTTTCAGGAACAAAGCAGCAGTAACAAAAATAACAATGACTTCTGCTCATAAAGAGAAAAATAAAAGTTGAGATTATCTTAAACCATCTAAATATATGTTAGCAGTATTTTTCCATGTGACAAAGTCCCTATTAATCTATGTGATGAAATTATATAAGTAGTACTATGACGCATTTCCAATTTTTTCCATATTGTTAAGCCTAGTTTTATGTGCAGTAAATTTGTTATGTGTTGATTGAAATAACAGACCTAGAATGAAAAAAAAAAGTGTTATATGCTTGTTTATTATAGTTGCCAGCTTATTGCTGGAACTGTTTGTTGTATTACAGCATTCAGCATTTAACATGATGTCTCACCCCATATGAGATCTTTGCTATTCCTCATAGTATTGTCAATATAGAAATCAATTTTTGGAAGACTCTCAAAAAAGGCTGCTGTTATCTGGGTGTTCTTTGATGTCTATGCAAAAAGTCCCCAAAGTATTTTTTTCCTTGTATTTTGCTATTAAACAAATGCTCTTGTGTGGTTAATATCAGGATTAGCTCGATCCTGCAACAACTGTGGTGCTAAATCTGTGAATCTTTGTGTGAAAGAGTATATTATACATGTTGCTGTGAGCTATAGAGCATTACAGATAAAGCACAACAAATGGTTGAATCTGTCAATTTTTCTCTCATTTTGCCAGTCTTAAGTTTGCAGTATCCTGTTTCCACATCACTGAAATGTTTTTCAAGTTCACCTCAAAATTAATATGCATGTTCTCCTAATCTGTGCGTTGTATTTAATTTGGTCAGATACATGCCATTTTTGCAACCAATTTCCCTTAAATAGAGCACATATTCATTCCTTATTTTCATGAATATTCACATTTTATTTTTACTTCCCCTAATTTGGTACACATTTTTTATCAGAAGCCATCAGATTATGAACACTGAAAGCTATTGACAACTTTATTTGATCTTGCAAAAGTGTCAATTAAATAGACTTTTATTACTATTTAAAGGAGACAGATAATAAGCTTGTATAAGAAGTAAAAAATGAAGCAGAACCTATAAGATGTTAGGTGTTCACTTGTTTGTTTCTTATTTGAAAAGTTCGCCTCTATTAAAATTGGCTTTCTTCAGGAGCTATACTTTACATTTCTAAAACTGCATGCGACACTCTCCATACAATTAATGGTCCAATCCCATGGAGTGTTTCATACAATTTCTATTTCAATTGTAGTGCCTGAAGAAGGCCACCTTTGATAGAGACCAAAATGCTTGGGTTTTTAAAATAAGTAAGAAATGAACATCTCACCGCTCTACTTACTTTTTAAACTTTTGCACTAATACCATATTTACTCGAATATAATGTGCCATTGATTGTAATGCACACCTCAATTTTGAAGATGTGGATAGCAAAAAAAAAAAAGATTTGTTGTGTATTGTAATGCACGACTTCCCCTTGCCTGTTAGCCCTTTTGTTGCCGACAGGTAAAGGGAAGCCATGCCCGTCTATCAGGCCAAGGCTGGTGAACACACCTGATGGTTGGGCAGCAGCTTCCCAACTAATGCCTCATTCATGAGGTCTTCAAAACCTAGGGGGAGTTTTGGAAGGCCTTGTGAATGAGACAAGTTCGCCAACCTCAGTCTAATGGAGGGGTGCAGGTGGGTTTACTTGCACAATTCTAACGTGTCATCAAATGTAATGCTCACCTGACTTTTGGCTATGTAATTTAACCAGCAGGGGTGAGCATTAGATTCGAGTAAATATGGTATGCAGGCTAAGCAAACTTCTCCCCCTTCCCAAGCACAACAAAATGCTCTCGTAGGAATATAGAGAACGGAGACAACTCTGCTCCTTACTGGTGGATCTTTTACTATAAATGCTTGTGTGCACATAGGGCATGAAAAAATGTTTAGTTGTATCCCAGTGAGCATGAGAAAACTATCCTGGCACCACGATCATGAGGGCAAATGGTGTCTTAACTTCTGGCACCAGCATTTAGATTGTGCCACACAATTCTATTGGCTTCTTCCTTAGTTCAGCAACTCATAATATTGATCTCTTGAGTAGCTGATACTGTGTTGTCTTGTAAGAAGCCCTGAGTCTTATGCTAAAGTACTCTGAAATGAAGTACTATTTTAATTTCTCATTTTCACCAAAGTACTTCACATAGAAAATAATTCTACCACTATGCTGCCATTAACATGTTAAAGAGCATGGTAATGAAATTTTTGCAGAGTACTGTGAAACTGTCACATAGATACCTTTCTAGATTGTCATTTTGGGAAGAGTATGACTTTAGGATAGTTTTTCCCCTTTGTTTGCATGCACAAGCATTTTGCTGGCTGTTGGCTTTTCTGGAAACTAAGCCAAAAAGCAAACTTGTTTTTATAATTCTCCAAACTATGTTGATAAGGATATTTAGACATGCACACTAGTCCTTGTCAGACATTCAGCTTGTGTTGAAGGTGGGCATTGGCATCACTGTGGTGTGAACTAATAAACCCAGATTGGTCCAATAAGTGTCTGATTTAATAATAGATTTTTAAAAATTCCAGTGAAAACAGTAGTTGTGCATTATATTTAAAAAGAAATCATTCCTGACTTCAAATGAAGTAAGTAACATATTAAGTTGTATTTGAATTACTCAGACACTATTCCTTTATAAAATTAGCAGATTTATTGACATTTGTTAAATCAGTTAAGTTGGTCAATCTTCTCCAACCCATTTCGTCAGAGATACCTGAATATTTGTGTCTGCTCTCTATGTGTGTCTGTATCTGAAAAGTATGAAATGTTTGCATTCACCAGAGTTCTAAAGATACAGCGCATATTAGCCTCAAACTTTGCACTACATATATTGCAATAGTTGGATGGGGAAAAAAGATTGGTTAAAAATTTTGAAACATGCAGTGCATGTTTGGAACAGAACATGAAATGTTTTTCAACTTGCATAAATAGCCCCTTTTGCAAATACTTCTGTAAAGTTGTATAGAGAAGTACATCTATGTTAATTTTTGTGTGATCTCCTATATGTATTTTTAAAAATGTGATTAACCTACATTATCTGAACCACAACACTGTGGTGACTGGTAACCTTCCTAGGGTATGTGGTCACTGATCTGTTGGAACAGATGAATTTTCAGGATAACACAATAGCTTTCTCAGTGTTGCCTAAAGAGTGTTGGAAAATCCATTATTTTGGACATTTTTGTAGTTTGTAATTCTCAGCTGGGAAAGACACATGAAAATGTGAGTGCTTGGTATGGAACATGCAATCTATATATTAAAAGTATTTTGAGAAGTTAAAAGCTGTTTTCATATTCTGTTACATCACTACAATTGATATTCTTAATGGTAAAACCTGGCTCAGACCTTTGCCCTGAGGTTGAGCCTGGATATGGCTATGAATAAGCCTTAGGAGCATGTGACATTCAACAATGCCATCTCTTGTGTACCACTTGTACACTACTCAGTTTTTAGATCACATTGTGCCATCTTCTCAGATTTTTTTGATTTTTTTGCGTCAGGAGTGACTTGAAAAGCTGCAAATCATTTCTGGTGTGGGATAATTGGCTGCCTTCAAGGACACCCGAAGGTTTTAAAAAATGTTTTTACCATCCTTGTGGGAGGCTTCTCTCATGTCTCCACATGGGGAGCTGGAGCTGACAGAGGGAGTTCATCCACGCTATCTCTGGATTCGAACATCTGACCTGTCGGTCTTCAGTCCTGCCAGCACAAGGGTTTAACCCATTGCACCACCGAGGGCTCCATCTTCTCAGATGTGACCTAGCATCAAACTTCAAATTGTGTTGTAGATATAGTCTGACATTTGCTGACCCAATAACCCCAATGAATTCACTGCTGTTGAGGATTACTTTGTAATTGCTTAAATTGCTACTCAGTTGGGTGATTTGATAAATAAATCCAAAGACTCGCACTATTAGTTCAACTTTTTCTGAAAGGATCCTGGGTTTCTTCTTTGTGTCCTCTGTGAAATGCGCACATATGGGTTTCCCTATACGCATGTGCAGCAAGCCGAAACATTCTGCAGTGGTTCTCAACCTGTGGGTCCCCAGGTGTTTTGGCCTACAACTCCCAGAAATCCCAGTCAGTTTGCCAGCTGTTAGGATTTCTGGGAGTTGAAGGCCAAAACATCTAGGGACCCACAGGTTGAGAACCACTTTTCTAGAGTTCCTATTTTTTATTGAATTTTTGACGGAAGCCCCGCTCATCCTCCCAATCTATTATATAAATGGGTTCACGTCATGTGATGTATACCTCAAATAAAGAAACCATACAACGCAGAAACACAATACTTGCCAACAGAAATAGGCCTCAAGCAAGGTACGTTTGTAGCAAAGAAACTTTCCCCCCCAAAACCTAAAAGGCCCCCAAAACAACGAATAAAAATAAAACTACATTTACCAGCATCCTCCGGGGCAGCCAAAGACTCACCCAGCCTCTACATTCTGAACAACATGATTGGCTGCCAATAAGGGCGGATTTGCATAACTGCTGCACTGGCCAGCCAACATGAAAATTCCGATCCATAATAAACTGCCAAAACAGAATAAGGAAAAGGCCTGAGCCAATCCCCAACACAAACACCCAAATCACTTCCAACCGAAAAATCCCAGACCACGCCCAAAATTGACAGTAAGGCTTCATTAACTAGATTTCCCTAACTAGCCCTCACTTACTGGGAAGCTGTTTACGCTCTAAATTGACAGTAAGACTTCATTAACTTGATTCTCCCGACTAGGCCTCAGCTCATTGGACATTGTGTATGGCCTGAATTGACAGTAAGGCTTCATTAACTTGCTGTTCCTAACTAGGCCTCAGCTCATGGGACATTGTGTATGGCCTGAATTTACAGTAACCTACCTTGGCACACAGAGCCCCGACCATGCATGATGGGACTTGAAGTACCACCATGGAAAACGGGATTTGTAGTACTTCAAAACCCATCATTCCCCACAGACCACTGTGGCCCAGAACCAAGACCAATAAAGACCCAACTTGGCACACCATGCCCCCCATGACCCACACTCCATCCAACTGCAGTTTAGAGGAGGGCACACCGTGGATGATTGGACTTTCTCGCATCTCCTAAAAAGGGCACAGCAACGCGTGCCGGGTACAGCTAGTAACATAAACACCAAGGCGAGGCTTCACCTCAGTTCCTTTTTCCATGCAACGGCAGCAACACCAAACTTCTACCTTCTCGTGTCTTCATTAACGGACTGTTTTCTCAACAATGCTGACCCTCTCAAACTCTGACCTCGGACCGTTTCTCGACCACTGTCGCCCTCCTGGCCCTTGGACAAGACCTCCCTTGATAAACCACAGAGTCCAGCTAAGGTACAACAGGTTTATTGAGAAGATTAGGTTGCTTACCTGTAACCGTGTTTCTTCGAGTGTAAGGTCTGTGAAATTCACACAAGTGGGTTTACTCCCGCGCATGCGTAGAATCTCGGACATACTAGCGAAAATTAAAGATTTACATATGCCCCTCCCACTCCCCGCCCTCCCTCATCCCCCACTGTAGCTACCCAGTAGTTCCTTACCGCCAGACAGCAGCAGGAACCTAGGCATGACATCAGAGGGGAGGACGGGTGGGTTCTGTGAAATTCACAGACCTTACACTCGAAGAAACACGGTTACAGGTAAGCAACCTAATCTTCTTCGTGTGGTCTGTGAAATGCACACAAGTGGGTGACTTAACAAGCTTATGTATCTTGGAGGTGGGTCATGCCACACAGGAAAACAGGACGACTCTGCCAAAGGATGTATCCTTCCTCACGAAGACGTCGAGCTTGTAGTGGGTTGTAAACGTTCAGAGGTTCACCCATGTAGCAGCCTTACAACTTTGAGCACCAGAAATACCCCGCAAAAAAGTTTGGGATGTTGAGACCGCCCTTGTGGAATGGGCTTTAACACCAACAGGCAATTCCTTATGGGCTGACTGGCAGGCCAATCGGAATGTCAAGACTATCAAGAAGCCAAACGTAGAGAATTCAGGGGAAGTCCCAGGGAACCTTCCCTATGCTTAAGAAACAACTTAGGAGATTTCCTATAGGAGTCTGTCCTATGTAAGTAGAGGGACAAAGTTCTTTAACATCGAGGGAGTGGAGGGCAATCTCTAGAGGAGAGAGGAGGGAAAAAGGTCGGGAGGACAATGTCCTGGGTCATATGGGAATGGGAGACAACTTTAGGAAGAAAAGTGACATCCGTCCAGAACCACTTTGTCTTCATGGAAACGAATAAAGGGAGGATCAGAGCGAAGTGTTGTGATTCCACTGGCTGTTCTGGCCGAGGTAATGACCACGAGAAAGGCCGTTTTCCAGAACAAATGTGGAGTATGGCAGGTTGCCATAGGTTTGAATGGAGGTTCGGAAAGTTGAGAGAGGACCAACTCCAAGCTCCAGGATGGAGATGGAGGAGAAACAGGAGGGAAAGACTTTTGTATCCCTGTAGAAACATGTCCACCATGGGATCTTGAAAAAGGGGCAGAAGGCCGAATTCCTTCCTGTACCAGGAAAGGGATTGGAAATAGCATTTAATGGAGGAAAAGGAGAATCCTTCTGTGGACAGGTGAATGAGAAAATCTAAAACAACTGACTTGGAGCCGACTGTGCCAAATGGCCCAGTGGCTGGACAACGCACGGAACTTATCCCATATGAACGCGTATGCCCTCCTGGTGGAGACCTTTTGGGCTGCCCGGATTATTAGGCGGACGGGGCCGGAGAGGTGGGATAGAGCCTGATCCTCCACACTGTGAGGTGGAGGGATGGAAGGTTCGGGCGTAGGATAAGACCTTGTTAAAGAGAGAGGAGGTAGGAATCCAACGGAAGACGGAGGAAGTCCCCCTGAGAGGCCTGGAGAAGGGGCGTGAACCATGGCTGACGGGTCCACCAAGGGGCTATCAGGATGCAATCTGAGTTGTCGGATAGGAACTCTGCGACCATTCTGGGCAGGAGTGGAAGCGGGGGAAAGGCATAGAGGAGACTTGAGGACCAACGGTAGAGGTATGCGTCTCCTAGGCAATCTGGGGATGCGTGAGGGTGGGACCTCGCGCAATACACGAGGTAATGGATGTTAAGATGTGAGGCAAATAGATCCATTGGTATGGAGGAGTGTGCTGTGGAGAATACACCATTTCCATATCCGGAGAGATATGGAGAGGAGAGTGGGGGAGCGGGTGTCCCTTTGTTTGTTGATGTAATAACTTATTGAGGTGTTGTCCGTGAGGACTTGGACCACCCGGTTGGAGATTACTGTCAAAAATGACCGAAAGGCCTTTTCACCACTGTGAGTTCCAAGGCATTGATGTGGAACCTCTTTCGAAGGGGGACCAATGACCGCTGATGGTCAGGCCCTGGAAGTCAGCTCCCCACTCCGTGGAGGATGCGTCCGTCGTCAAAGAGAGAGACGGCTGAGGAAGTGAGAAGGGAAGGCCCGAGCACACATTGGATATGTCTGTCTACCATGACAGGGATTGTAGGACGCGGACGGGGGGGTGGAGGATCATGGTCTGGCTGTCCAGCCCTGGCTGAGGCGCAGAGGGGAATCCTGCCTGGAGGGGGCGGAGGCGGAAGCGGGTGAATGCGATAACGTTCGTGGTGGAAGCCATATGGCCAAGGATAAACTGGACGGTACAGGCGGAGCGCCGATGGGTGGATTGGACGGTCTGGATAGAATGGCATAAACCGAGGGAGCGATCCTCTGGGAGGTAGGCCCTCTGGGGTACAGAATCTATGACAGCACCTAAAAATTGCACCGTCCGGGCAGGTGAGAGATGAGATTTCTCTTGGTCAACAACCCGTCCCAGTCTCTGTAAAAGAGATACGGCATAATTGATATCGGATGGGAGCTGGTCACAGACCCAGAACAGAAAGGAGGGACAGCAAGGAGTATATGGCGCCGTAAACCATGAAGGTGAGATATTCCTGTAGGAATGTCCAAATGAAATATGAAAGTAGGCGTCTTAAAGGTCAACAGTGGCCATTCATGTCCCCTTCGGGATGAAAGGGGAAGTCGAGGGTAGAGTGGCCATCCTAAATTTGCGTGGCTTAATGAATTGGTTGAGTTTCCGAGGACCAAATATGGGCCGTAGGCCGCTATCTCTCTTATCTACAAGGAAGTATCTGGAAAACAGGTAAAATCGAATTTGGTGGAGTGACCTTTTATGTCTGAGGATCTAGAACCTCGATAGTGACCCCTGAATGGAGCAGCTGGGCTTCTGAGTCGTTGTGAAGGGAGTTGAGATCCTTGTCCTCCTCTATACGGAGCGGAGTTGCAGTATCCGCGAAAGGACTGATGGTATAATAAGGATGCCAACGCTGTTTGTAGGGTTGGTAAGATAGGTAGGGTTGATGGCCATATATGTTAAGTGTTTGTTTCATTTAGAGAATGTTCTAGCTGTGAGTCTGTTTCGGGGTTGAACAGGCCAGCTTCATCTATAGGCAAATTCTCAATCAAAGATCGTTGATTGGGAGACAGTGTTGAGGATCTTAACCAGGGAAGGGCAACTGGTCCCGTGAGCAGTTTGCCCGCTGTATCTGTTCTATGGTCACCCAGATCTCTGTAGGGAAGCTAGGGTAAGGGCGTGTAGATGGAAGCCTTAGCCATGGGCTGGTCAGTTGCAGGAAGGAGGTCCAGATATGGGCCTATTTTGTTCCATAGGTATGATTGATAGATATTCATAAAAATGACATAATGGCTCATTTTGCCTGAAAGGCATGCGGTAGCATAAGATTTTTTGGGCATAGCCTCAGGTTTCTTGCCCTCCTTATTCGACGGAGACGCTTGGTTGATTTGGATTGGCTTAGGCTGAGCATCAAGCGCAATTGAATTAACTTTCGGGAGTCTAGCCAACCATGGGGTGGCATATAAGTCAAAAGATTATCTGCCCGCCTAGACGTACTAGGGGCGGTAGCAGGATCAACTCCAGAGATTTTAGGATTTTGCCAAACAAGATATAGTAGGCAATATAGCAGACTGGTATGGTTGTTGTTCATCAGAAGTAAAATAAGGGTCTTGGACCACATAATCAGGCTGTGGAGGCTGTAAGCCAAGGGATCTGGCCAGCCTCATTAATAGTGCAGGGAATTTTTTATAATCTTCTGCCTGCTGAGGGTCAGTCTCAGGCACTGGCATGGGAGGCAAAGGAATAGCATCAGCAGAAGAATCCAAGTCTATTGTATCATCTGGAAGGTGGGGGGGGGAATAGAGCAGGAGGAGCGACAACAGGAGCAGGGGCTTGAGTGGGAGGGGCTATGAAGGTGGGGAGTTGCCACGGATGCCGAGCGAGGGAAAGGGAGGAGGTAGGCATGGGGAAAAGCCATAAGGATGTTTCCATCTCGGTAGCCGGGAGCCTCCGGAGACCGAGACCTAGAGCAACTCAAAAGCAGCTGCAGGGGCTGCGCAGTGCTGAGGAGAGAGCCGGGCGTGTGAGTGTTGAAGCTGTGCGAGCGCTGCCGGTCACCGAGGGGGAGAGGAGGGCAGCGCACGTGGGGCTGTTCAGGAGGAAGTAATTCGGTCTCCGCTGTGGAGGCGGTCTCCGGGGCAGAGGAGGAGGCCACGTGGAGATGGCCCTTTTGTGGAGAAAACCATCGGTCTCCGAGAGGGGAGAGGGAGTGGAGGGAAGGAGGCAAGGGAGGCTCTGCCACGTGGCGCTGCTCGGTAACCCAAGGAGAAGCTTGGGAGCGAGGCGCGCGAGCGCGCGGTGGCGGGAAGGCAGCAGCAGCGGACTGCAGGGAAGTTAAGGGTCGCGTGGAGCAAGCCTCCACGTGGCTAGTCTCGGATACCGAGCTGAGGGGAGGGAATTGAGGAGAAGGAAGGCCAGGCTCGGGACCTGGGGAGAGCAGGAGGCTGGGAAGGAGTTGGGGGGGAATCTCCTCCCCTGAAAAAAAGAGTGCTGTCTCCAGTAAGAAGCTGCAGTGTGTCTGCTTCAGACAAAATCATGGGAGGGCTGGGAGGCGCAGGGCCAGCCAGTTGCCTCACAGTATTCTGTGCCATTTTCAAGGGGCTGGAGGGCCGTGGACCAACCAGTTGCCCTGGATTCTGTGCCATTTTCAAGGGGCTGGAGGGCCGTGGACCAACCAGTTGCCCTGGATTCTGAGCCATTTTCAAGGGACTGGAGGGCCGTGGACCAACCAGTTGCCCTGGATTCTGAGCCATTTTCAAGGGACTGGAGGGCCGCAGTCCAACCAGTTGCCCTGAATTTTTCTGAGCCAGAGGCTCCTTAGCCTTTCCCTTCTGCTTGCCAAACTTGGCAGCTTTGGCTTCTCAGTTTTTGGCTTTTTCTTCCGGAGTGGCTCAATGGGCGAACCAGAGGCCAACTCACGGATGGCACCATCAGACAGAGCACTCACGGGGCTGGGATTTCCAGTCCCCGAGGTCAGAGAGGGCTGACTCGCAGAACGAGAGAGCGCAGTCTCTGAGGAGAACAAGGCCTGTACAAAAAGGGAGGCCTTCAGTTTAGAATCCCTGTTCTCAGGGTTCTGTAGGAAAGAATCCTGCATATCTTGCAGGACTGGGGGATGTGGGATTGTCCTAAGCAGGGGAGACATTAAGCATGTCGATCCTCTTGGGGCAAGGTTGCTCCACAATCAGAGCACCTCTTAAAAGATAAAGAAGACATATTTTTATCCTTATCTGAATAGTCGAAGCAATCCGTGGACTTCTAACAGGAGCTAGTAGTCGGAGATCCTTTCGCTGTCAGGCGGAAAAAGGAACTACTGGGTAGCTACAGTGGGGGATGAGGGAGGGCGGGGAGTGGGAGGGGCATATGTAAATCTTTAATTTTAGCTAGTATGTCCGAGATTCTACGCATGCGCGGGAGTAAACCCACTTGTGTGCATTTCACAGACCACACGAAGGAGAATATAGTTTATAGGAAAGAAGTTGGAAGCAATATTATAGCTTCCAATAGCAACAAATCTCAGGAACAAAGCATTGAGTAAATAGTCCCGTGGTAAACCAGGAATCAAGCTGGATGCAATCAGGAACAAAGCTGGGTTATAAATGTAGGGAAGTCTCTTTAGAAAGCAGCCAGTGCAAAGGCAATGAAAAACCTTTCAGGAACGAACAGGAACTTAGCAAGGAAAGTATGCTTCACCCAAATGGGCAGAAATCAAGGCAGCCAAAGCTGACTGGCAAAGTCTTCCTGAAAGGCCCAGTGGCCTCTCTCACAGGAGCATCATCCTAAATGCAGCGTTGGCACGAGATCCTGTTTCAGGCCAACTCTACACGATTATACTGTCTCAACCCTTTGATCTAAGCGACGTAGGTCTGCGTCGGACGTCAAAGTGGCTTGATGGATGGCAGCTGTTGTTTAAGCTACCTCAGTCCCTCAAGAATGTAAACCTCGTTAGCATCTCCAGATGTAAAGGGGAGTCAAGCCTGACTCTGGCTTGGGCCTCCCCACTTATCTTCCAGGCCTGCTTTGCTAACCTTGACCAGTTCATCCCGCATTCTTGGTGCCAGGCTCTCCCGAGAAAAGCAGGCAGGCAGATCTTCATGAGGGAGACAGGCTGGCCTGGAAGGGATCTTAAATCCATCATGGCGATGGTATTGTTCATGGGAAGCAAGGGCTTGTGGGGCTTGTGGCGTGATAACCACTCTCTCGTACAGGCTATATTATGGCTACTTTATATTTTAAAAATATATTCTCAACCTGTTCGGCCTGGGGGACTACCCTCCCCGACGTCGATAGGCACTTTAAGTGCCTTTTGTGTTTGGGCAAGCCACACAACCCCAGACTTGCAATATTTGTAAGAGCTTCACCACCAGAGCTCACAAAAGCAGAGACGCGTGCCTGAAAGCCCTCATGAGCAAGCTTTGGTGCCAGAGACCGCCCTTAATCCCGTCCACCCTGTTACTGAGCCTCGCCAATCCTCTCCCAACCGCGAAATTCCCCACATGCTGGAGATAGGCGGGACTCTCACCAGGCTCTCGCTCCCTCCTCGAAGCCTCCAAGAAAAAAATCTAAGCCCGCAAAACAGGCATCCAAAACATATAAAAGACAAGCATGGTAAACGGAAAAAGGGACGGCAACTCACTGGCAATCAGCCCTTGCGCATTTCACAGAGGACACGAGGAAGAAGTATAGGTTGCTTAGCTGTAACCGTATTTCTTGGAGGGTCTATCTGTGAAATCCGCACAGCCCCGCCCGTCCTCCCCTCTCATGTCATGCCTCTTCCTTGGCTGCTGTCTTGCGCCGAGGAACTGAGGCAAAGTCCCGCCTTGGTGCTTATAGGTTATTGGGAGAATGGGCGGGGCTTCTGTCAAAAAATGAATAAAAGTAAGAAACTCTAGAACGGGTGCTCACACTTTTTCAGCAAGCGAGCTACTTATAAAACAACCAAGTAAAAATGATCTACCTACCCACTACAAAAATGTGAAACATATAACACAATATCTGCTTTGAACTGGGTTTTCTGAGCCCACACTGCCATATAATCTGATTCAAAGCAGATAATATGGGATTTTATTCAACTGTGTGGAAAGGACCTCAGATAACCCAGGGCTGGCAGCAATTGGGCGGCGTCGGGAGCCTGCGGGGCGGGACTGAGCCTTCCTCCCGCCCTGCCTGCGATCTACCAGGACACCCTACCCGATCTACCAGTAGATCACGATCTACCTAATGAGCACCCCTGCTCTAGAATGTTCCGGCTTGCTGCGCATATGCATAGGAAAACCCATATGTGCGGATTTCACAGATGGACACTTGAAGAAATACGGTTACAGGTAAGCAACCTATACTTCTGAATGTGGCACACTGAATTAGGTGGATAGAAATATAAAACATTTCAACCAATAAAGAAACATCTCAACCAGTAAAGAAAAAGAATTTCTTTGCAAAGACCTCAGGTTAAGGAGGTCTCAAAATAGTAATTCAGTACATCAAAAAGCCAGTTCATAGGGAATTATATCCCATTGTAATGAGCATTGGAATCTGGTGGGGGGAAAATTAAGGGGAGGGAAAATTCATTCTACATATATCCCCTTAAAATACTGTATGTCACATAATTCTTCCATCTATGTGCCTTACAAGATTGAAGGTTCTTTGCTTTATACCGGTCAGTCTGTCTGTTGAGATTTTCCAGATTTTGCCATATTAATCACATAGCCTCCCAAGCTTTGCAAAATCCAGTTTTATTCAATGTTCAGTTCAGCATCTATATTCCCCTTAAGTATTTCTTAAGTTCTCAACCTGTGAGAACTTAATGTTTTGGCCAGATGTTTTGGCCTCCATATCCCAGAAATCCTAACCGTTGGTAAAGTGGTTGGGATTTCTGGGAGTTTTAGGCCAAAACACCTTGGTGCCCACAGGTTGAGAACCACTGGTCTATCAGGAAAATTAATAGGTGAATAAGTTGCAGTTTTATGCTAATACTTATAACATAGAAAATGTGGATAAACACACTTTGTTGAATAGCTTAATAGACCTTGAATCAGTCTAGACACATTTCTTTTATAACTATTGCAAAGCATTACATTCCCTCGCCTAGATGCCTTTTTACAACTACACTGGCACTTGTTTGGATATTAGATAATTAACATTTTATAGAAAGGAATACCACTTGTTACATGCAAGTGTTCGGCTTCTTCATGGTCTCTCTGACTCACAGAAATGGGCCATTACACAAATGGATCATTGGAACCTACTTGAGCAATGCAATATGTTTTGGCAGTTGCTCCTCCCATTCTCCGTGCACACAACCAGCATGTTTTTTGACTGATAGGTGTATTACTTGTATTCTGATATTCCTCATTTCTCAATTGCACAGGGGTCTTCCCCTTTCATCAGTTAGATGTTACTTGTCTGCAATCTCTTTGAGGCTAGAAAAAATGAACAAGCTTCCCTGCTTTCTAAACCCGTTGGTCAAGAGGTTTCTAAATGGATATAGATAATCTACACCCATTTATTGTAGGCCCCACAGTTATCTGGAGCCTTGAATTGTTCTCTCACAATTGTCAAGAAATTGTTTATTTATTGCATTTCTATACCGTTTTTCTCACCCCTGGGGGAACTCAAAGTGGTGTACAACAGAATAAATGGGAAAAATTCAATGCCAAAACATACATATAAAAACAAAAAATATCCAAATTAATAACACATAGCTTTGAATTTAAACCATTAAAATCTATACAAAAACATAAAACCCTAAAACATTAGACATTGGATTAATCCCGTGGTTGTCATTTAGCTGCTTCAGTAATACTTTCAGTCACTGAACACTGAACTGAACTGAACTTTATTATTTATGAGTCGCCCTCCACAAGTGTGCTCCGGGCGACTTACACAGCTAGCAATGCAGTACTAGAGTATTAAAATATTAAAATGGCTAAAACACCTGCTTGCATAGACAGGTTTTGAGTTTTCTGAACACCAGGAGGGAGGGGGCTGATCTAATCTCACTAGGGAGGGAGTTCCACAGCTGAGGGGCCACCACCGAGAAGGCCCTGTCCCTTGTCCCCATTGGAACCATCTATTAATAAGACATTTAACCAAAGTATGTTGCTATAATAATCTGCTTATAAAAAGTAAACAGCACTGCTTCAAGTTATTCTCTATAAAGTTGCAAGCTATCTCACACTTATAAAACTATTCCTTCCCTTATTGGAGCTCCTGTATGATGTTGAGTCTTAGCTCCTATATATGCCATTTATTACATTAGTTATTATGTACATTCATTTTAAAAGGCAGGTGATTGGTCAAGAAGACAAAAGAATGTAGAGAACTTAACACTACACATTAAGGGCAAGACTAAATGCTCCCCAAACTTTCTACTTTGTGATTAAACCAATCTCTTGTTAGCTTTTCACTTAATATTTTAGGCTAGAACTTGGCATAAACTGCAACTCTAAGTTCTAAATTGGACAGGCAAAGCAGAGGGGCTTTTGCAGATGGAAAGCAAGAAGGAAGAATTCAGTCACCTGCATTCCCTTTCCACTCCCACCACGGCCTTTTCTGTGGTGGCCCCCCAGCTGTGGAATTCCCTCCCAAATGAAATCAGATCCGCCCCCTCCCTCCTGACTTTTAGGAAGCGGGTGAAAACATGGCTGTGCAATGAGGCCTTCGCAGAATGAAGGAGGAGATCGCGAAGCAACTAAAGTCGCCAACCTCTTGATACGGACCAAATATATGGATGAAGTAGGACTTGATTTTACTTTGGCGAAAGGCTTTTTAAATGTATTTATTGTATTTTATTGTTAATTTTATTGTAAATTTATGATGTTTTTAGATTTTAATTGTTAGCATTGAATACTTGCTGTTTGCCAGTCTGAGTCCTTCTTCGGAGGTGAGAAGGCCGGGGTATAAAAGTTTTTAAAAAATAATATTTCCAGCCTTGTCCCCACAATAGGTTTTCCTGTCTAGGGGGAAACCTTAGCAACCTACGTACATGTTCTCTGCCCACAACTCCTTGGTTTGGCGGTCAGAAAAGATTAACTCACTGGCTATCTCATATTTAGGATTAAATATCTAGTTAACATTTCCAACCTAAAAAGCTAAAACTGGAAACAAACAGTCATTGCTTTCTTTAACAAACACAAGTGATGGAAACAAATGTAATAAAATACTTGAATGTAGAAAGAATTGTAACCCAGGATTTTTTGGATCACCGATAAAAACTATTTATTTTGAAATATAAGGAGAATAAAACAATTCAATTGCTTGTAAATGTTACACATTGTTTACAATTATAGACTTTCCAGTTTTCTGTAAATATATTCAGACATTGCATTAAATTATCTTAAGCTTGCCAATTCTTACTGTGTTTTTTAATTATTTGGAATATTTCAAAATGCATCAGACTTCATTTTAATACTGAAAACAGGAGGCAGGGGTTACCATGTAAAACCAAGTCGTGCCTTAGTATCACCATATCCATGTTCATGTAAGAGTTTCAGATCTCGAGCTTTGTCACCAATATATGGCAACTTAACAGACTGCTTATCAGGTGACTGAACTGGTTCTCTATGATAAACCGATTCCTTCACTGTGCCTTCCTTTGCTGCTTGGTAAAGAGGATAAAGACGTTGTGTTGTCTTGGATGCCTCATCAATGACTTTCTTTGCATACTTCTGGAATTCCTGCTCCTTCCACAGTGCAATGCATTCTTTTTGCTTTTCATATTCTAGCTCGTCTTCCTTCTCATGTTCTCCTTTTGACACTTTTTCTGCCTGAATTGGAGAGCAGAGAAGAGAGTATATCCCAAATCACAGGCACACTGGGACATTATTTCAAACATCTCAAATCTCATCTTTTGTATATGTTCTTAACTAGGTCTCCTTTTATTTTAATTTTCTGCTTTTTGTAAACTGTCTTGAGTCTTAGAATGAGAGAAAAGTAGGATATAAGTAAAGTGATGGATGGAAAGTAAACTAGGAAAAATCATAAAATACACCCAGCCAACACCCCTCTCCCAACAATATAAATGAAATAAAAGATTTTCATTATGTGGGTTAAAGTGCTGAGCTGCTGATCTTGCTGACCAAAAGGTTGCAGGTTCGAATCCAGGGAGCTGTGTGAGCTCCCGCTGTTAGCCCCAGCTTCTGCCAACCTAGCAGTTCGAAAACATGCAAATGTGAGTGGATCAATAGGTACCGCTCCGGTGGGAAGGTACAGCGCTCCATGCAGTCATGCCGGCCACATGACCTTGGAGGTGTCTTCAGCTTAGAAATGGAGATGAGCACCAAACCCAAGTCAGACGGGACTGGACTTAATGTCACGGGAAAACCTTTACCCTTACTAAACTGCTATTTCATATATTAAATTTCTGAACAAATGTGAACAAAAAAGCCTACAAGCTTGCTTAACCTTGGCTTCGTGGATTGCAATTTTCCACCCAACTCTTGGTTTCTTTCTGCTCGTTTGTTCTTGCTGTTTTGTGCGTAAACTCTTTGGTACTGGGAAGTGTGTCTATGTAGTAGGTTTTCCTTTGCCAGTTATTGAGCACACATCCAAATTGTGAATACTCCATTAGTTTAGTTTAGGCCAGGCCCTGCCTTGCCTTCCATCCTCGGACCATCCCACGCTGTTCAGTAGGGCCCCTGAACCTCTGCAGAGGTTCATGGAAAGGGACATAGAAGGGATACCCGACTTCCATGATCCACCTACTTGTTTCTGTCAAGATCCAAACCTCCCCTACTATGCCATACTGGTGATTATCCTGCTATATAGTGCTAGATAGTTTTACAGTAGGAACAAAAGTTCCTATCCCTAACATATTTGTCGTACAGTATGTCAGTCTGGAGACGAAGGAAGCCTCATTACAAGTCAACAGTTTCCTATCACAAAAATACATGAGCTATTGTACTTTACTTTAGAATACTTCATACATTTAAAAATGTCTCACTTACTATTTGCGTAACATGGGCTTCTTGTAATTTTAGATTTGCACAGTGAAATCGATGTTTCTTGTCCTTCTCCAGTTCTTGATAGATCCGGTCTGCTTCTATCTGTCTCTTAAGTATTTCTTTGGCTTCTATTTTTTCCTGTTTTTCTTTTTCTTCCTTCATTTTTATCTAGAAAAACACAATCAAATTCTTAATCCAAAATCATAAAAGCTAGTATTTCATTCCCATGAACTAACTTACCCCGAGTTAGATATAAGCTGTTCTTGTATCTTGGGCAACTTACTACTTGTAAAGCAAAACTTGCTAAACATTTGTCATGTAAAATATTCAGGATCACACTTTCATTTGCCTCTAAAACACATGTATCAAATGCATGTCCTGTGGCCCAAATCCGGCCCACCACATCATTTTATGTAGCCCGCAAGGCATTCATTGCCAGGGCAACATAGTAACATCTCTATACAGTCTTACCAATGGTCCTTTGAAGGCAATCGTAAATGAGTTTGGCCCTCTGCTCTAAGGTAAGACATTTTCAGGAAAAATAACCCTACATTTTCAGAAGATACTGTAGGGGTGTAGCTTACCACACCAAGTCTATGCTCTTTGATGGATTTGAGATCAGCTATGTTTTTTTCTTCTCTTGCTTTGCGTTCATTCTCAATTTCCTCTTCTGTTTCTGCAATCTCTCTCGCGATACGCTCATCTTCATCATCAATCTTCTTTTTCATCTGCTTCAGGAGCCGATTAGTAATATTCTCTCTGTGTATCTCCATTAACCTGCAACAGTTCAGCAAATGTGGGCAGTGCCTCCATGCCAGTCAAAGATGGATGCCATTATCTCTGCTAGTAAATATGCAACCGAATTCAAATTATTCCCAACCAAAGAAGACTCACTGAATCAATGGAATGTATATAAGTATTGACTTTTGCCATTCTACTATGGAATCTAGCTGTGAATAGCAATGGGATTTAGGTATTATCCTGATGAAGGCTTTTTCTGCCAACACAGATGGCAAATATGAAGGAATCCCTCAAGCATTAATGTTGCCCAAAAGCCACCAGCCCATCCTTGAATGACTTAGTGAAGAGCACATGTATAAACCCCTGTTATATTTCCCCAGTATAAGATATATTTTGAGAAAATGTGTATTTTTAAAAGACAAATCAAAAAAACTTCTATGTTTAAGGAGGTCTTTAAGATCAGGGGATTCTGTTGTTTTAGCTAAAAGTAAGTTTTTTATCGGTTTTAAGGGGTTTAACTTTATTTGTAATACCGTTAATATTTAATTCTATTTAATGTTTGTATACTTTTGGGTTTTAAATTCTATTGTGTTGGTTTTACTGTAAGCTGCTTCGAGTCAATTAATGATAATGCTAATCATCAACATCATCATCGTCCAGAAACAAACTCTATGTTATTCAAGAGTTTTGGAACACGGGACAGTATAATACATGAATGGTACATGAAAAAATGAATCTCCATTAAGAGCATTGTTGGAACCTGTTTGAGATATTCAACTCAAGCATTCATTCTATTTCATATTGTTTGCTCAAATATTTTATTCATCATTGCAAAGGATGTGAAACACAAGACAGTCATCTAAGTTTAGACATCTTACTAGGTTAGGAAAAGGCTTACCAAGAAAGACCCTGAAATGTAAGTACTGTAATGTATGGTAGATGCTTAATTATAGAATCATAGATCAGAGTTGGAAGAGACCATATGTCTAGTCCAACCCCCTGTCATGCAATTATACTGATTTGTGCTTTATTTCTACTTTTTGAGCTAAAGGGATTAAAGGGAGAAAAATCACACCACATGTAATGTTGACATAAATCCTTACTTTTCTTCTGCAAACAGAAGAGCTCTTACCTACAAGGACACAGACCCAATGAAACTTTCACAGAAGGAAGAATGTTTTTAATGATTTCTGCTCTCTACTGCAGACTATAGCAGTGGTTTTTTTAAATAAAAAAACAACCAAACAAACATGTTTTAATATGCCAGAAAACACAACAATATCTATGGCCTGTGGAAGCTCTTCAGAGATTGGCTGCTGATAGCTCATGGGAATGGTATTAAATCCCTGAATTTGCATAGCACTGGCCTGTACAACTCACAGTGTCCCACAATGTCCATTCTCAATTCTCCCAAACGGTTTTTCAGAGTTTTAGATACTGCCGGGGTGAGGAGTCCAAACTGCCTCCCCATCTTATGCTAGTTGGAGTATACTCTCAGTTGAATGTGTTTCAGTTAAGACCTAAGTCAGGATTTGTTTGTTGGGGGGCAGCTTACCACTATTGTTATAAGGAACTTTAATAGTATGTTATAATACATGTATCACTTTCTTCATGTAGCTACAACAAGCTCATAGGTGGAAGAAACTAAATAGAGATTTCCCCTCCCCCCCCCTCATTTTATCACTTTGAGTAATTGTACAGATATGGTAAGTAATATAGAAACTTAAATGACAACAATACGCATAAAATTCCAGCATACTATATAGGTGAAGCTGAAAGAATGAATAATACTAGCTCAATTTCCTTTGATTTCGATTGGTTATTTAAATAAATCACTGATTTTGCCTACCTGTGTAGTTCATCTTCCTTTTCTTTTTTCAGCTTATCCATAGCTCGCTTTGCTTGATAATGACGATAAATTTTATCATCATATTCTTCTTCTTTTTGCTTTTCTATAGCTTTCAGAGTTTTCTGATCAGCAACGTAATCCTTTAAAATAACAAGCCGCACACAGAGAAAATAATTTGCTGACCAACACAGTCACCAAAACACTTTCCTTGAGCTCTTGCCTCTGCACCACTCAGTGGAATAGGAAACAGCAGAGCAGTGGCTCCAGTGCAGCTGTTCCATTGGGATTTGCTGCTTCAAGGCATCTGAATGGGTCTGAATGAAGCTAATTTCCTTGACCCTCTGCAATTTCCCCGTTTTAGGAAAGGGAGGAGGCTTGGCTTAAGTGGGGAGGCCTGGCAGGCAAAGTATTTGTAGGTTGGACGTTCCAGATTGCAAGATTGATGTATTTGCACTAATTAAACCCAGCCTAAATAAATGCTTCATGGGCACCAGGTCCTGAATGATTTTGCAAGCTAAGCAGAGTAGGAGTCCACCAATGAATACAAGGTGGTGTAGGCTATATTCTAGTAGACAGAACTGAGAAAACCACTTCTGAGTATTCTTTCTCTAAGAAAATTGTGACTAAGGTCATCATAATCCACAGTGGCCTGGAGGCAAATACACGCAGGCACACATTATAGCATCTAGGTTGTGGACAAACAAGACAAATGAAGAACTCAAAGGATTTTCTCTGCATATGCAAATCTTGTCCCACAGAAGCTGAAGAGTACTGTGATGAAAGGGGTCTCCATGTGGAGATATCCTCATCAATCCTGCACCTCCCTTCCTCCTGCTCGCCCATGTCTCCACACAAGGAGGTTATAGGTAGATAAACCATGCATGCCCGTCTACCTTTAGTTTTCAAATTACACTACCCAAATGTTCTGGGTATATTTTCCCTGCTAAATGGTTCATTTCCCCCCAATAGCTCTAGTTTTTAAAATATTGAACATATGTCATATACCAGTCTGCCTGCCCATGAAGAATCATGCTTTTCATACCTAAACTAGAGCTGATGAAGTCTAATGCAATTTTCTGAATCGTCACCCCAAATAACCCCCAGGAACTGACCTAAAAGCCAAGACCCCAAGAAATTTTTTTTGGTTGGGCTACGTTTTTTTAACATTGTGAAAAGGGTGAACATAATTAACAAAGCCAGCATACACAGGCAGGGATCGGGACGTTGGGAGTTTTAAAAACAGAAAATTGCCTTGAAAAGCTCCCTATAGTGATTATGGAATAGTGGGAAGGGCTTTCTTAGCCAACAGTGAAAGATCGCATGGTTGCATTTTCTATTTGCTAAAACATCGAATATCTTAAAATATCTAATAACTGCAAATATGCTCACGGTTTATAAAACACTAAATTTTAGTAGCCTTTTTCATAAAAAGATTCTAATTTTATAGCAGTCAGAACACAGTAAAATTAGAAACATAAAAGCAATACATACAATGCATCAGAAATATACCACTGCCATGTGTTCTGGCCAAAGACAGTAAAGAGGAACTACCATTAGGCTGAATGCCGACATTTCAAAATTTTGTCACTTATATGTCATTACTTAAGAAGGAGCAAAAGCATATGATGCCAACATTATTATAATTTGGCATCAGGAAGACCTTGCTGAAAAGGCCCTCTTATCACCACTCTCTGAATTTCTATTATAGTAGAATCTATGTACTAGAAGTAAATTCTCCATCCATTTTTATGCAAGTTGTTTGGTTGGTGTGTTCACATACAGAAACTCTAAATGTTTGTATAACTAAAATCAGAAAGTATTCTTAGGTCCCAGCTACCAAATATTTAGCTATGGGGTTATTGCTACAAACCAGATATGCCTGTCTACGTTTAAGTTTTTTCTGGTACTCCTCTTGTTCTTTCTGCATCACTTCCAATTCATGTCGCCTGACCAGTGCCTGTATCTCTTCCCCTTCTTTTTTCTCTTCATGCCTGTCAATTTCTGCTTGATGTTCATGCTCTTTTATCCTAAAATGCACACAAAAGGAAACAAGAAGATAAATGAACACATATTACTAAAATCAAAAGTTTCTCTACAAATAAGTTTTGAGTTAAAGGCAGGGAGCAGTTCAGAAGTCATACATCCAGGTCAATGCTGAAAAGACCACGGCATCTTCTGCACTGGCAGAATTACCCAGTTTTACAGATATATGTTACTTTTCAATCAAATAGGTGACTAACACTATCCAGCACTACTCAATCCATTACTTCTACAATCTCAAGAGTAAGTGGTTATTTGGCTGGACTGCTTTCAAACAGGGAAGATTATTCAGAATGTGCTCTAACGCAGTGTTTCCCAACCTTTTTTGAGCCGCGGCACACTTTTTACATTTGCAAAATCCTGGGGCACACCACCAACCAAAATGACACAAAATGACACTCTAACACAGTAATACATATAATTAATATGTTTTTAAATGTATTTATACACTCAGTGTGAAACCTGGACCTGTTTCAATGAACTCAACATCGATATCCTGGCAGGAATGGCAGAAAGACACAAACTTCCCACACAGAACTCCCATAACCAAGAGAAAATACTATAAGAGTTTGGTGGGCACTGAACTTGAGTTTTGGAGTTGTAGTTCACCTATATCCAGAGAGCACTGTGGACTCAAACAATGTTGGATCAGGACCAAACTTGGCATGAATACTCAATATGCCCAAATATGAACCCAGATGGAGTTCAGGGGAAATAGACCTTGACATTTGGGAGATGTAGTTGCTGGTATTTATAGTTCCCCTACAATCAAAGAGCATTCTGAACCCCACCAATGATAGAACTGGGCCAAATTTCCCACACAGAATCCCCAGGAGGCAAGAGGAGGTCTCTACTTGGGGAAAGGGAGGTGGGCCTTCCCAATGCATGGAGAGGGAGAGACCAAGTAGACAACGGGTGGGGAGGGGGGTGTTTGTAATTTTGTGCCTTTATCGAGGTAGGTTTCTTAGGGTTTTTATACTTCAACACACTAGACTCCCCCCCCCCCCCCCCGAGGTTCCAATTTCCCACGGCACACCTGATGATCGCTCACGGCACACTAGTGTGCCCTGGCACACTGGTTGGGAAACACTGCTCTAACGAACAATGTCATCTCTTACATTAATAGTTTATCATATCAATACAATAGTAGCTGTTAATCAAATACCTCATAAGAAAAAAAACCCCAACAAGCTAATAAGATTTATTTTGCACCTCAAATTCAAATTCTAGCTTGTGGGTTTGGAGCGGAATTGTATTCCCTTAACTAATCCTAATTTTATTAAGTGGAATTTCAAAAGGGCGATCTTGATTATATTTACTGTTCTAACTGCTCCTTGCTAAGCTGCAGTCTCTTGATGTGGCGTTCCTTGACCTTTTCCTCCTCTTTTTGTACAGCTTTTAGACGCTCCTGTTCTATTTCTTCGTGCTTACTGCGGTACAGGTTTTCTTTTATCTTTTTAAATTCAATCTGCGCATCTCTTTCCTTTAAGCATTCAGTAAGTAAAAAGGCTCTCTACAAAACAAAATGTGAACATTCAACACAATACTCTGCTTTCACAAAGCCAAAACATGAAAATGAAAGGGGGCAGATGTGAACTACATTACATGGAAGCCTTTCACTCTCTCATTTTCATAATGTTGTTGCGTTTTGGCTTTTTCTATAAACTCCTTTCGTTTTTGTGCTTGGTACTTTGCTTCTTCCAGGTCAACGTTTCTTCTCATTTCCTCTTCCCTTTCTTTCCGTATTTTTCCTGCTTTCAGTTTCATTTGTGACATACCCTGCAGTGAAAAGCAAGACTTGCAATTAGGGGGTGTTATTCAAAGGCAAGATGGGCCAAAAATAACATATTTGGAATGTCAAGCACTCAGTGGGTTTCCCAGTGATTGAACAAAGATTTGAACCTTAGTCCCCAGAGTCTTAGGGCCCTTCCAGACAGACCCTATATCCCAGGATCTGATCATAGGTTTTCTGTTTATCCCAGATTATTTGTGGTGTACTTTACCTTTGAGTAGAATGGGAGCGCAAATTGTTTGTGGTGTGGTGTAGAGGTTTGAGCATTGGATTAAGGATAGACAGAATCCAGGATAAACAGAAAACCTGAGATCAAATCCTGGGATATAAGGTCTGTCTGGAAGGGCCCTTAATCCAATGCTCAAACCTCTACACCTCACAACAAACAATTTGAGCTCCCATTCTACTCAAGGGTAAAGTATACCACAGATAATCTGGGATAAACAGAAAACCTGAGATCAGATTCTGGGATATAGGGCCTGTCTACAAGGGTAAAGTACAGTACACTTCAATATATTAAAGTGAAACGTTTGAAATTGAATAACAGTTTTGTTTTTCTCTTATATGCTTCCTTTTCAAAGCAGTATTTGAATTAATTTCCATAGAAGTAAACTTCTGCAGCTACCTTGGCACAACATAAAAATAAATATGTTTCATCAGAAGTCCTAATGAATTGGATAAGGTTTGCATAAGTGTAAATATACACATGTTTATAGTCTTTGTCACTTTCTATGAAACACGTGTAGGATTGCATTGTTGATTATTTATGATAATTTATAAAGAAGCAGAGGATAACCATTCAAGAGACAGTCTCTCAATTTGGAAACCATTCTTTTAATAATACATTCTAAAATAGCATTTGTCTTTTTTGCTGCAACATCACGTTACTTCTGGTTTATGTCCAACCTATAATCAATAATAATTCCAAGGTCCCTTTCGCATGTCGCACTGCTGAGCCATGTAGCTCCTGCAACCCAAATTTCACCTGTGCATTTGGGTTTTGTAGACTAAATGTAGAATTTTGCACTTGTCTTTTGATTTGCATTTTAATTTCCGGCCAATGTTATAATTTATCAAGATCTGCTAACAGTTCTTGTTATGCTGAAACCTTTTTGACTAACAATTATTTTGTCTTACTCTGGATTAGAAGAAAAGATATACATAAATACAGTCAGACATTCAAGAAGGAACACTGGCAGTGAAATGCATATTTTTCCCTTACTGCATAAGTGTTGGTCCAGTTCTTGACAAGTGCTTGAGACTTCAAATGTAGATCTTTCCGTTCTTTTCTTTCAGCACGAGCATGTGCTACTTCTCTGGCTCGAGCTGTGAGGCTGTTTTGAATTCTTTGCCATTCTGCCTTGGGCAGTATGGCTATTTCGTGAAGGTCTACTCCTACTGGGAGAAATATTCCCTCTGTTTCATCCTTTTCATCTTCTGTGAAAAGAAAAAAAACCTATTTATTTACCCCTGTTTCACTTTTAGGCCAGAAAGTCATAATTTTAACAGCCACCTGGAATACCAATTTCTGTATGTAAGCTAGGTAGAAACTGTGTAACTTCAAGCGTTGCTGAACTCCAGCTCCCAAGATTCTTTGCCACTGGCTGTGCTAGCTTGGGCTGCTGAGAGTTGCAGTCTTCAAATTGAAATTACTATATTTCATAGAATCCAAGGCACAATTATTCTTGTTTAAGAGGCTTCAAAAATGTGATGCACCTGAGATTTGATGGCACCTTCAATTTATGGGTTTTGGGGTGTTATTTTTTTAACTGCTTTACCTGTGAGAGAGGAGGCGGTAGTGAAGGAGCTTCAATGACTCTGCTAGGCTCCCACTATTTTGTCCTCAGCTAGAGGGCTGTTTACCATCTGGTTGAGTTAGGTAATGCTTCATACTTCCACTGCCTCCCAATGGATCTGTAGACTTAATACTTTATAGACTCATGCATGAGTTGTGGGTTTTTTCAAATTCCTTCAACAGGAAAAATTGCACTACAAAGCCAAATTGTTACAAAAACAAAACATTGTTTGTGCATACAGATGATTTTTGTTTTAATTATAAGAATCCCCCCCCCAATACTACTATAGCCTCTAGTAGTATAGATAGATACTATAATAAGGTTGGATAGATCAAAATAGCTTTTGTAGTGTCCTTAAACATCTTTGAAGTATAATGGGACACCCGCAATATTGCAGGGCAAGAGGTGCCCTCCACTTACACCCAGAAAGATGTCTATTGCAGCAGATACAGAAACAGGAGGTGTTTTTGCCAAGGAGTGGATCTCCACTCTAAAATTAATGCAGTTTGAAGCTACTTTAATTGCCATGGCTCAATGCTATGGAATCCCAGGAGTTGTAGTTTAGTGAGGCGTCAGCACACTTTGGCAGAGAAGCCTGAAGAACTTGTAAAATCACAACTTCCATCATTC
Organism: Anolis apletophallus; assembly: GCA_030556195.1. Taxonomy (NCBI): domain Eukaryota; kingdom Metazoa; phylum Chordata; class Lepidosauria; order Squamata; family Anolidae; genus Anolis; species Anolis apletophallus. The sequence goes on from JARBWK010000002.1 coordinate 155,414,837, forward strand.
CATAGCATGCAGCAGGTAAAAGTGGCATCAAACTGCATTAATTCCACAGATGCACCCAAGCTTTCTCTCCCGTTCTCATCACACAGAAAAGGTAGTGATATTACAGCATGGCCAGGACACATGTGAACTCCGCAACACCAAACATGAAGGTTTGCCTGTTTCTGACTATGATCACAATAAATGAATTACCAGAATCTAGAATTTCAGGGCCCTCCCATAATATCTGCTTTGAACTGGGTTATCTAAGGGCTCTTCCACACAGCCTTATATCCCATAATATCAAGGCAGAAAATCCCACATTATCTGAGTGTGGACTTGGATAATCCAGTTCAAAGCTAGTATTCTGGGATTTTCTGCCTTGATATTCTGGAATATAGGGCTGTGTGGAAGGGACCTTATATATTTCCACTCAAAGCAGATGTGGGATTTTATTCAGAAGTGTAGAAAGGGCCTTTGTTGGAGGTGGATTGTGTCTGTGAGAAAATAAATCCATTTTAGGAACATGTACTCTGCCTCAGTGTTTTGCCTTAAAAGTTTCTTGGAACATGCTCACAGTGATAGTTACATTAAAATAGTCACATGCTGACCAAAATCTTGTTGTGTGCCTTCGAGTAATCCCTACCTATCTGTCCTACCTATCGTCTGAACATATCTCTCCTTACGAACCATCTAGAAATTTCTGGGGAGGCCCTGCAGCTGGCAGGGATGAGAGACAGGGCTTTCTCAGTGGTGGCCCCTCGGCTATGGAATACCCTCCCCAGGGATATTAGATTGGCCCCCACCCTCTTAACATTTCGTAAAAAAGTAAAAACCTGGTTATTTGAGCAGGCGTTTCCAAACCTCTGATCTCGGAATGGTTGGCCAACGTAACTGGACAATGATTTGGTAATGAAGTGCGGAGAATTTTTATCATGTTTTTATTGATGTTTAATATATAAGTGAATTTTTAAAACTATGTTGAATGTTTTAGCTGCTTTTATATTGTTATGGGCATTGAATATTGCCGCTTGTAAACCGCCATGAGTCGCCCTTGGGCTGAGAATGGCGGTATAAAAATGTAGCAAATAAATAAATAAATACTATATGACAACCCTAAGATGAACCTATCGTGAGGCTTTCTAGGCAAGGCTCGTTCGGAAGGAGTTTAATAATTTCCTTCTTCTGAGGCCGAGAAAGTGTGACTTGCCTTCAGTGCCCATTCATACAGCCATATACCCCAGAATATCCATAATATCTGCTTTGAACTGGGTTATCCGGATCCACACTGCCATATATTCCAGCTCAAAGCAGAAAATGTGGGATTTTATTCAGCTGTGTGGAAGGGGCCTAAGTCACCCAGGGGTTTCCATGGCCAAAGAGGGATTCGGCTCTCAAACCACATCATGCCTTCCACCCCAAGCCACTGTTCAAACCACTACACCAGTGTTTTTCAACCTTTTTTGTGCCGCGGCACATTTTTTACATTTACAAAATCCTGGGGCACACCACCAACCAAAATGACACAAAATGTCACTAACACAGTAATACATATAGTTAATATGTTTTAAATGTATTTATACACTCAGTGTGAAACCTGGGCCTGTTTCGATGAACACAACATAAGATATCCTGGCAGGAATGGCAGAAAGTCAGAAAGACACACACAAAGGTCTTGCTCAACAGCTGTTCACTTGTGGAATTAACATAACTCAAAAACCACTGGACAAATTGCGGCCAAATTTGGCCACAAAACATACTAATACTAACCCAAGGAGGGACCATCAGTCAAAATATTGATTTTGTCATTTGGGAGTTGTAGTTGCTGGGAGTTATAGATCACCCGCAATCAAAGAGCACTCTGAACTCCACCAATGATGGAACTAAACCAAATGTGGCACACAGGACTCCATGACCAAAAGAAAACACTAGAAGGGTTTGGTGGACATTGACCTTGAGTTTGGGAGTTGTAGTTCACCAACATCCAGAGAGCACTGTGGACTCAAACAATGTTGGATCAGGACCAAACTTGGCACAAATACTGAATATGCCCAAATGTGAACACTGGTGGAGTTTGGGGGAAACAGATCTTGACAATTGGGAATTGTAGTTGCTGGAAGAGAAGGGAGGGGTGAGAGAGAGAGCGCGAGGCGGAAGAGAAGGGAGGAGGGAGCGCGCGAGGCAGAAGGGAAGAAGGGGAGGAGAGCGAAGGCATGCTCTGCAGCGGCGCTTGCTCCTGGCCTCCTCCTCTTCTCCCCCCTCCCTTCCCCTCCGTTGGCCGCTCTGCTTGCTTGCCTGCCTGCCTGCCGGGCCCTTACACAGGCCAGTCAGAATTGGCCGGCGGGTCTGGTATTGGAGGTTCCAATATGATGATCGCACACCAGTTGGGAAACACTGCACTACACGGCAATGACTGACAAAATTATTTGATCCTGGTCAGTAAAATAATGATAGAACACCATGGAGAGGGTGGGAGAGTAAGGCAGTTGCCTCACCGCCTTATCTTTTGCCTCCGCATGTAGCCGGGGGCTAAGGGGCTTTCCCCCCGAAATTCTCAGGGTGGTCCGCGAAAAGGCCTTACTGGTACATTATTTAAACTGTTATGTTTATTCATATCATGATCTGATCACCATGCTCATTATATCCCACATTCATGGGGTTATTGGGATAACAATACAAAAGGTTTGCTAGGGTAGACCCTCTTCCACCCAGTCTCAGCCCCCCAAACTCAGCCCCCCGAATCAAAATCCTGGCTACGGCCCTGCGCTCTGTGGTACATCTAAGGGTGGAATGGATGTAGTTTGACAGCACTTTACGCCACTCCCGTGGCTCAGTGCGATGTCATCCTGGGATTTGTAGTTTGGTGAGGCACCAGCCCTGTTTGACGGTGATGACCAGAAGAACTTCCACGGCACTGAGTCGTGGCAATGGAAGCAGGGCCAAACTGCTGTCGGAGGCATTCATGGCGGGAATCCCTGGGTTGCTGCGAGTTTTTCGGGAGGCATCTGTGGCCGGCATCTTCAGGGCCAAACAGGGTAGATAGACGCAGCCTATCAAGGGTTCGCCATCTCCTTCGCGGCCTGGTTCCCGTGGAGAGGCCGCTTCCTACCACCGCCGCGGGCGGCCTTCTTATTGTTTCGTGTTCATTCGCCACTTCGCCTCCCTCCCTCGCACTCACGCGGGTCCTCTCGGTTTTGACCCCGGCGCCTCCCGAACAGCACCGTGGCCCGAAACATCGTCCCCATTTCCTCCGGCCTCCGCACAGCCGCTTCTTTCCCCGGCGAAGGCCTCACGCGGCGTCCCTCCGGTTGCCAGGCAACTGGGGAAAACGACTCGGGGTTTGGAGTGAGGGGGGGGGGGGAGAGAGAGAAAGAGACCGGATTGGAGGGAGGAAGTCTCGCGACCGCTTGCCTCACACGATCACGCGGCGCGAGAGTCCACTCCGGGGCGCTCGCTCACGTGACCCAGCTGGGCGAAGATGTTGCAGGTTAGTTTGGCCGAGGCTGGTTTTGGGGAGAGCCGCGGGGGGAGGGGCTCTTTCACCCTACGCTCTCTCTCTCTCTCTCTCTCTCCCTCCCCCTCCTTGTCCGTGTCGTCCCCCGTCCGTCCGTCTCCCCCCCCCACACACACACACCGCGCGCGCTTCAAACAGCCCTGTCATTGGCCCGCTGGTGCCTCGCTCGCGCCGGGCCTTAACGAACCCGGCGCGCGCGGCCTTTCCTTGGAGAGCCAGCGTTGGAACTGTCACGCGACGCTGTAGCATTCATGCAGTGGGACGCCACGTGACCTCCCCTGGCGCAATGCTGTGGGATCCTGGGACTTGCCTGGTGAAGCACCAGCACCCTTTACAGCAGGCGTGGGCCAACTTGGGCCCTTCAGGACTTTGGGACTTCAACTCCCACCATTCCTCACAGCATCAGGCCCCTTCCTTTTCCCCCTCAGCAACTCCCACCATTCCTCACAGCCTCAGGCCCCTTCCTTTCCCCCTCAGCCGCTTAAGCTGTGGGGGAAAAGGAAAGGACCTGAGGCTGTGAGGAATGGTGGGAGTTGAAGTCCAACACTGGCCCATACCTACTTTAAAGGCCCTGCAATACTATGACTCGCAGGATCCCACAGCGTTGAGCCATGGCTTTAAAAGCGGTGTCACACTCTTCATTCTACAATTGCAAAGACGATCTCCCTCGGAATACATGTGTCTTGGAGTTTTGGCAGAACCTACTGTTTTGAGTTCTTTTATTTGTACTGTGCGTGTGCATTGAGGATACAGTGTTCCCTCACTTATCGCAGGGGTTCCATTCTAGGACCCCTGTGATAAGCGAAAATCCGTGAAGTATGGGCACTACATATATTTTAATTATACTTTTTGATTTAAAATTAGAAATGCCTTCCCTGACTTGCCAGGGAAGTCATGGCTACCCTCCCCCCAGCCATGCTACTTGCAAGGGCCTTCTTCCCAAAGGCCCCCTGCGCGGCAGGAAGTTTCCCCTCACTTGGCCGGCTGGCTAACCAGCGGCAGGCCCCACCCTTTGCAGGACTGGCCTGGGCCTCCGCAGGGCTCCGTGGCCTCTGCCCTGCAAAGGCCCAGGGAAGCCCTCCAAAGGTTACCAGGGCAAGGTTTGGAAGCCAGCCTTGGGAAGAAGCCCCCTGCAAGCAGCGGTTCACTTTCTGCAGGCTCGCTGTTTCACAGTTAGGGTTGAGAATTAGTATTTTTAATATATATTTTTTAACATTTTGTCCTTTTTAAACCACAAAATGTATAAAATATATTTAAAATATTAATTCTCAACCCTAACCGCGAAACAGCGAGTCTGCAGAAAGCGAACTGCGAAACAATGAGGGAACACTGTACTATGTAAATAAGTGATTTGGGTCCAGGTTACATAAGGATCAGTTTCTCCCATACAATCCGTCCCACAGACTTCGGTCTTCTGGAGGGTGTCTGCTCCAACCAGCCAGAACCTGACTGTCAACCATCACTCAGAGGACCTTTTCATCGGCCACCCCACAACTGTGGAACAACCTGCCAGTAGAGCTCTGAGTGCTAAATGAGCTGTCGGAATTTTAAAACCCTGTAAATACCCCTATCTCTTCCACTAGGCCTACCCAGACCAGTCTTTAAACATGAATCTTAAGTGGCCTTTCCCCCCTCTATTTTGTGTGTTTTATTATGTACTAGCTTGGGGACCCGGCGGTGCCCGGGTTATTTGAGAAAGGCATTGGTTGCCTGTGATGTAAATTGAGTCTAGATCCAATGTCAGCAGGGTTCAGTGGATACCGGTGAACTACTCCCATATGCATGTCCCATTGCCCATTTCTATCCTTCCCCAAACCACACCAGGCTGTAGAGTGGGTCATGGGAATTATGTGTGCCAAGTGTGGACTTGATGTGGTTCATTGGTGTGGTTCATAGTTGTCTTTGGAAGTGAGTGAAGGTACTGGAAATCCCATCATCCATTGTCCGTTATCCCCAAATTTGCACCAGGATGTAGAGTGGATCATGGGGGCTCTGTGTGCCAACTTTGGCCCAGATCTGTCATTGGTGGGCTTCACAGTGGTCTATGGAAGGCGAAACCAATTAAAGTACTGGAAATCTCATTATTTGTGGTCCATCCTCCCCTAAATGGCACCAGGACGTAAAGTGGGTCGTGGGGTTTATGTGTGCCAAGTTTGGTCCAGGTCTGTCATTCGTGCGGGTCACAGTGGCCTGTGGAAGTGGGAGCCAATCAGAAAGCTGACACATACACACATATATAGCCACATACACTGACTTTTATTGTATGTAGTAATTAGGGTACCTGGTAGTGCCTGGAATATTTGAAAAAAGGCATTGTTTGTTTTGGGGTGTTAGATAATATAATGTATTTAATTAGTAACATTATGTATTAGAAAAAAGGCAGTCTTTGATTCAGTTTTGATTAGTGGTCCCGTTAGAAAATACATAACAATATGGATGAACCTCAATTTAGTTAGAAAATACATCAGAAACAATGTGGATGAATCTCAATTTAGATTCAAATAAAAGTCAATGGGGAGGTGATGGGAGTTTTAGGGTAGGGAGGTCAAAAATGCCCATAGGTGACACGAGGATGGCAGGAAAGAGGAGTTGAGGGTGCTGCGCCAGTAAGCAACACACACTCAGAAACAACAAGTTTCACGGTATCAAAAGTTCATGTAATAAGTAGGTACACATATATATTGTAAAGAATTAACTCCTGGTAACAAGATAGAACGGGTGCGTTAATTCTTTACAACTGGCCTTGAAAAAGACCCTTTTGGAGATGGATCGAAACGAGCATTGGTGCCATAATACAGAGTTTACCTCGTCGGCCTTCTGATATTGGACTGGTTTCAGCCTATTCGGACTACCCGTTCTTTCACCATCGCATCGACTGAAACCGCCGCAGCACCCTAACTCCTCTTTCCTTGCCATGTTGAGTCTGTGTGCCAAGTTTGGTCCAGATCTGATGTCAGCTGGGGTTAGTACTCTGTATAAGAGTGAACTACAACTCCCATATGCCAAGGGCAGTCACCCCCGAACCCTCTAGTTGGTCATGTTGAGTCTGTGTGCCAAGTTTGGTCCAGATCCAACGTTGGCTGGGTTCAGTGCTCTTTGGATGCAGGTGAACTACAACTCCTAGAAATCAATGTCAATTCCCCCTAAGCCTGGTCATTGGGGCTGTACATGCCAAATGTGATCCAGATCTATTATTGAAAGGGGTGTGCCTTGATGCAAGGTGAAGTACCACCCCCCCATGTTGAATCAGTCCCCCAAACCCATCCAGTCTGTTCAGTTGCTGATCAATTCCTCTCTGCTGTGTGCCACAGGAAAGGGTAGGAAAGGGTTAAGGATGATGCAAATAGAAAGAGAAAGGAATCCTGGGATGCCTGCCTGTGGTGGAGGAAACACCTACATTCTAGGATGAAATTGTCCCTGAATGAAAGCATTTCTTGGATGGTGGTTCATAGTGTGTGTGGAAGAGATTGGAAGGGTTTGGGCCACATATTCATGGCACTCACTATAACCTGCATTGTCCACGAAGGGAGTGCCTTGGAGGCTTCACAGCACTTGGAACTATAGCCTGTTTGTGGAGGCCGGAGGCTGTCTGTGTAAGTGGAGAACTGTGCCACATACATACATACACATTTTTCTCTTTTATTATGTGTATAGATAGATAGATTATGTGTATAGATCAGGGGTGCTCATTAGGTAGATCGTGATCTACTGGTAGATCTCGAAGGGCATCCTGGTAGATCTCGAAGAGCGTCCTGGTAGATCCCACGCAGTTCGCAGGCTCCCATGCCATTTGTGAGGAATGCTCAGGGGCTTATTATACTTACATTTAGTTGAATTCAGTCTTAAAATGTATTATATGGCTCTCACTGAAATAAATTTCCTAATATTTTGCTTTTATGGCTCTCTGAGTAGTGGGTAGGTAGATCTTTGGGACTTGGTTGTTTTATAAGTAGCTCGCATGCTGGAAAAGTGTGAGCACCCCTGGTATAGATAGATAGATATGTGGATAGATAGATTTCATAGAGATACATTTTGAGATGTAGAGATACGTTTTAGTGTGTGTATTTGTAGGGTTTTTGCTGTGCTTATGTTTTTAAATTGTTTTGTAACCCACCTCGAGCCATGAGGATAAGAAATAAAAGTGGGTAAGAAATAAAATGATTATTACTGTAACAAGCGTGGTTAGTGGAGACAAGAGAGAGGGCCTTCTCGGTGATGGCACCCAGCTTTGGAACACCCTCCCCAGGGAGATTAGGCAGGCCCCCACACTGTCCTCCTTCTGTAGGGATCTGAAGATTTGGATGTTTAAATAAGCTTTTGAGAACATCTATCCACAGTGGTCCACAATCAATGACACAGCACTGCACTTTCATCCCATGCTCTGTTCCTTGTATTGTTTACGATCTGGCCATGTCTTGCGGTAGTTGTCACCATAAGTCACTGGGAAGACCTGAGTTTTAAATTGCTGTTTTTAAATGCTATAGTTTTTTACTTCGTATTTTACTGTGTGTTTATTTTATGCTTTGTCTCGGAACCTTCTGCCATATGTAAGCTGCCCCAAATCCCTTCGGGGAGATGGAGGTGAGATACAAATATATATATATATATACAGTGTGTGTGTGTGTGTGTGTGTGTGTGTGTGTGTGTGTATATATACACATATATACATACATACAGTATATATATATATATATATATATATATATATATATTATTATTATTATACCTTAGAGTTGCCAGAATTCAGAAATTATTTGAAGGCACACAACAACCTATACCTTTTAAGGCTGAGCTGTGTGCCGGCCGCGGTGAACATTATGAGAAACCCCTGAGTCTATGCGAAACAAGCAATAAATTGTATTTTTAAAAAAGCTTTTCATGAGATACATTATATCCCCATACATTTCATTATTGCAATTTATATATGAGTTTATATTGCTTATAATGTGTTGCCTTAACCTCCGATTTGCTAGTAAAACTGGATTTCTGAGTCGCAAAATGATACATGTCTAAAAAGTGTGTCTCCACCATAAAGTGTTTGGAAAGCTCTGCTTTAATGGCTGTGTAGAAGAGGGCATTTTAGCCGGTGTCGCTTGGTACCTGCCTGCCTGACCAGCAGCACCTGCTGAAATGCCCTCTTCTACACAGCCATTACAGGAACAGATACTCTCCCCAATTTCACTCTGCAAATCCCCACTTTGCACAAGGCAAACCATGTTAATAAACTCCTTCTACTAGGAATAAAATATTTCTTAATCATATCTTAATGGGGACTGAAGGTCTTCATCAATAAAAGCTACCTGCTCTAATTGACATTTTAAATATTATGATGGGGTCCTTGGGTTTTTGCTGTCAGAGGCAGGTAATATATTATTTTATACCCATGGTAGATATTTATTTTTATTTTATTATTTATATCCCACATTTCCCTCAATGTGCTATATATTACCTCCGATGTGAGAAGCAGTGTGTGCTATACCAGTTACTGTGGTATCCAGATGGAGGATGCACTTGCGCTAATGTCCTGTTTTCTGAATTCCCAGAACCAGCTGGTTGGGCTCTCTGGCAAGCAAGATGCTGAACTAGCTGGGCATTTGGCTCATTTTGCATTATTTTAGTGATGAGAAGCAAGTGTCGCCTTGGATGAGAATCTGTTATAGTTGGATAGCTAATCAGGCATTTTCCATCTTTTGTCCACAGAATAAAATCACTTGTTCACCTTATCTACTCCTTCGGAAAAGCAAATCCATCATCTGAATGAGGAACACTGCTTGCCCTCAGTCTGTCACTGTTTACTTCCATAGTGAATTTTTCACCCCAAAATGTAAGTAGTATTTGCTACAGAGATTACAGGGACTTTGGAGCGTAAGGATAGTTATTTCAGGTAGTTTCCATTAGTGGGGATTAACAACTGTCTGCGAAGAATGTAAAAACCAAGGCAAAGTTCACTATGAACTGTCTCACCTTAAAACTATTATTGAAACCTGTTCCTTTTTTTTCCTTGCACTGCTTTTATGTTATATAGCCTCGAAACTAATCACATTCACAAGTTTTTCATCCCTTACTGTAATGAACAACTAAATTGTGTGAATATGTGCTAAAATTATATTTCAAAAAAGCAAACACTGTGTTCCCATATCAAGTCAGTATCAGAAACAATATTTATTTAGGTATGTTGTGCTCTCACATATTTGTGTTGAAAATTAAAATCCACAGAAATGTGAAATATAATCAAGGATATATACTATAAGGTTTCCTTCAGCTGTTTAAGCATTTTATGTCATTTTTAAAAGTTATTTGGACAGTCTCCCTGAGAAAAGGCACAGAAGGATTCAACGACCCCCTTGATAAGGAGACTTTAAAAAGCAGCCTCTATCTGCTTTTTAATACAATGCAGGCTCAATCCAATATGATTGGAGCAGTGTTTATCATTACATTTTGCTTTTTTATAAATTGTGAAAGACCAAATCCTCGCTTTACAGATGGTTTTAAACTAGTCTGATTCTGTAAGCTTACCCTCCCTCACATGACTGTTGCAAGTATAAAATGCTGTATTTCGTCCTTAGTGGCTTGAAACACAGTGAGGACAGGAGGAAAATGTACGTAAGTTTTTTCATCTTTCTTTATGTGCAGCTGTTGTAAAGTGCCCTGCATTTATGTTGGAACAAAACTGAAATACATTCACCACTTTTTATCTTGAGACCCTTCAATGAATTCGGGTTTCAAACATCTGTCAACCAGTGAGTACCATTGTGTTGTTGCACGTTAGATTGTATTTCCTTTAAAAAAAAACTTCTGCTGCTATATTTAGAAAAAAAAATTCATTTTCACAAGCCAATTGCATAATCTTACATCCTAACCAAATACCATAAGTTTTGTTTGGTCTGAGAACTACTTTGTAAATTAAACTCATTTCAACAGAAACCACAAACAGTACTGTGACAATTCAAAAACAAATGCAACTTGCTGTGTTGTTTTGTGTCTGTGTGTATACACATTTAATAATATGCTTGTGTGTATATTACACCCTAAAGATTTTAAGCCACTCTTCTATATGGTCATAATTTGTTCTGCATTTGAAACCCATAAGGGATCTAAAATACTTGGATTTTCCCAATTGATTATTTACTGTATATCATTAAATCTAAGCCACACTTTTTCCCATTAAGGGACCTAAAAATGGGGTGTCCCTTAGATTCAATGGCATCTTAGATTTGTCGTTTTGTTTTGAACTGTCTTGCCTTTGAGAGAAGAGGAAGGCCACTGCTCCAAACTGCTCTTGCAACCCCCTCCCCCCCAATTTTCTCCATAGCCAGACAGCTGTTTGCTGGTTTGCTTGAGCTAAGTGCCACTTCCTGTTGCTGCTGCCACCTCCCCAACAGGCCCACAGAGCTAGAAAAATAGACTGGCACAAACAAGATGACTTCCAGGTGGAAGCAAAAATAAAGTATTGTGCAGGTAGAGAAAATTCTTTAAAATGTGGTCAAAGAAGATTGTTTTTACCACAACTGAAGCTTCAAAAACAGGGTGCACCTTACCTTTGGTGGCATCTTAGATTCAGTGAACTATGGTATTATTTCACTTTATGTATCCCAGTTCTCTTACAAGAAGCTCCACATATGTGGTTCCCATCTTTACAACAGTTTCGTGAGCTCAGTTAGGCTGATAGCAAACAAAGGTTTGAACCCAGTTCTTCTTATTCCTAGTCCAGTCTTTTATCCAAACACTGTGTGGTATTACAGAATCCAGTGTCCTGTGAATTCTCATTACTTTGAGAAACATAGTAAAATGCTGAGGTTGTAGCCTGATCTGAGAGTAAGGTACAAGTTTATTTTCCTGAAAGAATATTTTTCTAAGATAATGGACAGATATACTATTATTGTTTTAAACTTTCCAAGGCCATCATCAAACTGTAATATAATTATAAGAAGGCTCTTCGACTTCGTTACGTATTATCAGGGTGGTTTTTAATGTATTTTACTGGGGTTTTAATTCGCATTTTAAAGCATTTGCTAATAGTTATGGTTTTAGCTTGTTTGTAATTTTTATATTGTATGTTTGTACTGGCTGTAAGCCGCCTTGAGCGCTTGACTGGGGAAAGGCAGGGTATACATTTCATAAATTTAAAAAAATGGTTATACCTTGCAATAGAGCTCCTACCTAAACACATTCCCCTCATTTTCAGGGTTCATTCATCCAACAGCAATGAAGCTTCTACTGGTGTTTGATTTTGACCATACAGTTGTAGATGAAAACACTGATACCTGGATTGTGAAATGTGCACCTGCTTCAAAACTTCCTGATGAAATAAAACATTCCTATAAAAAAGGATATTGGACAGAATATATGGGCAGAGTCTTCAGATACCTGGGGGACAATGGAGTGAAAGAAGAAGAGATGAAAAGGACTATGACAACACTCCCTTTCACTGCAGGAATGAAAGATCTCCTGGATTTTATTGGTAAACACAAAGACTTTTTTGACTGCATAATTATTTCAGATTCCAATGCAATATTTATTGATTGGATTTTAAAAGCTGCTAATGTCTCTCACCTGTTTGATAATGTGTTTACAAATCCTGCAAGCTTTGATGGCTGTGGCTATCTTACAGTACAGAATTGTCACATTCATGATTGTGCAAAGTGCCCTGTCAATCTCTGCAAAAGAAAAGTCTTAGAAGAATTTGTAGAAAACTGTTTAACTACAGGTATGAAGTACTCACAAATTATATATATTGGTGATGGCGGGAATGATCTGTGCCCAGTAATATATTTGAAAAAGAATGACATTGTTATGCCAAGACATGGATATATGCTGGAGAACTTGATTTCTCAGTTGTCTCAAACACTTGTTCCTGTGGAGGCATCAGTCGTCAGCTGGTCATCTGGCATCGAGATACTGGAATATTTAGAGTTGCTTATAAAACGATAGTTCTTAGTAATGGTGATAAACAGTAAAAAAAATGGTGCTGCTATTTTGATCTTTGTATGGTAGGATCATTTCCCTCTGAATGTTAGAAAATTTAACACTTTGTTTACACCACTCTAATTCATTGTCTTCCCTTCTACATAGTCGGTAATTGAAGGGAGGTGGGATGGATGGGAAGTGGACTTGAAAACAGGGAGGAACATACTGAATGAAACAGATGCCAAAGTAATTGTCAAATGTAGTTGCTATGTAACATCTATGTAAAGCAGCAATATAGTCTATTTTATGACAAATTAGGTCTACTCTAAGTTTACAGGTCAAGAAAATGTAGGTAACTACTTTTCAGAATATCCTTTCCTATAAATAAAAATTTTGCTCAAATTATGCAAAATGGCAAAAACCACTAGTAGAGAGTGGAAAGATTACATTGCCACAACTCAAGACTATAGGCTATGGTATCCCACTTTCAGCAGCAGTAATTTTCTATCCATATGTTAATTTTGCCTAAGGTGAATTTTTGGGTGAATTTTTGTTGACCTAATTGAAATGTGGTTTTGGTTTTAATTCTTGCCAGCACATTTATGCCCCTACCCTAAAATCACTGTTATTGGCAAGGTATCTAAATATCTTAATTGTATGTAAGTAAGAAGGCATTTCTTCATAATCTCATCATATAATTTATTGTGGACAGTTATTTTGTGTGTCACACAAAAGGTGTCTTGCACATCTGTACAGCATGGCAGCTGTCCCTCCTCCCATTTAACAGACACTCTTCAATTTAGTCAATAACTATCACCATCCTGTATCAGTATCAGATGAATTGGCCAAAAAGCTACAGTGATGTAATGCACAGACAGTATCAGTAAGAGCAACGTTTACTTTGTACTTTCTTTTTTCACTCATCCTTACTATGCAAATGCACTGTGAGGAATTCACAGCCAAAGATCCAGTGAAAAAAAATATACTCCCCTTGAACTCCTATGTGCAAGATTGGAGGTTCAAGGTGGAGACATTACAAACAATTTTAGATAGTTTGAAATGGAATGATTACTTGCTATCAATAGATTTACGAGGAGCTTATGTTTCAATCATATAGACAGTCATGATCAACTCAGGGCACTTGCCCTTCAATCTAGCTTCAGCACCCAGGTTATTCACCAAAATAGTAGTTCCTTTTATAGAGTTTCTCAAACAGCAAGGGGCCCAATTATTTCCCTAATTAGATACTAGTAAAAGTAAAGGTTTCCTCTTGACATTTAGTCTAGACATGTCCGACTCTGGCGGATGGTCCTCATCTCCATTTCTAAGTCGAAGAGCCGGCATTGTTCACAAACACCTCCTAGGTCATGTGGCCAGCATGACTACATGGAGTGCTGTTAGACACCATCTTACTGAAAACTGAGTGCAAAAATGTTAGCAAAGACTTCAAACTAATTTTACAGCATCTCCAGACTTATCAAAAATTGCTGATAAATTTAATAAAGATTACTCTGGTGTCAACACAGATAACCATCTTTGGATAGAAATAAGCAATCCGTTTGTACGTATTTTATCTTTCAAAAGAAAGGAAATGGAAAAGAAAAGAAAATAGTCACTTTGAGAAAACAATAGATTTAACGCATCTGGCCAAAATACTAGGGATACTCATTGCAACTATTTAAACAGTTCTGTACCAAGGTTTCTTGCTAAGGCATTGCAAGTGTTTGTAAGACCTTACCAGAAGGAAGCGATCTGGAAATTATACATCTTTTGGCAGTTGCAGAGAGATGGACCATACAGGTTTACTTTGAAGTTCAGTGGACTTCCATGCAAGTGTGTATAAAACTGCAGCCATAAATTTCAAATTAGGATTTTCCTTAGATGATTGTGTTACTGAGGCACCATATGTATCTTTGCTAATATCTGTGAGAGTATCACCAAAAGTTTCCAATCCATTTTCTCACAATTTTCAAAATGATTTGTTTTTAATTAAGGTTTTGAAACATGTAATATATTGTGTTGCATTAATCTTTCTCCTATTGTGAAAAATAACGATTGTGTTAATGTTTTTATTGAATATGTGGAAAAGCATATTTAGTATATGTATGTTTTGAAAGTGGCAATGAAAAATGTGGGGAGTAAAAACTAGAAAGATAGCTGTTGACTAGCTTCCAGTTCTTTCGTGGCAATCCTCTTTTTCAAGAGTTTTATTATCTGTCTTCTAAAATTCAAATTTTGAAGCTAAAGGGCTTGGTACAGTGAGCAATAAATATTTGTGAAAATCCAGCTTTCACTTATGTTGTTTTGTTTGAATACAATGTGCCTGCTGCAGCTTTTAGAGTCTGTATATTGTTTTGAAATAACAAAGACATAACTGTAATTTATCCTGTTTTGTAGTATTTTGTATTTAAAGATCAATGCTTGTATCAATAATTAATTAAATATTTTATTAAGTAACTACATTGTAATGTGAAATATTTTGCTTGATATTAGCATATACTTGTAATATAAGGAAGCAGGATATGTTTACATATATAAATAAATCTGATGTACAAAGGTGTTGTTCCATGAACATGGTTAGAGATTTTTGCACTCAGTCATTGTAAATGAACCATGTGATATGTGCAAGAAGAATTTCTCAGTCTTATAAAATTGTTCTTTGGGCAATGCTTCTGAAAATAATAATACATTTATGCTGTGGTTTAAAATACTTATATTTCAGTACCTTTAACCCTAAGCGAGGTAAGAGTTATTGTTAAAACAATAAAACAAATTCTGGAATAATCTAAAACTAGTCCATGTCCTCCTCAATTTTCATCAATTTCTGTTGCAGTATATTTTTTTGCCTTATCAGCCTAAGGAAATTGTGGGAAAGGATTTTAGTGGCATTTGATGATTACCACAAAAAGGCTGTTTTGTGTTTTTGTGAAGCTGAACATTGCTAAGTCTTGGCCTTCTTTCTGAAAATCTCTTACATGTCTCCAGCCGCAGTGGTACAATGGGTTAAACCCTTGTGCTGGCTGAACTTCTGAGCTGAAGGTCAGTGGTTCGAATTTGCGACACTGGGTGAGCTCCTGTCTGTCTGTCAGCTCCAGCTTCCCATGCAGGAACATGAGAGAAACCTCCCACAGCATGGTAAAACATCCGGGCATCCCCTGGGCAACATCTTTGCAGACGGCCAATTCTTTCTCACCTGAAGCGTCTTGCAATTTCTCAAGTCGCTCCTGACACGATTTAAAAAAGCTTGCTGTACTCAACCACACTCAAGAAGTGTAGGAAATAGCACCCAAAGTGATGCTGTGCAGATAAAATATGACATTAATCCCGGAACAACTGTCTTGATTCTAATCATCATCATCTTTATTTATACCCCGCCACCATCTCCCCACTCGGGACAGCTTACATGAGGCCAAGCCCAAACAACAAATTACAATAAAATGAAAATAAAACATCTGCAACAATACAGAAAAGCATAAACATATAAATAAAATAATAATGCAGTATACAAATGCAATATCTAAAATCATAACGAAGCAGGCCACATGTACAAGATAAAATGTAAAAACTCCGATAACAGGATTAGATTCTTTGCAAAGGAGAGCTCGTATAAAACATGGGTTGTAGGAGACTTTCATATAAGGGGGAAGTGTACTCCAAGACAAGAGCGTTGAGGGGGGCAGTGGTATAAGGTTAAGTGGCTACTCTCCAAAAGCGCAATGGAAAAGCCAGGTTTTAAGGTGCTTTTTAAAGGTTTCCAAGGTGGGGGCTTTCCTAATCTCTCCGAGCAATGCATTCCAGAGTCGGGCCACAGAGAAGGCTCTCTGCCTTGTACTCACAAGACGAGCCTGTGAGACTGGCAGGGGCGAAAGGAGGGCATCCCCCAAAGATCGAAGAATTCGGGCTGGTTCATGGAGAGAGATACGGTCACGAAGGTAGGCGGATCCCAAACCTTTTAGGGCTTTATAGGTGATCACCCGCACCTTGAATTGGGACCAGAAAATAAATGGCAGCCAGTGAAGCTCCTTAAACGGGGGTAGACCGCTCCCTGTAAGTCACCCCAGTTATTAATCTGGCTGCCGAACGTTGAACAAGTTGAAGTTTCCGGGCCGTCTTCAAGGGTAGCCCCACGTAGAGTGCATTGCAGTAATCCAGTCTAGAGGTAACTAAGGCATGGACCACCATTGTTAATGGTTCCCACTTAATTTTGTGGCACAGCACATTTGATGTGGGCGACAAATCTGAACTTATAAAAGCAAGCTTGTTTCCCTTTTTGCTTTGCCATGTCAATGCCCTCTCTAATTGGAAATTATCTATTCTTTCTGCTCCTTCCCCCTCTATGACCCATTCTATCATAGCCAGGCTTTTATCTAGCCATGGTTAACTTGTTTAGAAATGTCCACCCTCCTTTGAGACTAATAATCATAGAAACACTATAAGAAATTCACAACATATTAAAATGTGCTAAAACGGCAGAGTAAGAATGGACTTGGTTTGAGCTCACTGGCTTAAGAAATATTGAAAATGAGTCCCAAAACCATGCAAATGGACTGATTTATTTAATGCAGTGCTTGACTTCTCAAAGACTCAAGCAGCCTATTGAGAGTATTCCAATGATGGGGCAACCTCTTACCGGTTGGTTGCCACCCATCTTATTTTATTCTGCTGAGAAATCACAGCTGTTCCTTGTAACTTTATGGTGGGTGTAATTGAAAGGTTCCTGATGGAAGCCTTTGGCAAAATGCACTTCCCTCTGCGTCAAATTCTCTCCTCAGCAGTGATCTAAAACCAAAGGTTAACAGAACAACAAAAGGAAAGCTGTTGTAGGTAGGTTCATGGAATCCCGAGTTTCTAACTTGGTGCTTGCATAGTTAAGATTTGAAATTGGTATTGTTCGGCTTATTAAATGTACACACCAAAGGTGTGCACTCAGAATCCTCTCCGTGGGTGCATCTACACTGTAGAATTAATACAATTTGACAACACTAACTGCCATGACTAGATTCTATGGAACGCTGGCACTTGTACTTTAGTGCAGCACCAGCACTTTCATTAGCAAAAAAGACTACAATCTTTGAAAAACTACACCTCTCAGCATTCCATAGCATTGACTCATGGCAGTTAAAGTGGTGCTCAGTGCTTGGCAACGTGGTGCACATGTGCTGGGCGCGGGAGAACATGCGAGGCTGGAGGGAGGCTCATGCTAGTGAGTCCCTTGAAGGCAGGAGGGTTCTGTGGGGGAAATTTGTCCCAATTCTATTGTTGGTGGGGTTCAGAATGCACTTTGATTGTAGGTGAATTATAAATTCCAGCAACTACAATTCCCAAGTGTCAAGTCTGTTTTTCCTAAACTCCACCAGTGTTCACATTTGGGCATATTGAGTATTTGTACTGAGTTTGATCCAGATCTATCATTTTTGAGTCCACAGTGCTCTCGGGATGTAGGTGAACTACAACTCCAAAACTCAAGGTCAATGCCAACCAAACCCTTCCAGTATTTTCTGTTGGTCATGGGGCTTCTGTGTGGGAAGTTTGGCCCAATTCTATCATTGGTGGGGTTCAGAATTCTCTTTGTAGGTGAATTATAAATCACAGCAACTACAATTCCCAAATGTCAAGTCTATTTTCCCAAACTCCACCAATGTTCACATTTGGGCATATTGAGTATTTTGAGTATTTGTGCCAAGTTTGGTCCAGATCCATTATTGTTTGAGTCTTCAGCATGCTCATTATATCCCACATTCTGGATATAGATGAACTACAACTCCAAAACTCAAGGTCAATGCCCACCAAACCCTTCAATTATTTGCTGTTGGTCATGGGAGTTGTGTGTGCCAAGTGTGGTTCAATTCCATCTCTGGTGGAGTTCAGAATGCTCTTCGATTGTAGGTGAACTATAAATCTCAGCAGCTACAACTCCCAAATGACTAAATCAACCCCAGCAGTATTCAAATGTGGGTGTATTAGGTGTTTGTACCAAATTTGGTCTAGTGAATTAAAATACAACCTGCATATCAGATATTTACATTACGATTCATAAGAATAGCAAAGTGACAGTTATGAAGTAGCAAGGGAAATAATTTTATGGTTGGGGGTCACCACAACTTGAGGAACTGTATTAAGAGGTGGCGGCATTAGGAAGGTTGAGGAAACCCTGATCTAGCCAATGGTGGCAACTTCCAGCCAGCTTGGAAAGCAGCAAGACCTCTGAAAGGGACGGATCCCCTTTCTCTCCTGGGATCAGGAGGAGGAGGAAAGGAGCTGTGGTGGAGGGGGGCAGGCTGCCTCTCCCTCTTTTTCTCTCTGGGATGACCTTGTTGGGAGGCAAGGCTTATTAAGCTGGGGTTGGGCGCCAGCTGGGGCACCAAAATAGGAGGCGCCCAGGCCCATCCGCACCGCCTGCTTGCTGCCTTTGCAGCTGCTCGTCTCTTCCAAAGATGGTCCGAGGGGGGTCCCAAGGCGGCTCCTTCCCCTCCCCCCCTCCCTCGGAAGCCTCCCGCTCGGGCTGTTTCCCTCCCTCAGCTGTGGCTCGGGAGCAGAGCTTGAAGCGGCGCCCGACAAGTAGTAACGGGAGCGCAACTGCGGCTTCCCAGCTTGGCCCAAGTTTGCCTCCACCCAGTACACTGTGAAGTCAGGCAACACTTTGACAAGCCATGACAGCATGCTGTGGGAAGCCCGGGAGTTGTCATTGTAGTTTCTGGTCTTCCCAAGGAAGGAAAGGCTGGTGCTAGGACACCCAAAGAGGAGAAGGGAGCAGAAGGGGGGGGGGGGGGGAGGAAGCATGCTCGCTTCACTCATGGCTTTCCTTCTATCCAATGCGCCCTTAGACTATCCCGACGTCTCCTTGCTCTTTACGGCTTCTCAAGCCGAGGGACCTTAGTGTTGTGTGGGCTTTGAGAAGCCAAGGGAGCCCAGTGTGGGTCTTACTGAGGGGGGAGACAGATTGGGAGGCGTTTCCTCCCTGCTCCACGCCCCATTTGGCTCCTTCAGGGCGGCTTGCAGGCGACTCTTGGCCATCTCAGGGTCCTGCTTTCCTTTGTTTTCTTTCTTCCTTTCTTCCCAACTGGACCTCCTCTCCTCCTCCTCGGTCAAGCCAAGGTGGTTGTCCCCTTGGAAGAGCAGGTGGGTTTCCAGCGAATGGGGGAGGCCGAGGGCAAGGAGGGGGGCTGCCATGAGTGGCACCTGCTTCAGAGGAGGGTCCTTGAAGGCTGCCATCAGAAGCCAGGCATTGTCTCTCTGGCCCGCTTTTGTTTACAAGTTGGGAGGCGAGAGCGTCACCACGCCAGGGAAAGAGCAAGAGGAGGGCACACACAGTGCTCAAGAAGCTCCCCTTACTAGTCGAAAGCACTGCTTTTGAAACTGTGGGTCCCGACCCCAGATGGGGGTCTCCTAAACTCAACTGCGGTGGCGCAATGGGTTAAACCTTTGTGCCGGCTGAACTGCTGATCTGAGGTTGGCAATTCGAATCCATGAGATGGGGTGAGCTCCCTTCCGTCAGCCCCAGCTTCCCATGCGGGGGCATGAAAGAAGCCTATCACAGGGTGGTAACACATCCGGCAGGCATGTAGCTGGGGGGGGGGCTAAGGGGGCTTCAGCCCCCCCCCCCCGAAATTCTCAGGGTGGTCCGTGAGAAGGCCTTACTGGTACATTATTTAAACTGTTATGTTTATTCATATCATGATCTGATCACCATGCTCATTATATCCCACATTCATGGGGTTATTGGGATAACAATACAAAAGATTTGCTAGGGTAGACCCTCTTCCACTCAGTCTCAGCCCCCCCCAAACCAAACTCAGCCCCCTCCGAAACAAAATCCTGGCTACGGCCCTGACATCCGGCCATCCCCTAGCCTAGCCAACGTCCCTAGAGACAGCCAATTCTCTCACACCAGAAGCAACTTGCAGTTTCTCAAGTAGCTCCTGACAGGGGAAAAAACCAGCTGCCTGGTGTAATCTTTTCATTGTGGTAGAGCCAGCTCTCTTTACTACGCCAATTGTATAATAATGAGATTTTAAAAAATCTTAATGTTGGGGTCACAAAAAATTTGGCAATAGTCAAAAGATGTCGGAAGGCCAGCCATTCACACAAATCTGTTGGCAATCATGTACAGTGTTTGCAGCTGACTCTGCTGAATATGCTTCAGCTGTACTTGATAAAAATGGATAATCGGCCTGTTTAGCACTAGTACATTTTATCGATTAGCCCATTGGCCGTATCAAAAACATTTGACATACACATACAGTACAACATAAGTTAAAATAAACAAGCTGTTAACACGATTAAAACTTAAGTTAAAAGATAGTTTAAAATATCATCATTAAAATGCCAATGTAAAATTACATACCACAAAAGTTAAAAACAAAGGTAGCCTGTTTAGCAAGTCTTGGAAATGTTGATTTATGATACTAAATGGACCTCATCACACTAGAGAATGAAAGTACTACGTAACACAACAAAAAAAATGTTCTGTTCCTGGTTTGAAACTCTTATTGACCACAGGTGATTTATATAGCTTTAAAATTTAAAAAAATTAAGACAGTTAAATAGTTAAAGGTTTGCTGTGTGTTTTCAGGACTGTATGGGTCAAAGTTTTCCATACCTTGACAAAGTCACTTTTTTCATGTCAGGAGCGACTTGAGAAACTGCAAGTTGCTTCTGGAGTGAATCACTAATCAGAATGGAAACTGCACTCAAGAAACCAGAAGAATACAGTTTGACACCACTTTAACTACTGCTTCTTAAACAGTGGCCAACTCCAAATAAGGTCCCCTCAGCTCATTATTGGGGCCCCAAAATGTGGCAACAATAAACTTCTCTGAACATCACCTAGTGGTTGTTTTAGGCAATTACATGACTCTATTCTGCAGTGTTTAAAGTGGACTCTAAAATATATTTCAGTTGTACTTCATAAAAAGGAAGATCACTTTAAAAAACTATTGGCCTTTTCCTAAATTTTTAAGATGAATGATGTGAAAAGTTATTCTGCACCTATTTGAGAGAGGTCCAGGGCCGTAGCCAGGATCTTGGTTTGGGGGGGGGGGCTGAGACTGGGTGGAAGAGGGTCTACCCTAGCAAACCTTTTGTATTGTTACTCCAATAACCCCATGAATGTGGGATATAATGAGCATGGTGATCAGATCATGATATGAATAAACATAACAGTTTAAATAATGCAAGTCTGTAAGGCCTTGGCTCACAGGCAGGCATTTGGTCCCAACTGATGCCTCCTTAGTTGCCAGCCGGCTACATGCCTGGGTCCTATTGATCCTAGTACTACTTGCTTCTGAGAAGGGCTGAACGTCTTTTATCTGTTTACATTTTGTTGCATTTTATGCAAAGAAAAAATAAGCTCCCTGACCCATTCCATGCACAAAATAAAATATTTTGACACTGAATGTGGGATATGAAGGAACTGAATAAACACTATTGATAGTAGTCATAAGCCCCTGACCCTCTACCAGACTGTAGAGTCATCTCTTGAAAGCAATAGGGCTCCTTAAAAGATCATAGAATCATACTGTTGGAAGAGACCACATGGGCCATCTAGTCCAATCTCCTGACATGCAGGAAAAGTACAAAGTATCCCTGACAGATGGCCATCCAGCCTCTGTTTAAAAGCCTCCAAAGGAGGAACTTCCACCACACTCTGAGGCAGAGAGTTCCACTGTTGAACCACTCTTATGGTTAGGAAGTTCAGGTGGATTTTCCTTTCCTGTAGTTTGAACCCATTGCTCCGAGTCCAAGACAGCAGAAAACAAGCCTGTTCCCTCTTCCTTAGGACACCCTTTCATGTCTCCTCTCAGCCTTCTCCTCTGTAGATACAAAGCAGATGCTTAACATATGCAAGGCTGTCCTCCAGCATCTTGTTTCTCTTTTCTCTCTTGAAGTTACCTAATGAAAGGCTATTTTTTCTACCAAGTGAACATGTCTAGTAATGAGCTTTACAGATTATCTCTCATCACCATTTCTGATACCTTATTGCAGTGATGGCACTAAACGAACAGGAGGAATACACCTATTTATATAAAGATCTTTCCCATCCTGTGGATTTTTTGGATGCATTCAGAATATTCTACTTGGAAGGATTATTCACCGATGTCACTCTTCAGTGTGCAACTGGTGTGGTTTTCCATTGCCATAAAGCTGTGCTAGCTGCTTGCAGTAACTATTTCAAGGCCATGTTCACCTCTGACATGAAAGAAAAATCAAAGAATCAGATCACAATTTCTGGGCTCAGTCCTCCAGTGCTGGAATCCCTGGTGATTTATGCATATACATCAGAGATCAAAATAACAAAGAGAAATGTCCAAAGCCTCCTTCAAGCTGCAGATCGCCTTCAGTTTATCTCAATTAAGAAAGCCTGTGAAAAGTTTCTGATAAGACACTTGGAAATTGACAACTGTTTAGGGATGCATTCCTTTGCAGAATACCATGTCTGTTCAGAGCTGGAGAAGGAATCTAGAAGGATATTGTTATCTAGGTTCGAAGAAGTGTGGCAGCAGGAAGAATTTGTGGAAATAAGTAGTGAGAAATTCCAGTTTATTCTCTCCAGAAAGAATCTCAGCTTTTGGAAAGAAGAGGTCACAGTCGAGCCCATTATTAAATGGATTGCCCATGATCTGGAGCAAAGAACAGAGTGCATTTATGATTTATTAAACTGTCTCAGAGCAGATTTTGATGAAATGTATTTGAGATCAGCCTTAAGTTTGTACAAGAAATGTCAATTAACCGAAAACAAAATCAGATCTCTGATTCACCATGCACTAAACCCAAACCCCAAAACAGGTTCTACAAGGTCTACAGCTGTCATGTATGTGATAGGTGGGTATTACTGGCACCCTTTATCTGAGGTGCATGCATGGGATCCGGTAACCAATGCGTGGATCCAGGGAGCAGACATGCCAGAGCATGCAAGGGAGAGCTACGCTGTCACTAGTCTAGGACCCAACATTTATGTGACAGGTGGATACAGAACAGACAACATTGAAGCACTTGACGTAATGTGGATTTACAACTGTGAAGCAGATGAATGGAGTGAAGGCTGTTCCATGCTGAATGCAAGGTACTACCATTGTGCAGTGACCCTGGGTGGCTGCATCTATGCTTTGGGAGGTTACAGAAAAGGTGCTCCAACTGAAGAAGCTGAATTCTATGACCCTTTGAAACAGAAATGGGTCCCTATTGCAAATATGATTAAAGGTATGTGACATTATGCACGCTAATTCTTGTTTGCAATTGCTGGTTCATATGTCAGGAAATAATCTAATCATAATATAGTTGCTTCCTTCTGCTATCATGCATGTTTTATGTTTTTCTGACTTTAAAGAAAAATCTAATTAAAACAATTGCAGTCTTTTGTTAATTAAAATAAGTGCACAAGATGCAATTATCATTTATTATTATTTACTCTATTTGTATCCCGCCTTTCTCTACACTGAAGGAGACTCAAGACGGCTTTACATATGGCAACTATTAAATGCCTTTGAACAACAGTTAAATACATTAAGATAATCTTTTTTAAAATAACATTATTTGCATATTAAAACATATAAAACATTGCAATCACTACTAAAATCACGCCATCCACAATTATAATACTATGGCTGCTGCTATAACAATGTTCATTCTAATTCAGTACAACCCTAAATGTTTTTAAATTAAATATTATTCTATTTTTATATCTGGGAAAAAGACAATTTTCTGATATTGAGAATGTTAAATTGCATTCAATTTTGGTGTTGTCCTCTGCCTCCACAAGAGTGCAAACTTCTGCAGTACTACAAACAGAAGATTAGCGTAATATTGTGTCATTGAGCACTGTAAAAACAGCTGTGCGACCAAACACAAAATGTCCATGCATTTACATTTTTTAAATAGAAACCAGAAAATTGGCTTTCTCTAGTATTTATTGTATTGTGAATTCACTTAAGTTCTGTATAACTCATGCATGTGTATCAGTTATAATAATCACACATGATGTAATTGTAATAATGTTATAAAAATTTGCAATGTTATAAAATTTTATTATTGATTAAAATTGTCTATCCTTTCTGAAAGCCTTTCATTAATGTAGTATTACTGATTAGGGGTTGGAAACGCCACTGCATGTGTCTTGAGTGAAGTAATCTATGTCACTGGAGGCCACTATGGTTATCGAGGAAGCTGCACATATGACAAAGTTCAGAGCTATCATTCAGACAATAATCAATGGAGTATCATCACCACCAGTCCATATCCAGGTAAGCTTTACATCTACTCAGCAGTATGAGTAATGACATCACAATTTGTTTTTTATTCCCATCAAAAATTTCACAAACTTTTCTCCCATGTTGTCTTACCATTGTACAGTCCATACCCTTGTTGTACAGTCCATACACTTACTTGGAGTGCACTGGGGATTGCCATGGTCTGGTCAACAACCTCCTCAATGTTTCTGTTGTTGTCTATTCACCTGAATTTGAGAGAGAGAGAGAGAGAGAGAGAGAGAGAGAGAGAGAGAGAGAGAGAAGAGCAAAGTCCTCCACTTGACTTGTTCTCTCTCTGAACATTAGGAGAGGCATATTTGCATCAAAGAAGTTGGAGAGGCTGATTGGTGCTGTCACGGTCTTATAAAAATAACTCAAATTTGAATTTCATTTGAAAGGATATTTGCTGTACTCTTAGCCATTTCCTGGGGTTTGGATCCATGGGATTTTTCAAGGATTCTTTGTGGTGATCAAATGCTCTTATAATTTCTACACAGTGCATTTGGAGATAATGACCTCAGACTCATCAACATGGAAAAATATAGAAGGGGAGGAACTATTCCTTTTGTTGCAGTGAGGGCTGGACCAAGACATTTTCTTGCCTGAGTTCCTGAGAAATATGACACTGTCCATCTCTTCTATTCCATGTAGAAAATGCAACCTGACTGCCAACCACATTGTACTTCAGTACTGTCCTCAGTTCCCGGGGAGTCTCGGCAATATGGTGAAGTGAAAGCTTGCTCCTCAGTAATCTTCTGAGGAGAGAGCTGCCAACTATGTGCTTATTGACTCAAATTGCCACTCTGTGGTCAGAAAAATCTTGTTCTGGAGGAGCAGATTGAAAAAGAAACTTCACAAAGCTCATTTTCTTGCTTCTAGTTAAACAGCTGTTGATAACAGTTAACAGTTGTTGGCAGTGGTGGCAAGTTGCCCAAAAGACATTCCACACATAGCTAACCACTGTCATTCAGCACAAACTTTGTCAATTGTTTTTTAATGAAGACATTAATGAAGCTTCATCACAGGCCACTGTATGATTTTCTTTCAAGGATAGAGTCTTGGCAGTGGGTCCATAAGTAACTGTAGAGACCTGTTCTGGATCTGCATGGTCTTTCACAGTGAGGACATACATTTCCAGATGGAAGGCAGTCCTGACAAGGGTTGGCTTGATTCCCCTTCCTCTTGGCATGTTTCTCCTTGTTTGCCCTCTGTTTGTGCCTCTTCAATATCCACAGCACCGTTGGCAACAGCTGACATCCAGTTAGAAAGCTCGAGGGCTTCTCATTTCTCAGTGTTTGTTCCACATTTTAAAGGTTTGCTTTAAGTCCATCTTGAAATCTCTTTTGCTGTCCATTCCGTTTTCAGTTTTTGTGCAGAAAGTAAAATAAGTACTTTGGGAGATGGCAATCAGGCATTGAGACAATGTGGCCAGTCCAGCAAAGTTGATGGCAGAGAGTAATGGCTTTTATGGTGACGGTCTTTGCTTCTTCCAGAACACTTTATTTTTGGCATTGCAAAGAGATTGATTGGTGCCTGCTGGTAGAGCCCTTTGGTTTTCTTGATGTTGTTTAAAGTGGCATGTAAATCTTCCTCTCAATTATCACAGTCTGCATTATCATCAGCATACTGGAGTTCTTTAGCAGAAGTTGTTGTGACCTTGACTTTTTTAAAATTAGAAAAGTAATAAAGTTGAAGGGTAGAAATAGTGATATTCTTAAATACAGTGATAATTTTAAATTGTTAATTTTAATCTTAATTTCTTCCGTTGA
Organism: Anolis apletophallus; assembly: GCA_030556195.1. Lineage (NCBI taxonomy): Eukaryota > Metazoa > Chordata > Lepidosauria > Squamata > Anolidae > Anolis > Anolis apletophallus. The sequence continues at coordinate 155,441,248 of JARBWK010000002.1, forward strand.
TTTTAACTTGTATTTTAACTGTGTAGCTTGTTATATGTCTTGTAATAATACTTGATCTTTTGTTTTAATGATGTTGTATCCCACATCGAGCCACAGAGAGAGGTAGAAAATAAATTATGTATTATTATTACTATTATTATTTAAAAGTAGTAGTAAATTGGTAGTTAAAGTCAACAGGCAAAGAGTGGGAGGCTCATAGAATAGCTCTAGTAGTAGAATTTGTTGAGCGATTTCAGCTCCCCTAAAATCATGAGTTCAGGGGCTTGATATGTCTAGCTTCCCAGAGCTGAATGAGACACAGTTGGGGTATAAGACAAAAGCACAGGTTTATTCTAATTGGCCAGAAAGGATATCAGCAGAGAAGTTATCTTGTAACCTGCTGTGCTAATAATCCTAAATTGTATGCAGAATCCCCTGAAACCAAACGGAGAAACCTTGTTTCAGAGCTCTTAACTTTGTTTCAGAGCTGACTCCTAAATACATTGTCTTCTTCCATATGTACCAAATGCCTGGGCTATTTTGCTTTTAAAACCCTGCTTCAAATACCGTAGTTGCTGAGCCTCTATTTATTCTCCATATAGAATATGGATTGTGTTCAATTGCACTGGAAAGCAAGCTGTACCTTGTGGGTGGACAGACCACAATCATAGACTGCTATGACCCAGAGCAAAACGAGTGGAAACAGAAGACTGATATGATCGAAAGGAGAATGGAGTGTGGTGCCGTTGTCATTAATAGATGTATCTACGTCACAGGAGGCTATTCCTCTTCCAAGGGGTCCTATTTACAAAATATTGAGAAATACGATCCAGAATGTAATAAATGGGAAATTGTGGGCAATCTCCCCACGGCTATGCGTTCACATGGTTGCGTCTGTGTATACAATGTGTAACCAGACAAAAATGACACTTTTTTTTTCAAGAAGAAAATCTCCAAGAGCCTAAAATTGAAGAAAGATGGCATGATACTTTTATGGGACTTTGTCTGTGGAAGAAACATGCCTTCCAATCATGAGGTAACACTATTCAAATGGTCTTTTATTGACTTGGAAACTTGGCCTGCCTAAAAGTCTGCTAATATATAGATTACCACTTTGGGGAGGGAAGGAGTTATTATTTCTGGTTTCTCACTTTTTAGGTGCCTGTATGTTCTGATTGTTGCTAGATACTGACCAAAACAACTACTGGGTACTGATTTAGTAAAGGAAAATCAACCATTGCTTTTTAGTGATACTCTGGATATTTTCTCACCAAATATGGTGTAAGCTCTTTCATTCTCTCACAAGAGTGTTAATAAATTCAGACTTTTTCTGTTACACCACTTAACATATTTTCCTTTTCCTCTTTATTGCTGGCTTTTCGTTGTAAAGACTATTTTATTTCATATCCCGAGGAAGCTCCTGAGATGTTGAAAAGCTCACTTAACGGTGAGCATTACACTGGTTGTAACAAACCCATTGTGCTATTGTTTCTATCAAATTAGTATGATTTCCTTAAAGTTTTGTCAAGTAGAGACAATATGCCTGTAACAGTTTTCCCCAGCCATAAATGTAGTACTATACTTCGGAATACTACTGTATACAAACAGCAATACATGATGGCTGTACAGCACATAATTGGTTTGTGTATTTGATGAAGCTGCTCAGCTCATGAACTGTAAACTTGAATAATGGGAATGATGTGGTTCTCTTTGGAAAAAAATGTTAACAATAAAAGTATTATTTAATATTTGCAAAATATTTTGTAGTTAATGTTTGTTTTTGAACTGCCATTAAGAAAAATAATTTTAATTTAACTATTTTACTGTGCTTATGTTATATTGTAACATTTTCCATTAACTGTACTGCTGAAATTATTACATTGTGCACATAGAACAAGTACCAAGAGTCGCTTTTTGTTTCTACTCAAACAAACTTTCTAGTTCCATACTGCTTTTGCACATACAAATGTATTTTAAGTATCAGATTGTGTAGCACCATTGTATTATTCGCTATAACTTGTTTAATGGAGATAAGAATTAATGCTTCTGATATCAGGGCAACAACCTGGATGAATAAAATTCCTCACATGGGTAAGAATTATAGCTACCTTTAAAGTTAGAGGTACCGGCACAATAATATAACCTGAGTATGTCACAAGATTAAAGCACCTGAGGGTCATAATATCCACCTAGACAAATGGGAACAGATGTGGAAAACAAAGATTAAATTCACAAAATGTTATGGATTAAGAGAAAATGTCTACAAGTTGATAGATGGTACATGGTGTTGGAAAGATTAGCAAAGATAGAACCAAAATAAAACATGTTTGGTGGAAATGTCATAAAAAATAAGAAACATGGTGGACATGTCCTACAGAAAGAAAAGAAAAAGAAAAAAAAGTTTATGATTCAGAAGAACATTGAAAACATTTTAAAAATCAAATTACCACTAGAGCCAGACTTATAAATTCAACATTCTGAATACTGATGCTCTTTTTACACATGGTAACTGCAGCAAAGATTGTTTATGCTTACTATTGGAAGCAAGAAGAAATTCCCACCCAAGATTTATGGATTACAAAAATGTTGGATATGGCAGAGATGGACAAAATGACTAGGCTTATACAATGGCTAGATCCGTCCAAATCTGAAGAAGAATGGCAGGTTAGGGTCCAGAGTTCTTACCCAAGGGTAACAGCCAGGATCCAAGACACAAGTACCAAATTACGACATTAACTGCTGCTAAAAAGCTATCTCTTCCAGATCTCTTATTTACCCAGAGTTACACCAGAGTTTCCAACCCAGCGTACACCATTCTCTTATTTGATTGCAGTATTAGAAATGCACCTTGAACTGGTTCTCTTTATTTCCTTGAACTGGTTCTCTTTATTTAATTGTTTATTTATTAAAGTGGAAATGAATGTACAGCTCTTGGGTTCTCAGAACAATCATTGCACTTACTACTGTTTTCAGAAACAATAAATGTTATGTATTTGAAAATACTTTGGTTAGTTGTGATTTAATAATTGCAGTGAATAAAGTACTATAGCATAGCACAATGTGCAAGAATGGGAATTTTTTTTGGATGATTGGGATTCTGGGGAGGGACTTCAATGAGTTGTTGTTGTTGTTATTATTATTATATTATTATTTACAGCTTCTGGGATCCCACTGAAAGTCCTAAACACTGCAAAAGTATTACCAATAAAAACAGCCACACTAAACAAATACTACACAGATTTCTACAGAATTAAATATTATATAGAGAACCGTAAAGTAGAAAGCAACTGAGGAAGACCTTGCTCTCTGGTCTTTTACAAATGAGAAAGGAGGAAACGGAGAGGAGGTGAGAACCCGGGATGTTTGGAAAGCAGTAAAGAAAGTGAGGTGGCTGTGGATGAACCGAGTCTCTCACTTTCAAAGCTGAAGGGTACATTAGCTGAAGGCTCGGCCCCATGTGAACTGCCCAAGTCCCCATTGGGCAGATGGTGGCGGGTTATAACTAAAGATGATGATTATGTCGTGCCTTTAAATAATTTCAGCGCCCCTTCCACACAACTGAATAAAAACCCACATCGTCTGCTTTGAACTGGAATATATGGCTGTGTGGACTTAGATAACGCAGGACCGTTCCAGACAGGCCCTATATCCCAGGATCTGATCCCAGTTATCTGTTTATCCCAGATTTTCTGGCAGTGCAGACACATAATCCGGTTTAAAGCAGAAAACCGGGGATCAGATCCTGTGATATAGGGCCTGCCTGGAAGGGCCTCCAGTTCAGAGCAGATATTATGGGATTTCCTGCATAGATATTCTGAGTTATATGGCTATGTGGAAGGGCCCTTGCCTTTGCCTTCCTCTGAAGGCCCTTCCACACAGCCATTAAACCCAGAATATCAAGGCACAATATCTGCTTCAAACTGGGTAATCTGAGTTCAAACTGCCATATATCCCAGGCCCCTTCCACACAGCTGAATAAAAGCTCACATTATCTGCTTTGAACTGGAATACATCCATTCATTTAATCAATTTAATATTTGTTAATCGCCCTCCATCCCAGATGCTCTGGGCGATTTACATAACAATACATTAAAACAAACAAGTATTAAAATCAGAATTATAGAACAAAAGCTTTTTTTAAAAGCCAGGTCTTAAGTGCCTGCGCAAAGGATCGCAGATCACGCATGGCTCTCAGATAAGGGGGCAGAGTGTTCCATAGAACAGGAGCAGTAATAGAAAAGGCCCTATGTCTCGTACTATCAAGACGTACTTCTCTGGGACCTGGTACATGCAAAAGATTTCGTTGAGTATGGCCACAATAAAATTCGCCAAACCACTTTTTTACCATTGAAATTGATGGTGCAGAGTCCCCATTGTATTTATCAAGCTTACTCTTGGTTTGAGTGATGGTTTACCAAAAAATAATGCTTAATGAGCACACGAAATTCACTTTTTCCCCCATTTTCTCCTTAAATCACGCGGTAGTCTGCTATCAATGGCTGTCAAACACAAACTCAATGACGCAGAATTTTGACAGGAGTCAACTGACAAGATGCCTGTTGACAGGAGCAGTGTTGCCCTTTCAGTTATGAGGCGGGAAATTCAAAAAGTCACGGACTTATTGACCCGCCCCCGTATTTGAGACCTCCTCCAACTGACTGGCCCTTGTGTTTGACCTTTCCTTTCTCCCTCTCTCCCTCAGAGCATCTGAAACAGAGCTCCATGTTCAGAGCTTTCAAATGTTCTGAGGGGAAGGAATGCAGTTTGACACCACTTGAACCACCCTGGCTCAATACTGTGGGATACTGAGAGCTGTAGTCCAATGGATGAAGCACACTGACAGTTGGGCAGAGGAGGCCGAAGAAGGAGGCCTTGTCAGAACACAACTCCCAAGGCCTAGAGAGCAGGCCTCAGGCCCTCTAGTGTTTTGGACTTCAACTCCCACCATTCCTCTGGCCTCAGGCCTCTTCCTTTTCCCCTCAGCCGCTTAAGCGGCTGAGGGGAAAAGGAAGAGGCCTGAGGCTGTGAGGAATGGTGGGAGTTGGAGTCCAAAACACTAGAGGGCCCAAGTTTGGTCAGGCCTGGCCTAGAGCCAGCAGGGCTCGCGCAGTGCACTCATTCATGCATGCTCTGGCGGAGACAGGAAGAGGGCGTGGCTTCGAGGGGGCGGGGCTTCCCGCAGTGGCTGCTGGGTGACAGAGTTGGGAGCGGCCTAGAGGCCTCAGAGGCGAGCAGCAGTGAGGGCGCGTGGCGTTTCCTTCCCCCTCCTTCAGAGAAGGTGAGTGCGTTGCCTGGCAACCCGGGCCCCCGTATTGCAGGGAGCGGGGAGAGCGCGGGCAGGCCTTCCGCCTTCAGTTGGGGCCTGTGGGCTTGTGGGGGGCCTTTCCGCGTGGGGACAAGGGGCGGCGGGGCCTAGAGGGGCGGCGGGAGCCTGCGCACGCAGGAATCCCGGCGGCGGAGTAGGGAGGCCTGGGCTTCGGGGCAGTCTTCCTTCCTGCCTTCCATGTTAATGTGCCTCAGAGGCAGTGCTTCTCAAGGGCAGAGCTCTGAGCACGTGGAAGGAAGCCTCTCACGCGCATACACAGAGTGCGAACATCATGGCAGCCTCGCCATCATTTTACCAAACACCAGGGGAAGGAGGAACAGGCAAAGTCTCCCATCCCTGCCTAAGCAAAGCCTGTGAAATCCACGAGGCCACCATACGGTCGTCCACGCTCTGGTCACATCCCGAATAGATTACTGCAACGCACTCTACGTGGGGCTGCCTTTGAAGACAGTTCGGAAATTGCAATTAGTCCAGCGGGCGGCAGCCAGATTATTAACGGGTGCTACATACAGGAGCATACCACCCCCTGTTGTGCCAGCTCCACTGGCTGCCTGTCAATTCCGGGCTCAATTCAAAATGCTGGTTTTGACCTTTAAAGCTCTATACGGTTCTGGCCCCGCTTACTTGTCCGAACGCATCTGCCGCTATGTCCCACCTCGTAATCTAAGATCACCCGGGAGGCCCTGCTCTCGCTCCCGCCTACGTCTCAGATGAGGCTGGTGGGGACGAGGGATAGGGCCTTCTCGGTGGTGGCTCCCGCCTGTGGAATGCGCTCCCTATCGATGTACGATCCACCACATCCCTCCTCCCTCCTGGCCTGGTCAGGCCTTACTGGTACATTATTTAAACTGTTATGTGCATTTATAATGATCTGATCACCACATTAATCCCACATTCTGGCTGTTTGCTAGGGGGACCAGGCATTCGTACCAAACCAGCACAAGGCAGCATTTTCAGGAAAAAGTAAAATCCTGGCTTGGCATTCGTACACCAGCACAAGGCAGCATTTTAGATTGGTTTTTAATGAAAGTGGGTGATTATGGCCAATGTTTTTATGGACGTTCAGTCCATTGTTTTTGTCAGGGATTATGTGTTAGGTTTTCCAAAATATAGAACACAAACCTAATCTTGCAGAGTAAAACAAAATGCAGCAGCTTCAGCTTAGCCCAGAAGTAATGTGGTCATTGAGAAAAACTCCATACCAAAAAAGTCAACTTACTTTATTGTAAGTAAAATAAAATATCCATACAGGAGAGTCATAAAAGGGAGCCACAAAGGTAACTCAAAAATAATAAGCCACAAATGGAAGGATACAAAATGGAAAGGAGTATTTAAGGACATAACAATTAGACCCCCACCTTTCCCCAGGAATCTAATTGTTGAGCAACTCAACTGTACCTTGTAACACTGAAATTAACATCACTGAAAACACTTAAAGGTACAAATATAATTTTGTAACATAAAACTTTCAACAGTTTTAATCCAGAGTGAATGTGTATGGTGCTAATGTAGTTGTATTTTAATGTATTTTTAATGTATTTTAATTGTTGAAGTGTTTTGGGGTTTATATTGTTATTATGGGCATCGAATTGTGCCGTACTGTAAGCCGCTCTGAGTCCCCCCTTGGGGGTTGAGAAGAGCGGGGTAAAATCCCGAAATAATAAATAAGGCCCACCTGAAGGCAGGCTCTCAGAACCGCATGGCTCAGTTGGGTGGCTAGTGCTTCCTTGAAATGGGATATCTGAGTCCAGACTGCCATATATTCCAGTTCAAAGCAGAAAATGTGGGGATTTTATTCAGCTGTGTGGAAGGGGCCTTGAAATGAAAATTTATTTATAGCCCGCCCCATCTCCCAAAAGGGATTCAGGACGGCTCACAACAACATACACAATGGCAGACATTCAGTGCCAACAGTAAACACACACTCACTCTCTCTATATATATTCATTTACAATATTACTACCCCACCTTTCTCGAACCCAAAGGTGACTCAAGGCGGCTTTACAACATAGGCAGCGATTCGATGCCATTAAAACAATGTAAAAATTACAATAAACATCTATTCTTCTCTTGGCTTTTCTTCATGAACGAACATTCAGGAAGGATTCATCCCACGCTTTCTACAAGCGCGTTGATGATTCAGAGGTTGGATGTGTCCTTCGAGCCTGTGCAATGGACCTTTCTGGTGGAGCGCAGCGTGCACAGAACTGGCCTCACCCTTTAAACCAGGGGTGCTCACACTTTTTAAGCCTGCAAGCTACTTATAAAACAACCAAGTCAAAATGATCTACCTACCCACTACAAAAATGTCAAACATATAACACAATATCTGCTTTGAACTGGGTTTTCTGAGTCCATGCTGCCATATAATCGGATTCAAAGCAGATAACATGGGATTTCATTCAACTGTGTGGAAAGGACCTCAGATAACCCAGGGCCCTTCCACACATCCTATTTTACAGTTGACACACACAAACTGATTTCTTACAACTGGACGAATTGCTGCCCAATTTGGCCACAAGACGCCTACAAGGAGTGACCATCACTAAAAAAATTGATTTTGTCATTTGGGAGTTGTAGTTGCTGGGATTTATAGTTCACCTACAATCAAAGAGCATTCTGATCCCCACCAACAACAGAATTGGGGCAAACTTCCCACACAGAAACCCCCACAACCAACAACAAAGGTTCAAGGCAGAGAGGAAGAAAAGGAAGGAAGGAAGAGAAAGGAGGGAGGGAGAGAGAGAAAGAGAGAGAGGAAGAACAGGAGGGAGGGAAAGAAGGGAAGGAAGGAAGAAACGATGGGAAGTAGGGAAGGAACGAAAGTGGGAAGGAAGTGAAGAAGGAAGGAAGGAAAGAGTGAGGGGGAGGAACAGAGAAAAGAGGAAGCCCCTTCACCGGCTTACCAACAGGCAGCTCCCGAGTCCCAGTCCATGCTGCAGCAGCCACAGTTGGAGCCGCCCTGTGGCCTTCTTCTGGCGAGACCACGAAATGGTAGGGAAAACTGCGTGCATGATGTCATGACAGCGGCGGAAATGGCATGGGAGCCATCTGAAAGGGCGACTTACAAATATTAAAGTATTATTATTATTATTATTATTGTGTATGGCTCCCATATGGACCATAGCGATGCCGGCCATGCCGTCGCCACGCTGACTGGCCGGCAGCACCTGGGCGGTGTCCGGAGTCTGCAGGGCAGGACTGAGCCTTCCTCCCGCCCTGCCTGCGATCTACTAGGATGCCCTACGCGATCTACCAGTAGATCGCGATCTACCTAATGAGCACCCCTGCTTTAAACCAAAAGTTCGTCTGCTGGGGCCTAGCAAGCTGGGACAGTGACAGCAAGGTCCTCGGGTCGTAGCTTTGGTTTGAGTTTCCTTCTCTTAGATGGTTGACCGTACAGGGTTAGACGAGCACCATCTGCCCGGGTTTGAAATCAGATGGTTGCCAAAAGGCTAGAGAGCCAATCCTGCCCTTCGACACTCTTTGTCAGACCCTTCAGTTGTGACCTGTCTGGCATGGGAGGCCCCACTGGTAACTATTATGCCACCACCAGCATAGCTCACAACTTCATTAGGATATGCAAGCCTCTCTCCCACAACAAGGGGGCACAAACGGAGAGGCATAAACATCTATATATACATAAAAATTTAATGTTTGTGGGATTAACATAACGCAAAAACCACTGGATGAATTGACTCCACATTTGGATACAATACACCTATAAGGCCGACGAATGACCATCACTCATAAAAACACTGAAAAACACAGCGGGAGAGACTTAGAAAGCAAAAATAAAATTAAAAATACATTACAATGTTAAATATTTGCATTACAATGTGAAATATTTGCATCATTGGTTGCACTTGCTCATTTCACATGGCAGAATATCGACCTATGTTCTTATCTAGCTGACTTCCTAATAAGTGCATTGAGCTTCAGTTTTGCAGATAGATATCCAATACTGGCTGACTTCTGAGTTGTCTTTGCTTGGTTTTTGGTGATGTGTTGTCTATTTCCAAGACTAGAACAAGTCAAATTGGCACATGTTTAGATATACAGTATTTAGTTTGGGCCAAACTTTGCAGAGTTTTGTAAAATTTAGTTTCATCTAGAGTGGGTCAAGATGGATGGGTGGTATTCTTGAAGTGACTGGCTTGACTCTGAAGGAGCTGGGGGTGGTGACGGCTGACAGGCAGCTCTGGCATGGGCTGGTCCACGAGGTCATGAAGAGTCGGAAGCACTGAACAACAACAACAACAGAGTGGGCCTATAGGCACCGAGCCAGTTTCCACTTTTGAATGGTTTACACACATTGGAATAGTGGATATAATTTTTCTAAACATCTACACTTCTAAAAGACCAGTGTTCCACAATTCAGTGATGGAACCAATGTTTTGAAAATGGATATAACCATTTACATTTCCAGTACTGATAAATTGTACTTTTGATTACAGATTTTAAACATGGCTGAAAATGGAGACAGTGAAACCATGTCTGATTTAGAAATGAAGGTGTGCCAGCAAATTGAGGTATGAATATTCGTGAAAAGCACGACATTACATAGAATGCATATGGGAGCCTGTACAGCATCCTTCATTTTACATATTGGACTGTAAGCCTCAATTAGCATGCATGTACTCTCTGGAAATTATGGTATTTGTAGTCCAACAAGTCTGAAGAGTGCTAGGTTAGAGAAGGGAGGTCTCGTTTGAAAACCTAGTATAGCTACAGTTCTAGAGTATTTGCAGTGGATTTCCTACAACATTGCTCTTATGCTCATCAACAAATGTCTTTCCTCTGTTATACAGTTGGCCCTCTGCATTTGCAGATTTGATTATTCATGAATTTGATTAAAACAGTGCCCCTAACCCCAGTGAATGTAGAGGGCTAGCTGTATATACCAATTTTCAAGCCCCTCTCCTTCTCCAGTAATTTTGCATGATGAATATGTGGGCTTGCAGAAAAGATCTTTCTGTGGATGGAAAAAGCATGCTGGGTACAGACCAATTAAAATCTTGTTCTTGACAGTGTTGATATTGCCATGTTTGCTGGTAATTTACCAGACCTCAACCTAGACCATATGCCTTAAAATATGTTATTGCGATCAAGAAACTACTTTATGACAAGGGACCGCCTCTCCCATTACAGTCCCCCTCGACCACTGCGATCCAAATCCCAGAACCTCCTGGTGGTGCCTAGCCGACAATCTATCCACCTGGGGACAACACGGAGGAGGGTATTCAGTGCTGCTGCGCCGGTCCTGTGGAATGCCCTTCCTTCCACAATCCGAGCGCAGACTGACTTGTTAACATTCTGCAGGGCCTGTAAAACCCTCCTTTTTACCCAAGCGTTCGGTTCATAGACATATGAATGTGTAGACTGTGTTTGCATGCCTGGTTGCTGCAATTTTAACTGACGATTTGTTTTTACTGTGTTTTACGGCTTTTTTTGAATGTGAGTCGCCCTGAGCCTACGGGAAAGGGCGACTAATAAGTCAAAGAAATAAAATAAATAAATATTTGCAAAAAACTTGTTTATTTGTACATGTACTTTAAATGCAGATAAAAGTCCAAGAAATTGTTTTAGTGATTAAAGGGATGGAAAATGGCAAGTAAAGCAATGGGATGTTGTCATAGTCATTCTAATATTTATATTACTTTGACTTCCATTCTAGTACTACTTTGGTGATTACAATTTACCACGAGACAAATTTCTTCAGGAGCAGATCAAACTGGATAATGGCTGGGTGACTTTAGAAACACTAATCAAATTCAACAGGTAAATCTAAAGTCCACATTGTGCGCTCATATCTTTGTTGGAAGAAAAAAACCCCCAAAATATACATTTAGAAGTGGATTTATTTTTAACTCTGCCATAATGAAAATGTGAATATTTTTGGTTTAGAAAATATGTTTTCCAATTGAATGCAGTAGCAAGCAGTAGATGTATCCTATCCTAGGGGCACAGACCATGTACGCAGTCCCTGTGGTCTTCTTCCTTCAGAAATGACATTTGCTTAAGGAAATAATTCTGGGAACCAAGACTTTCTTTTTTGCCTTTCTTTATGCCTGTGTGCACACAAAGGCTAGGATATATCTGGTGAACACTTGTCATTCCTTCAGAACTATAGGTCTATCTGTTTTATACACTAGAAACCCCCTTTGAAGGCCTGCAGAACCCTCAGGAACGAGTAGGCCATTGGCGCCACACAGGGTAGAAGGCACGGGAAGCAATGTCTGATTCCACTGTTGTAGGCTACCAAAATACACAGCACAATTTTTACCTAAGTGAGAATATTTAAGGTTTATGTACTCAGAACTTACCAGAAGCAATAACTTTTCATTGTTTGGAATAACAAGTGTCCTTCCATGCGATAGAAAGTAAAATATCCATGTTTGCCTATCTTAAATATGTATCTGTACTGGAATGACTGATGTGTCATATTTACAAGCTTGATCCTGAAGGACACAATATTTTTGCTCCTAAATTGTTTGTTTAGGAGACTGGCTAAAAGAGGAAAACTTTAATTCAATGCATAGATCTTTAAGGAAATCCATAGAAATAGAAGAGAAGCTTTTTGTTTTCCCAGTAAACTGACTACTCCTCAAATTTCTTTCAGAAGTTAGGGCTCATGAACAAAAATAGGACAGGGCAGAAAGACTATGGTAGGCGAGAATAACTGCTACATTTTCAGTAAACAGGTGGCTACAGAAAGGAGGAAACAGGTGTTTAATCTTCTCCAAGCCCAGCATTTTAAATAGGGGGTTGTTTCAGTTTCAAGAGTCTAAGCTTCATTCTGTGTTTATATTTCATTCTGATAATATTTTCAACCAAGCACATGCTCTGTGTTCACTTTGCTACCTTCCTTTGTAGGTTAAATCGCCTTACGAAAGATTTTGATGTAATAGTGGCAGCATTAAAAAAATCCAAGTCTGGGCTTATAGAAGTTAGTGAAGAGAAGACTAAAATTCGAAGGTCTCCAGACAAACCGCAGCCTGAAGTAACAGAGCAATATAAGAATGCAGTTAAAAACAGATCTGTGTATATTGTAAGTGAAAATGAAATTCTATTGCAGTGTGTTTCAAACATTGTGTCTACACTTGTTGCACTTGAAAATTAAAATTTTATGATAGTGCCATTTTTCACTTATTGCGTGTTACCAAAGATGATGCATGACATTTATTGCCTTCCATAAAATTGCCCAGTTCCTTGTAGGATACAACTGGTGATGCTGAACAAGTTGTGATTCAGCAAAGAGGTCCAAAACATTTTCAGGAAATTCCAAGATTTTAAAAATATTTTTATAATATTTTGCATAATTTTGAAGTTGAATTTTTAATGACTGGGCCTAAGTACTTGATACCTGTGAGTATTGGTCTCTTTACCTTACAGTAATAATGTTCAGTGGGCACTTCAGTAGCTGTATACCATCTTAAATTGCTAACAGCCCAAAACAATAAAATGATTTTGTTGGTGTGATTGTGGTATTTGGTACGATAACACTTAACCAAGTATACAAATGATCTAAATGCTCATTTTTTTCAGAAAGGCTTTCCAGTAGATACAACTCTAGATGATATCAAAGAATGGATAGATTCAAAAGCCAAAGTAGAAAATATTCAGATGAGAAAGACAATTCAGAAAACGTTCAAGGTAACTCCTTTAAACAGACCTTGGCCAACTCTTAATTTTTTGGAAAGAACAACTCCACTGAGATAATTAAACACAATTTTTCTTTATCCAGGGATCCATATTTGTAGTATTTGATACTGTTGAATCTGCCAAGGCATTTGTTGAGACTCCAAACCAAAAGTACAACGACACAGAGCTGTTTGTTGCTTCCAAGTGAGTGTGACTTTAGTTAAACATCTGAATTCTTGGTGCTTTGATAAGGACTAAATAGAATTTGTATTTGAAGTAGGGTAGGTGGGGTTTTTTTGCATTTGGTACACCTGTACATTACTAGATAGGTTTCTTCCATACACTTCATAGGTTTTTATTCTTCCATGAAGACAGCACATGTGTCCCATTTGAGCCTTTCAACATCTCTGGCAGGCAGAGATTGAACCAAAGTAATGTCCATTACATGAATGGAGATTTCAGTTATATTCTGACCTCTTGTCCCCATTCTCCTTTATTTTTTCACAAGTTATATTTCAGATATTATATTGAGAAGGTATATGTAAAAATTCTTATAGGATTTAGTTACTAGGTATCAAATGTAGAAAAGATGCCAGTATAACTTACTTGGTATTCCAAAGACTGAGCAGTATGTCACAGTAAAATGGAAGAAAACACTTATCAGTGACCTAGAAGATGGTACCCATGAGAGAGGAGGGCATTCCAAAATATTCTTCTAAATAGGCTAAGCTTATAAGCTGTGCAGATGGTTCTTGTGGACATACGCAAAGATAATGAATTGGGTACCATCTCTTGCGGAACTTGTTGCTTGCGCTTTCTTCACATGGGAACCAGTGTGCTGTTATGAATGTACAGTAGCATTGAGTTCAGCATAGGATATTTTTTGGCTGGCTATAGCTAATTGGACGAGTGTTAAGTCTTACTTACCTTTCTCTTTCTTTTGTCCTGGCAACAGAGCCTTTCGCCAGGTGCAGTCGCTTTTTCTAAAATGTTTTGTGATAAAAACAATCTTTGTAGATACACTTTTGTATAGTCCAGTACATCAAATGATCAAATGATAGAATCTAGTGTTTTTGCATCTCTTGTTCATTTTTCCTGCCCTTTGTTATCAGTTATGATTCAAAATGAATAGGAGTAACAAGTGTTGGCTGTTTAAGAAATGGAAGATTCAGTTCAAATAAAAGATGCTTTAAAGGGGAAGATAGCCAGTTGTAAGAAGAGGTCTAGCCTTCTATCAATAATAATAGGTAGTGGAGCCATGTTTGAGATTGGGGGTGAGTAGCCTGCTTCAGAGATCAGCTAGGGATGGCTACCATGGTCCTAAATTGCTTGATTTAATTAGTTTTTACTTTTTGTAGGGAGGATTACTTTGCAAAGAAGAATGAAAACAGAAGACAGCACAAATTGGAAGCAAAAGCAAAAGCCAAACAGTAAGTACGAGGCTGAATTTTGAAATTAGTATCTCTATGTATTTACCGAAGCTTGCTTGCCTAACTGCACTATCTTATTGTAACAGGGAGAAGGAAGAGAAACAGAAGCAAGCAGAAGATGCCGAAATGGTACTTACTCCTTGATTTCATTGACACTGTAATCCATTTGGTAATGCTTCTGTTTATTTGCCCCTGTGTAACCAGAAGAAACAGTGGCAAAATAAAGACTTGGAAAGCAATTAGCTGGTCTGGGCTCTGCTGTCCTGGGCTTGATAGAAAAGGAGGCAAATGGAAAAGCTTCAGCTCATGATACCAGTGCTACATACTGTAGATTTTAAGACATTTTATGCCAGGGTTCCATGTGGAGTGTATAAAGGATCAATACAGTGCCCCTTTTATCTGCAGGTGGACTTGAGATGCGCTTAGGAATTTAAGGCACCTTTAACTGCTCTGTATAGGTGCTTACTATGAACCTGCTAGGACTACATTTGAGCAGGACAGAGAAGGCAAATTTGCTTTCCTGTACTCATTAAGGATGTAGTTACAGAGAAGGAAAATATTGTCATAAAAACTTGGGTAGCCTAAGAATGAGGGTTAGCAACTTCCATTAGTGTCTTAATATCCCTTTTCCTTGTTAATATGTTAAACTTCTAGGCTAAACTTGCTCTCCTGTTTAATCACACCCATATGTATTCTGTATAATAGATTGAATATGCTTATAGAGAAACCTCTTAGAGCAGATGTTTCTAAACATGACTTCTCAGATGTTGTTGGACTTCAGTTCCCATCTTTATCAGCTATAATAATGATGATATTATTTATTTATAGCCTACCCTATCTCCCCAAGGGGACCGAGCATGGCTTACAACAATATAAAAACAATGGCAAACATTCAGTGCCAGACAATAATGGCCGTTTGGTGGGTGAGTTCGGCATTGTAGACCAAGAACTTTACTGCCTCTGCCATCCCCTCCCTTAGCAGCTCAGTGAAGCTTTTCTGAGTATTATTAAATCCGATGTTCATTTGACCCAGCCAATTATGTGCTGGTACCTTCATTAACCTGCCTTGAGCACATTATCTCATCCAGACTGGTAATCACATCAATTTCAGTTGATGGGATATGAAGATGTGGGCAAAAAACATCTGCAGTGATGTGGCTTACTATCGGTTTGTCATTGGAACAAGGGAATTGCAAATGTTTCTTTTTATGAGGAAGTAGTGCTGTCTATGATCACATGACCATGAGTTTCATTTTATGGCTATGCTGGTTTGGGATTCTGGGAGTTAAACTCCAAAAAGTAACTTTTCCGAGTTCTGCTCAATCTTAATTAAAGTGGTATCATTAGGAGTTGTTAAAGTAATTAAAGTATACAGCTCATGCATGGCTAAAAGCATATAGCCCAAATCAAAGGACTACTGTGAGCCAAACGTGGAGTTTTTGAATGTTCCTGAAACGATATAATTGACGCTAAGCACATTTCAAAACTAACTAAAATAATGAGTTTGTACTTACTTAAAAAAAATTAAAATGACACAAGCTACAGAACACACTCCTCCACATCAAAGCCCAAAGTGGCAACCCTTGTACCATTCATTATTCACCAGCCATCATGTAATGAGGCCATAATGCTTTTTTCGCTCCTCCAAATTGTTTTTTATTGAGAATAATAGGCTGGAGTGTGAGAAGAATTTTAAAATCAAGATAGATTTACAATAAAAGTGTGGGAACAAATTGTGCAGGGACAGTAGGAAAGAATAGGGGTAGAGAGGGGGCTGTGAAAATCAAAACACAGAGTGCTGTAACTTTTGAAATGGCTAAACATTAAAAAGGAGTAAAATCATAATATAATGCAGTTATATCTGAGTTATCTGGGGAAGTAATTTTAAGGAACAATTTGTAATTACTTCCATGCTCTCCTAATGACAAATGAGCTGTTCTTTCCTACCTGCTTGCATGGCAGATGTGAAGATAGCCAGCCAAACCTTTTGTTGGCTTGATTATTCATAGATTTGATAAATACGGTATCTTGGGTTGAAAATTGTGGTCCTATTCATGTTTTCCTACTTCAGTAAGGGAGAGGGGGTTCATGTGCCGCTAACCTTTGAAAGCTTTTATATGTTGTTATCCGCCCCGAGCCTGAAGGGAGGAGCGGAATATAAGACCAAACAATAAATAAATAAATAAATAAGTAACCTTAGGTATTCTGGAAGGCTGGCTGCATCATGATAGGGAAACCCCTTCACATCAGTCTTAAGGTATGGTTGAAGTCAGCATGGCTACACTTTGACAATCTCTCCCATGCCATCCACTGATGGGAGAAAGGATCCTTTTCTGTGCACTCATGGGTTTCACTCCCGTCTCCTTATCAAAGTCCTGGGAAGCCCTTAAGATTATCCAGCTCACTGAAGCTTTGTTAATAATGAGTACATGTTTCTGGTTTATCTAAAATAATCTTTTCCCTTCCTTAAAGAAATCCCTGCAGGAAGCACAGGGATACTTGCTGAAGTTCTTCGGAGACCTGGAAGATCAGACTTGTCGAGAAGATCTCCATTCAGTTTTTTCTAATCATGGCGAAATCAAATGGATAAGCTTTGCCCGGGGCGCAAAAGAGGTCTGGTTGGATTGCTGCAGAGTTTGGGGTGGATAAGATATGAAGCAGTTGGAGCAAGTGTTTTTAAAAAAGAATTTACAGGGTTCAGAACATTGCTTCCTATTACAGCCATTCTTTTGTTTCAGATTTACAAAGATGAAAATAATAACAGAAATGTGTAATTTCCTAATTTTTCCTTGGTTTTATTCCTCTGAGATACTTTCAAAATATTGTATGTAAAACTTGCTGGGAATACATGCTGCTTTAGCTTGCCTTCCTAATCTAGATAATAGGTATCACTGAGTGATTAATAGCTAAGAAATCTTCAGTCATGGATGGAGAATGTTGTTTGACTCATCATTCTTCACAATTGGTTATGCTGTTTATAGCATGGCAGTTATGGTTGATAAAAGTGGTCTCACAGGTTACCAGTGCATGATAAACACACTGGCTTAAATTTAGAGAGGAGACTCACATTGATTGAACTCTTTCTTTTGGGGTGGGGTAGGAGACCCATGGAAGATGCTAGTGGTGAAGCTGAAGGCTCCAACAGAGAAGGGAAGCCTGTTTTGAAGTGCAGCACCAGCACATCACTACATCCAGGCCGTAGATTTACCACATATATTCATATATTGTTCCATTGCAGTTGGTGTTCCCCAATAGCAAGGGGAGACACAAACTGCAGTGCACCCCATCACGTGGGGTCTGGTGCCGTCCTTGGGACCCCTTCTGAACCCTACAAAGGCATTTGGCCCCTAAAGGTGCTTTCTCCACTAAAAAGCCGTCTCTGGAGCACAGCAGACTATTTAATCCCAAATAGTGAATCTACCCAAACAATCGATAAAACTGGAAGTGGAAACATCACTTCTGTTCACCCAAAATGGTAGCCAAGATGATGCCATGCAGCCCAAAACATGACAATCCCTGCTCTATACTCATCTTGCTCATAGATACATACATTTTGTTTATGATGCTGGTAAAAATTAATTACTAGCTTCAAAAAGCCAAGCATCCCTTTTCAGAGCAAATGGAGAATGCTGCACAAGGCTGAATCATTTGTGATTCCCATATTAAGGAGTTGTCATGTCAAAGATGTGCAGCGTATATTAACTAAAGAAATGAAATCAAGCAGGATAGATGAACATTCATGGAATAGCCTGATCTGTGTTGATCCCAAAATACTGGCAAAATTCAGTTGCCAGTCCCTTATGCTTCACACTGCAGATCTATGGGAAGTCATTATTTTCTGATTACTTGGGGATGGGAGAGGCAGTTCTTCATTTTAGACCAGCTTCAGAAAGCAAGGTGGATGCTTCCTACATTGATTGAAATTGTCTTTATAGGGAGTTATCCTGTTCAAGAGTAATGCAAAAGAAATACTAGAAAAAGCCAAAGAAGCAAATGATGGCAGTCTACAACTGCGAGGCAAAGATGTTACATGGGAAGTGATTGAAGGAGATGGTGCAAGAGAAGCACTGAAAAAAATTATGGACGAACAGCAAGAATTGCTAAATAGAAGGCAAGGAAAAGGTGATTTCCCCCTTTTAATTTTTAGTTATCAGTGTTGGCATTCTTAAGAGCCAGGTATCATGGTCCTGCTCAAGAGGGACTGCAGGCCCATTTCTGGATTTGTCAGTGGCCTATGGAAGAGCCAGCATTCGTATATTGCTGTTTCGAGGCAGTAATAGCTGGCTACCGAGGGAGATAAAAGTTGGGGAGACTAGTACTGGAACATTAGCAGCTTCTGAATGTTAGAGGGCTAGAGCTTATGACGTGGTGGTAAACCTGGCTGTGTAGCATAGTTAAAGCTTTGATATCATAATGAGAAATAATGATTCTGGAGCAGTTGTACACAATATTTGGAAGCTTTATAATGAAGGAATCTGAAAGACATGGATGTTTAGATTGTAAAAGTGGCAATTGGAATCCTAAAGCTTGCTCAAATGGGCAAAATGCCCCAGGCCCTGTATTTTGAAGTCATGGCAAATATCTACTTGTGAGGTTTAGTCTGATTATTTGGCCATGTTTGGGAATTGTTCAGCGGTACAACTGGAGCCTGTTTCGATCCATCTTCAAATATAGCCATGAAAGACTCCTACTTGAATCCATTGAGAGCAGTTGCTGATCTGATGCAAATACCAAATGAGTTGAATCAGTGCTCTGACTGCCTAAAGTAGCTTTCCATCTTAATTCTGAGATTGAAAAAAAAGAGAGATGAATGGCAATAAATCCCCAAAACTGAGTAACAGTGTTCTAAATTGTATATACTCTGCCTGACAGGTCGTAAAATGAAATACAACAAGGGATCTCAAGGAGCACAAGACAAAAAAGTGAAATTTCAAGGCAAGAAAACAAAATTTGAGAGTGAAGATGAAGAGGAGGTTGAAGGCAATAGTACAAAAGGTGGGCTGTTTTCTTCACTGGCATTAACTTCTAAATAGATGCATTGGATATAGCAATGAATGTGAATATAAAAGTCTATCACAATTTTTTCCTCCAAGTAATGGTTGGATTTCTCTGGCTATAAACGTAGCTTCTTCGTATGCAATGATACAAAAGGGAAACTATGCATCTGATTGTCCAAATGTCTTATCAAAACATTTCTTCTCAGAAATTTAACAATCCTGATAGCAGCTCAAACCATTCTTCAAAAAGCTCGACAAGAAAAATAATAAA
Organism: Anolis apletophallus; assembly: GCA_030556195.1. Classification (NCBI taxonomy): domain Eukaryota; kingdom Metazoa; phylum Chordata; class Lepidosauria; order Squamata; family Anolidae; genus Anolis; species Anolis apletophallus. The sequence goes on from JARBWK010000002.1 coordinate 155,460,895, forward strand.
TGACAGTGTTTTATTTCATTCTCTTCCTCCTACTTCATGACAAGAATTTAGTCAATTGTGGGGATCAGTGAGGGAATATTTAGTTTTTATAAATAAAGCTGTTACACTATGGGAAATAATTCACAGACTCAAAGTTGGGAATGCATTACATTATACGCTGAATTAAAGATAGTTCAGAAAGTATCATCTTGGTCAGGCTTGTAGCAGTTGAGCATTTGTTTGGGAAGCGTAAAATGTATAAAGAAGTTCCTGTAAGAGGCCTTCCCTGTAGCTTCTCTCACAGAAAAGGAGCCCTTTAAAATCTGGGCTTTATCTCAAATGGCAACCCTGCCCCAAGAAAACCAAAGTGTCTTTTTATGGTCATATTTATTCCTTAATGATGGCATCAAATTGCTATTTTATTCCCATATGAGAGCATATTTGATATACTAGGTTGCTGTGAGTTTTCCAGGCTGTATGGCCATGTTCCAGAAGCATTCTCTCCTGACGTTTTGCCCACATCTGTGGCAGACATCCTTAGATCTCACAACCTCTGAGGGTGCCTGCCATAGATGTGGGCAAAACGTCAGGAGAATGTTTCTGGAACATGGCCATGCAGCCTGGAAAACTCAGCAACCCAGTGATTCTGGCCATGAAAGCCTTTGACAGCACATATTTGATATAGTTCTCTGAAATTGAACTATATATTAATTTAGCACTTTACTTGTCATATTGCAATAAATGTTATAAATACACCCAATTTCATAATACTGAGTGAAGTCTTGATTTTGTAGGTCCGGCAAGTCCAAAGAAAAGGTCACTTGAAGATGCCACACCTGAAGATCCTGCCCCAAAGCAGATAAAAACAGAAAATGGAGATGAAGATATGGAATAGCACTCCAAAAATATTTTTTTTATTCTTCTAAAAAAGTTTTATGTCATTCCTCCATTCATCCTTTTGTCACAAGTGAATCTAATAAAATCAACTTCGATGTCCACCTGCAGAGTCAAAGAACATTTATCAGTTGAGATTCTTTCCTTGGGATCCTTGCTTATTTTAATATGCAGTTTTCCCACATTAACTTTCCAGTAAGGCTAAAAGGAAAGGCTCAAGAAATGGACTCCCCTCATTCAACTGGGTACAAAAGTTGTGTGAAACGCGCTTCAGCATACTGAATATCAGAATTCTGTGAACTATTACATTATAGAAGTGGAGCAACTAATGTATGAAATTGCATCACTGCTTACAGATTCATAGAAGACAGATGGATTAAAAGGAAAGAAAGCAACTGTGTACAGTCACCATGTTCAAATAATTCAGTTCAAATAATATTGTCTTAGTTATATCTTCAATGGATCTATTTTTCCTTTGTACCATAATAACAAAGGGATATATATATATATATATTCAGCCTGAGTTTTTTTCAGTTACTGTTCATATACCAATGCTTGGCATGGTAACCCGCTATAAGTAGTTGTGCCCATCGTCATGTTTTTAAAATCATGTATCAGGAGGGACTTTCATAATTAAATCATTACCACTAAAATCCCTTGACACCACCTGCACTAGTGCAGGTACTGGTTGCTTTAAGTCCTATACTTGCTTATGGCACCACCATTCCTTTCAAGGTAGGGATGGGAATCATGCAGCCCTTCAGCTCCTCCCTTTCCACTGGGGCCTCTTCCACACAGCTGGAAAAAAATCTGCTTTGAACTGGAATATATGGCAGTGTGGACTCAAATAATCCAGTTCAAAACATATTGTCGGATTTTCTGCCTTGATATTCTGAGTTATATGGCTGTGTGGAAGGGCCCTGGGTAGGACTGGTGACAAAAGTGTTCCAAAAACATCTGGAGAGCCCTCCAAATCTTCCTTGCAGTTATTCAAGCACACATGCTTTGCCCAGATGTTGTTTAATACTTACTGATTTCTTCTTATGAAACTTGTACGATGCTGGTAGGTCATACCTCAGTTCTTTAAAAATGAAACAAACATGGTTAAGCTGCAAGTGATGTTAAGGCCATTTAGCGCAATTGTCTGAGGTAAGCTGCAAAGGCAATAGGGTAGCCATGAAGCAAAGCAACTTAAGCTGGAAACATGATTTCTAGTGCAATCAGATAGGCTTTTCCTTCTTGAATGTTTTGGGGATGTGGAAACATTTACATTGTGCTATTGGAGAATGAGAACATAATATTTGCCCATGGTGCAGGTGAAATCTACCTACAGGGTCTTGTTCAAAAATTTAGTGGGACCAATTTCTAAAATGCAAATACTTCAAAACATTGAACTCTCTCGGCTCCTAGATCATAGCATAGTAAAAATAACATCTATGTAGCTGTTACAAAATTATTTTCAAGCACGTTTTTGACTTGCATGTTCCAAAAAACTCAGGCGTAATGTATACTCTGGAACAGCCTTAGTAAAAACAACTTGTGTTTTCAAAGCAACTTTATACAATAGCTATTTGGCTTGCTCAAATAAATTATATAATTTGAGCCCCTGGTGGCGCAATGGGTGCTGGCCAGATTGCTGACCAATAGTTGAGCGATTCGAGACCGTGGAGAGCGGGTTGAACTCTGTCTGTCAGCTCCAGCTCCCCATGTGGGGACATGAGAGAAGCCTCCCACAAGGATGGTAAAAAACATCAAACACCCAGGCGTCCCCTGGGCAATGTCCTTGCAGACTGCCCATTCTTGCACACCAACATCAACTTGCAGTTTCTCAAGTCACTCCTGACATGAAAAAAAATCATGTAATTGCTTTCTCAGAGCAATTTTTCTTGAACTTTAATGCACTCTCCCATCTAAGCCAAAACATGGCAGGAAATACTATCATATGGCTTCAAGGCTGTTCTAAACATTACCAGCTAGTTCTTACCTGCTAAAACTTCCATCTTCACCTTCCATTCCTCTGCTTTCTTCTGAATATGCTGAGTAATGAAGTGCAGAGTAATTAATGGGCATCTTGACACCAGCAGAAATATGCAAATCCTCTTCTGAACTGAAGCAGCTGATGATACCAACCTCCCTGCCTTCTGCTTTTAATGGGATGCCTCCAATCATAATAAAAAATACTGCATATACTAAATCAAGGGCAGGTTATGGGGCAAAAATTACAGATTTTGGTATGACTCATGGGTACATCCAAGAGTCCTGTGGAGAGGGAAAGTACCAATGTTGCCTTGAAGGACCAGCCACCCCAGGCCATTTCTCCACCTAGACATTAATCAGGAGTGGCCCCATGGCAGAGAAAGTAAAGAGTCAGTGCTTTTAGGTTCTTCTGAGATGGACTATATTCTTGGCTTGCAGTACTCTACTAAAAAAATAGACGATTCATTGTTTGGTAAGAGTAAAGATTCAGTTGCTGACACCCATGAATTTTTTGGGTTTACTTTTTTGACTAAAATGTCTTATATGAGTATATAGCATAATCTCAGACCTCAAAGACTGCAGTAAACCAGGTATGTTTGTATTATTGAAGCGGGTTTTGGTACTTTCCGTGCAGGAGTACAGTCAGAGAGTGATGCTGTACACGTGTAGAGCTTTGAAAAGTGGATTCTGGTGCCAAGAATCAGGCAGGCACTCGCACTGTGAAAATAACACTGTGATTCATGCTATTTGAGGCACTCTGTGCCTAATGTGAGATAACATAGGCTTAGATTGATGAAACAGTACAAAATGTGCTATGGAAAACCTTAATGCCAATATGGAAAGAACTGCGCATGAGTGAAGAGTTTAGCCCCTCCGTTGCTGGCACGGAGCCTGGAAGCAAATGTTTCAAACTGGGGACACGAGAGACTTAGCACTGATAGCTGTACTGTGAGAAAGACTAACATAAGAAATGACTATTGTTCTCATGTATAGGTGGAACTTTGAGATGTGATGCAAATGGAAATGCAATGTTTATTGGATTAATGAGATGTCATGTAAACACCAGAAAGCACCAGCCAATTATGATTGTTTTTATCCATGAAGAAGGGGTGGGCTTAACTGAAATGCCTCCATTGGGGTATAAATGTTTTTGTATTGAGAGTGACGGGGTCTTTGCCCCTGATTGCAGCGTTCTTCTGCTGGCAGAATTCCACCAGCTGGTGCCAGAAATAAACCTGTTTTGATTTTCACCTACTGACACCACAGTTGTTGAGTTTTCCCTCATCCTTGTACTAAAACGTCAGGTAGCTTGAGTATATAGCAAAATACTCGGAGTTCCATAACTCCTTGATTTGGCTGCTTCATTATAAGTTTGTAATCTCCAAACTAATATGTTCTGATCCTCCTGATCCCTTTAAATAGAAGAGCAGAAAAACTTTAAAGACGTACTTGCCGGGTTGACGTTTTGTGTAAGGAATATACAGCTGTTCTTGCCATCTGCAGTGCTGTCTTCAGAAAAGCCATATCCATGCCTATGAAAATAAAATATTTGTTTTAATCTTAAGACTTTACTCAGTAATCTTCAACATGGAGATATAATGCAGATTGTATCTTTTTAATAGTCTTAAAAGGTATTAACACAATAAAAAAATGTTGTTGTAGTGTTCAGGATAGCAGTCAAATTTGGACAATTCTTCTATTTTATTTATTTATTTATTTTTGTTTGGAAAGCACTGTTTTACTTGTTTAGACTTGCCCCTCTGCATTTTCACCATTGTAAAACCAGTAAAATGAAGTAAATCTGGAAGGTTTATCTTCCTCAACAAAAGTAGCAAGAACACAATCTGAACTGATAAGATGGTTAGTGGCAAGCTGAAAGTGTGCAGTATCCAAACCCTTCTCAGACTAGAATTCACGGAAATCCCTTAGAGCCTTGGCCTACTGTTGTTTCTAGCTGTGAACTTGGGTTACAAGAGATATGGATTGGGCATGGACAAGTCCTTTCTTAGTAAAGGTAAAGGTTTCCCCTTGATATTAAGTCTAATCATGTCCAACTCCGGAGGGTGGTGCTCATTTCCATTTCTAAGCCAAAGAGCCGGTGTTGTCTGTAGACGCCTCCAAGGTCATGTGGCCAGTATGACTGCATGGAGCGCCGTTACCTTCCCACAGAAGTGGTATCACTTGATCTACTCATATTTGCATGTTTTCGAACTGCTAGGTTGGCAGATGCTGGGGCTAACAGCGGGAGCTCACCCTGTTCCCAAAATTTGAACCACTGACCTTTTGGTCAGCAAGTTCAGCAGCTCAGTGGTTTAACCCACTACGCCACCAGGGCCCCCGTCCTTACTGCAATGCTTTTAAAATTCTAGATTTCAGCAGGATAGCTAGTAGATTGCTTTGTTGGCAGATCTCTTGTGATCTACTAGAAAAAGAATGTTCTCTATGGAAAAAGGCACTTGGGCTGATGGAAGAAGGTTCTGCATTTTCCTAACACCTCACAGCTGGCACATGTGTCTGAATTATATTTGCACTTTTCTTGTAATGTTTCTAACAAATGTTTGGTATCTCTTTCGATGATAGGTGGCTGACCTTGGGAACGAAGGGAATAAATATCTAAAATGACATACATATAATTCAGTAAAACTCACAACATACTGGGATAATTTAGGAAATCATGGTACTTTTCTCATTTGGAGATGGGGATGCATAACTGGGGAGAGAAAAATATATGTTTGGAGTGCCAGAAGCATTTGTCTTAAACCTAGTGTCAATAATTTGGAAATAACAAAAAACATGGCCTTAATGTTTAAAGCTGACACAAAACTGGAAAAGCAAAGAGGAGCTTTTGGGGAACAGAAATGCAAGCAAAAGTGATATAACCTGTTTATTTTTCCAACTTAAAATAACATTGTCTGCTGCACCAACAAGTAGAATTATGACTCCAATATCAAAACTATTTCTTTAAACTGGCTTAATCCTTGGTTTAGTTTCTAGATTCCCTGCTTCAGATAACTCTTAAGAATTTGAAGCAGAGTGGTAACAGAGATATGGAGAATGACACAAGTAGGAATTGGGATTCTGTGCCTTGAAAAGAGAAGACTGAGATGGTGAGAGAGGGTAAAGAAGACAAGGTGGTGACACAAGGTGGTGGCAAAGCCAAAAATATTTACACTAGGTATGAAGACATGGGAGAGCAACTTTTGGTGAGCTGTCAGGAGAGTGATTTCTGGTGGATACAGTCCCACCCTGAACAATTTAAGATTCCTCAGGCCTTCCTTGCCCCTATTAATTTTGTTACTAGAAAGGAAGGTGCATTGAGTTCCTGGCTGATATCATTTTCCATTGCTGAAAAGACCACGTACCTTTATTGTGTTTCGTTCCAAAGGGAGGATTCATAATAATTGTATCAAATGTTTCCGGCATTTTGTCAGGCAGAGAACATACATCACACTGAATCATATCAATATTTGTGAGCTCAAATTCTTCAGCATTCCTGCTAAATACATCTAGGGCATCAGGATCTATATCAAATCCTATACATAACCTGGGAAAAGATAATTAAAAATAATAATAACAGAATCCTCACCAAGACATATTCCAGTATTCTGCATGAAATATGCCACTAAGCATATCATTATGTTACTAAATATCTGTATTTATACATTGGGTTTGATGTAATTTTGAATATTTTTGTAATAAAGAAAAAAATATTTGAATAAAGCTGAAAACCTAGTACCTCCTCTTAATGATTATAAAAGGACAGTTCACATATATTTCCAAGGGACTTAGTATGAAAACTGGTTCATATAGCACATTATCTAATCTTCCATTTTCAATACAAATTTGGTCATATAAATGACATATACACATTACTAGTGGGGAACTACACATTTAAATTTACACAGGGATGTGAATTCTTCTCAAACCAGAAAACAGATGCTAAAGATCAGGTATCCTGGACTGTTTGATTGATAGATATGTATTTTAATTGCTTAAATGTTTAGCTTGTTCTATACTTTGTTGAGATTTGTTTTATTGTTTACCTATGCGGCATTACATTTTTGCCTGATTTGTAAGCTGATTTGAGTCACCTCCGGGATCGAGAAAGTATAAATGAAGTAAATACATAAATAATAAATCTTCAAATTATAGCCCTCCTGCTGTTTCGGCCTCCAGCTCTCAGAATTCCTGACCATTGAACAAGCTGGCTGGGTCTTCTGGGAGTTGGTGAAAACAGCTTGGGAGCCACATTTTGACAATGTCTGCTAAAGACCGTGTCATTTATGCCTATACTTCCCATCCCAGCCAATAATGCATGTAATAACTTTTAAACTCCATATATCTTAACAAGACTAAAAGATTAACCTCTAAATTTGAATTTAATAGCTGTTGTGTGCCTTCATTTCATTTCTGACCCTATCATGGGATTTTCTTGAAAGGTTTTGTTCAGAGTGGTTTTGCCTTCCTCTGAGTCTCTGGGCAGTCTCAGACAACACTTAAACTCACTTAAGAAACCTGCTCTGAAGTAGGTTTAAGTCATGCCCTCCCCGGCAAAAAAAAAAGAGTTTTCCCAGTGGGGTGGCTACATACATACCATCCTGGTATCCAGCCATCCCAACCCCTCCAAAATCCCTAAAAATTGTAAAAAAAAAAAAAACCCAACCTTACTGGGCCGTTGTTAGGCCTCCCTGCACACCTCGTGGAATGGACCAATGATGCGCGAGGAGGCAGGGGGGACGACCCAGGAGTGACTTTCTGTCACGTCATTGGTACGTTCTGGGAGGTATGCAGGGAGGCATAATGGCAGCCCAGTAAGTTTATAACTGTTTTTAGGACTTGGGGGGTGGGGGGTGGGGGGGGGTTGGGAGCCCAAAAGGTGCGAGATGAGTGTGGTGACTGGTCCCCAGACAGTCCTAGAACTACCCATTGTTCTTTCCCCACAGGGCCAATAGCCTAATGGGCTATCAAATTAATTTGGGATAAAGCAGGTTTGGACACCTCTGGTAAAAGTGTGAGACCTCGTGCATTTTGGGTCTTGTCTGGATAGGCCCTCAGAGTGTGACCTGCCTAATGTCACACAGGGCTTTTCATGGCCGAGTGGGAATTTGAACTGTGGTAACCTTGTGCTGCCCTCAGACCACTATCCCATAATGGCTCTGTTCAATACGTCAATGTTTTTTCAACTCTTATAGTCATATTAAACACACGTAAAGAGGTCATTAAAAGTGAGTGATAAACATGAAATGGACACCACAATCTAAATAGCTAAAATATCCTGTAGCCATTGAATGTATTTTTATGAGATGACTGGTTTCATCAAGTCTTTCTAGTCAGAATTTTGTTACAGAAATACAACTACTTTTAGCCCATGTTATCTTTTTACGTTAAGAAAGACAGAAGAACATGGATGTAAGGCAACCTACCCTGCCCCCAGCATGGAACTTCCAATACTCAGGACACCACAACCGCACCCAAGATCTGCAACAATCTTGTTTTCAATATCATCAAAGGTATTGTGAATTGTATAAAGCATACATGCTGGAGGGAAAAGATGGAGGAAGATCAGCATCAAAATCAGAGCAAACACAGAAGTGTGTAAGAAAACTGGAATGAATTGAAGGTGATTTGCTTCGATCCTTTTCCCTTACTCCGACTAAGATTAACATCTGATAGACACCCAAAGACTTAATATCAATCGACTTTGCAGTAGAAAAGATTAGTTTTCACTGAAATAATTTGCAGGGGCTTAAACAAGTAATGCATATCAATATCGCAAGAAAAAATTAGTAAGAACCACACCTACAAAGCCCTTTTAAGATTTTTATTTCAGGAATATTGGTTAAATTCTTAACATTCATGACTGTTTCAGGGAAACTATTCTTGAGCTACACCTACTAATTAATAGATATGTTGACAAAATGAAAAATCTCAAAAACAACGTGGCTGGATTTAGATAAAGTGTAGATTTTGGAATTAGCTGGTTATATTTTATAGGATTGATTTATGTTATTTAGGGAATAAAGAGAATAATTAGATTTACCTGCGATGTGTGGCCTTGTTGGATATTGTTCAAGCAGTAATTTTGGATCATCAAAAGTATCAACTTGTTGAAGACAGCTTTCAAGTTCTTTCAGCTTTAATTTCTTCATGTTTCCAGTTTAAGCCTGAAAATATATGTTTGCTATAAATAAGCAAAGGAATTAAAATGCTGGACCCAAACACAGAGTTCCTATATCTACTATGTGTTCCCTACTTATTATTTTCAACAAGAATTGTGAGTGCAAAATATTAACATTAAAAGGCAAGATATTAAAATTAAAAGCCAACACAGAATACTGCCACCTATTCTTCCATTCAATTTGCTACACTCACAGTATGGGATGGTGAATCCAGAATATATTATAAACTCAGCATTCCTTATCTGGAATTCCAAAATCTGAAATCCTCCAAAATCCTCAAAAATTTTTGCACAGTGGAAACTGACACCTTTGCCTTCTGATGCTTCAATGTACACACACTTCGTTTCATGCACATTATTAAACACACTGTATATAAAGCTAAATGTATGTATGTGTCTGTGCCTCTTGTACGGGGTTTGTTTAACCTTTGTTTTGCTAACAAAACTCAATTGCTGAGTCTCAGCCCCCTTCTACACTCCCATATAATCCAGATTCAAATCCAACCCCTCCACATTGGGAAACCCCAAACACTCCAAGGATTGATCCAGATTATCATATCAGAAAATCCACATTATCCGATGAGTCTACAATGCCATATAATCCAGTTCAAAGCAGATAATCTGGATTTTATATGGCAGTGTAGAAGGGGCCTGAGTCTACACTGACATGTAATCCAGTTAAAATCAGATAATCTGGATTTTATATGGCAGTGTAGAAGGGGCCACAAAATGATGCATGTCAGCATGACATGATTGGAAAACTCTGATAGAAGTTGTATAGGAATTGTTTTCATCTTTAGGCTTGGGTCCCACCTTCACAACATTTTGGATTTGAATATCTGTATCATAAAATATATATATTCAAATCCAAAAAAAGTCTGAAATCCTAATCATTCCTGGTCCCAAAAAATTCAGATAATCTGTACGGCAGAAGGTTACAAAATCTAAGGGTGCATCTGCACTGTAGAATTAATCCAGTTTGTCATTGCTCTAACTGCCCTGGCTCAAAGCTATGCAATCCTGGGAGTTGTGGTTTGCTGAGGCACCAGGACTCTTTGGCAGAGAAGGCTAAAGACCTTGTAAAACTGCAATTCCTATTATTCCACATCATGAACTGCATTTATTCTACAGAGTTGATACACCCTTCATGGCTAGAAATAGAAGGCTATAGTCTGATGAATATTAATTCTCAGCCCTTAGGAGTAAGATTCAATTTCCCCCAAAGTAAATGTGTACAGGACTGCACATGTGTGAAAGAAAGCAAAAGGTGAAAGCAGCACCCCCAGAGCTGTGCCTTCAAATACTGCCTATATATACAGTTTGGAAAGCATTCCCAGCCCCTCTTACCTCTGCTGCAGCAACACCACAATTCCACTTTGTGCGGCGATTTACACAATCCCCCGCATACAAGGGAAACACAGCGCCTCGCCTTTGGGTTCCTATGTTACTCTCTAGCAATCCCTGACTACACTTGCGCCCCCTCCTGGAGGCAGGGGGAATAGCGAACCAAGGGAGCACTCATTGCTGTGGTTCATTTCTATGCAGGTCCCTCGAAGAAACAATCAGGATCTGAGCCCCAGTTACAGATAAACCGCAGTATAGCAGTCTACACTTATACTATGCAGCTTCAGACTGCATTATATGGTAGTGTAGATGAGGCCTGAGTCTGAAAATTTTGATTTAGCTCATGGGCTGAATTGTAACCCATGACCTAAGGAAATATTACTAGGGAGTAGTCAGCCCTCTATATCCCTGGATGCTGTATCCACGGTTTTCACCATACACAGCATGAAAAAAAATTTTCCCCAAAAAACATCCAAAAAGCAAACCTTGATTTTGCCAGTTTACATCAGGGACAATATTTTCCTATGTCATTGTGTACCATAGGACCTGGCTATCCATAAGTTTTGATTTTCACATGAGCTTTTGAATCAAGGTTGTACTGTCCTCTCTCTGGCATTACTTTGCGAACAAAGATTCTTAGGAAGGACTCATCCCATGCTTTTTACAAGCGCGTTGATGACTAAAAAGGCCAATCTGAGATAGGCAAGTATCCACGCTGTTGACCTAATTTACCTTTGGTTCAATTATCCGTGGAAAGTACTTAAATCATTGTATTCCGCTGTTGCAATTGCATACGCCGCTGTTTTAGAATGCACGCAGTTAGCTCTATCTGAAGACGTATGTTGCCAGTAAATATACTAAATATATTAGATAATACTTATGGGAATTTTGAATGGGTTGGATACCATTTTTGTCCTTTTGCATATGTGGAAATCTGTTTGTAAAGTACATTAGAACATATTGCTGTTTGCAGGTCGCTATGGTTTGTGGGTGATATATTATCAGATGTTATGTTTCCTTTATAGAATGAATCTCTCACATCCTTAAGCATGAACTGTATTCTTCTAAGGATAAAGGTAAAATTCTTCACACCTATCTCTCAGCCTTGATAAAGTTCCAGAAGGAACGAAATGGAAAGAATTCCAAATTATGTGATTTTCCGTCGTCTGTTTCGGTTTATTTGAGCTCATTGGAGCAGTAGAATATCGAAGGATCGTTTCCCTAGAACAGGGGTGCTCATTAGGTAGCTCGGGAGCTACTAGTAGATCTTCGGTCCTCTTCCAGGTGATCTTCGGGCCTCACCAGCCGGATGGGGCGCTCCTGCCATGCGCGCACGCGCACTCCTGCTGCTGGCTTCTGCTCTCGTGGTGCTTCTTTTGCCTGCGGGGCATTGCAGGAAGAAGGAAGCACGAGGCGGGGCCTCTGGAGCAGCTGTGCAGCCTCTGTTGCTGGCAAGACAGGCAGGGCGGAGCACTCCCTTTGGATGCCCCGCCTCGTGCTTTCTCCTTCCTGCAGTGCCCTGCAGGTGGAAGAAGCGCTGCGTGGACGGAAAACAGCAGCAGGAGCACGCGCGGTGGCAAGAGCGCATGGCGGGAGCGCATGGTGGAAGCGCACGGCGGCGGGGGCAGGTAGATCTTTTGGACTTGGTTGCTTTAAGAGTAGCTCGCATACTGAAAAAGTGTGAGCACCCCTGCCCTAGAAGAACCTTCACCTTGACTGGATGTTTTTGCCACATCAAGTAGCCTGTTTATATCCCATGTGTAGTGGCTACGGAGATTTCTTCTTTGACTGCCACTTAATACACTAAAGCAGAATTGGTGCTTTTACCAGAAGTACAGTCAGGAGAGAGTGATGCACAAGCATAGTACTTAGTATAGCGGAGTAGCTTGGCAGAATCATGCTAAACGCCATTACGAGAATAATGCACTTTGATCGGAAGGTCAGGCACAGGCTGTGATTTGTGAAAGTACATCATGTGCCTTTCCTGATAACACCGGCCTTGATTGGTCTAGCTAGTTCCAACGTGCGTTTGTTTACATTGTAGCTGATTGGTAGAAACTGCGCATGAGTAAATGAAGCCGTTCCTCCCTATTGGCACTGAGGGACGTTTTAAAAATGTTGCAAATTCAGTACAGGACGCTCATACAGCAGATAACACACTGTGGGAATGAAGAATTAATAACTGCGTAGTGCTGTTTAACAAATGGGAGCGCAAGTAGAATGAACTGCCAAATAATGTGATATGTAATTGGATAATAGAAATGTGTTGATGATGTGTTGATGATGTGGTAATAATGTGAACCAATGAAAAATGATGAAGACGGGACCTGCCGCCATAGCGTGTATATAAGGGTTAGTAAGAGAATGTTGAGGGTTCTTGCCCTGAGGCAGCAAGTTCTGTGGGCAGGTCCCGTCAGCTGACGTTGTGCTAATAAACCTTTGGCTTCATTTGAATGCAATACGGTTGTTGTGTCTTCTCTCGTTCCTGTGAGTAAAAGGTAACATCCAGGGAGTTTTGGAACTCCAGATTTGCTGCTACATATTTGGTGACCCCGACATGATTCAGAAAGGCGATAAGACGGGTCTGTAACGCAGAGGGCTTTAATCTAGCTGACTAGACGGCTCTCCTCGTAGCGAGGAGCTGAGGCGACCCAGGAGGGCTGAGAAGGGGGCCCCCAACCACCGCATGACCGGCTGCCTGGCTCGCCCCAGACCACCGCTTACAGACCTGAGAGACCGCAACCACCATTATTGCCAGTGAACCCAAACCCAAGAAGGAAGCCCGGGCGCAGGTCGGACGCGCCTATCGAGAAATCCGGCACAGAAAGAAAGTCTGGGGGTGCAGTCTGCTGATCTGCACCTAGTGAGCAATCCGGCAACCAGAAGCGCGCAAGGAAAGTCAAGGGTGCAGTCTGCGACCGCCCCCTTTGAAATGTGTGCTAGAAAACTGGGATAGGTTCTGCCTGTTAGCAGTAGAGGGAGATCCACAAGAGTTGAAAGATTACAGGCTCCGAAATCTGTGCACAGAAGTATGGCCGGCTGTCCCAGAGATTAGCTGGCCAGAGATAGGAACCTGGGATTTGAGGACCTGCAAGAAACTAGAATCTTATTGTTACGAGGTACATCCAAATGATCAATGGATTTACTCCGCAACATGGCTGAGATTGGTTTCGGAGGGGATC
>JARBWK010000002.1:155474548-155522048 GCA_030556195.1 Anolis apletophallus
ACCCTGGGGACCATCGGCCCGGGAGGATTGAGAATACACCCCAAAAATACCCCAGTGACAAACTTACACATGCATGTTCAAAAGAGGTCGGCTGAGTCAATCCAAAAGCTCGGATATGACAGTAGTCGAACCTATCTCAATGAGGTTCAAAGGGTTTTGGCAATCAGTACGCCAATGATGGGAGTGGCATGGAATATAAAACAGCTACGTATTATTTTTTATGGATCGGAAATGTTAGCTAATGAAACAGCCCAGGGAATGACTGCTTTGCAAATTGAAGTTAATTCCCTGGCCAGGATGGCAATCCAGCAGAAAATTGCACTGGATTACCTCTTATCTAAACAAGGGGGCCTCTGTGTGTGGCTAAATACTACGTGCTGTCATTATATAAACATATAATGAGAGATTGAGACCGACATGGTAAAGATCCAGCAGGTTGCAAAACAAGTACAAAAGACTTATGTAGCTCCAAAAGACTTCTGGAGTTTCCTTACTAGTTGGCTGCCCGATGTAGGGTGGGTCAAGTCAACAGTAATGTCCATTCTCATGATTGGCTGTGTTGTAATAATAATGTTATGCTCTTTGCCATTAATTTTAAGGTGCTGTGCATTTGCGGTTAGGAGTTCCACGACTGCAGTTAGAAGTGCCATACCAGGAGTTAAACGAGATTGGCAAGTGAATTGGGCCCCACCTTGAGTGAAAATGCATGCTATGTAACTGTTTTATTGGCCAGAAACAGTTACAAGAAAAAAAGGAAGGAATAAAGCAGAATTGGTGCTTTTAGCAGAAGTACAGTCAGGAGAGAGTGATGCACAAGCATAGTACTTAGTATAGCGGAGTAGCTTGCCAGATTCATGCTAAACGCCATTACGAGAATAATGCACTTTGATTGGAAGGTCAGGCACAGGCTGTGATTTGTGAAAGTACATCATGTGCCTTTCCTGATAACACCGGCCTTGATTGGTCTAGCTAGTTCCAACGTGCGTTTGTTTACATTGTAGCTGATTGGTAGAAACTGCGCATGAGTAAATGAAGCCGTTCCTCCCTATTGGCACTGAGGGACGTTTTAAAAATGTTGCAAATTCGGTACAGGACGCTCATACAGCAGATAATACATTGTGGGAATGAAGAATTAATAACTGCGTAGTGCTGTTTAACAAATGGGAACGCAAGTAGAATGAACTGCCAAATAATGTGATATGTAATTGGATAATAGAAATGTGTTGATGATGTGTTGATGATGTGGTAATAATGTGAACCAATGAAAAATGATGAAGACGGGACCTGCCGCCATAGCGTGTATATAAGGGTTAGTAAGAGAATGTTGAGGGTTCTTGCCCTGAGGCAGCAAGTTCTGTGGGCAGGTCCCGTCAGCTGACGTTGTGCTAATAAACCTTTGGCTTCATTTGAATGCAATACGGTTGTTGCGTCTTCTCTCGTTCCTGTGCCCGCACGTCCCCGCAACCTGGGAGTAAAAGGTTTTGGAACTCCAGATTTGCTGCTACAACACGGACCGCTTTGGAGTCTTCCAGGTATAATCCTCATTAAAGTCCGAATATTTGAGGATTTTCTCGATAATTGTTCACATCACCACGGACTATATGTAGTGGAATAATATACGGACTTTTACCTCATGAATTTACGATAATGGACTCCTGAACACTTGATGTGTGTATACTGGTTATATGTCGTGGATATGTGTGGATAAGGTTATATATTTGTGATGTATGTGATTTATGCCTGAGCACAAATTGAATTATATATATTTTTGATACATTTAATCACGTGTGTTGCTATGCTGATACACCCTTTAGCGCCCTGCTAGTGTGTAGTAGTGACCCTCCCATACAGCAATATAACCCAGAATATCAAGTCAGAAAAACCCACAATACCTGCTTTGAACTGGGTTATCTGAGCCCACACTGACATATATCCCAGGTCAAGGCAGATAATGTGGAATTTTATTCAGCTGTCACGTAATCCAGTTCAAAGCTGCCACGGAATCCAGTTCAAAGCTGCCACGGAATCCAGTTCAAAGCTGCCACGGAATCCAGTTCAAAGCTGCCACGGAATCCAGTTCAAAGCTGCCACAGAATCCTGTTCAAAGCTGCCACGGAATCCATTTCAAAGCTGCCACGGAATCCATTTCAAAGCTGCCACGGAATCCAGTTCAAAGCTGCCACGGAATCCAGTTCAAAGCTGCCACGGAATCCAGTTCAAAGCTGCCACGGAATCCAGTTCAAAGCTGCCACGGAATCCAGTTCAAAGCTGCCACGGAATAGAGTTAAAAGCTGCCACGGAATAGAGTTAAAAGCTGCCACGGAATCTGTTCCTGCCACGGAATCCTGTTCAAAGCTGCCACGAATCCATTTCAAAGCTGCCACGGAATCCTGTTCAAAGCTGCCACGGAATCCTGTTCAAAGCTGCCACGGAATAGAGTTAAAAGCTGCCACGGAATCCAGTTCAAAGCTGCCATGGAATCCTGTTCAAAGCTGCCACGGAATCCAGTTCAAAGCTGCCACGGAATCCATTTCAAAGCTGCCACGGAATCCATTTCAAAGCTGCCACGGAATCCATTTCAAAGCTGCCACGGAATCCATTTCAAAGCTGCCACGGAATCCATTTCAAAGCTGCCACGGAATCCATTTCAAAGCTGCCACGGAATCCATTTCAAAGCTGCCACGAATCCATTTCAAAGCTGCCACGGAATCCATTTCAAAGCTGCCACGGAATCCAGTTCAAAGCTGCCACGGAATCCTGTTCAAAGCTGCCACGGAATCCATTTCAAAGCTGCCACGGAATCCAGTTCAAAGCAGATAATCTGAATTTTATATGGCAGTGTAGTAGGGGCTTTTCCACACAGTCCTATATCCGAGAACATCGACAGAAAATCCCACAACATCTGCTTTGAACTGGGTTGAGTCCACCCTCAGATAATATGGGGTGTTCTGCCTTGATATTCTGGGATATAGGGCTGTGTTGGCCCACAGGCATACAACCCAGAATATCAATGCAGATAATCCACAATATCTGTTTTGAACTGGAATATCTGGGTCCACAGTGCCATATAACCCATCTCAATGTGGATTGTATACATCAGGCCTGGGCAAACCTGGGCCCTCCAGGTGTTTTGGACTCCCAACTCCCACCATTCCTCACAGCCTCAGGCCTCTTCCTTTTCCCCTCAGCCGCTTAGGCTGAGGGGAAAAGGAAGAGGCCTGAGGCTGTGAGGAATGGTGGGAGTTGGGAGTCCAAAACACCTGGAGGGCCCAAGTTTGCCCAGGCCTGGTATACATCGTTGTGGAAGGGGCCTGGGGCTTGTTGCCAGGCCTGCCTCGATTTCTCCTCCTGAGAGAGAGAGAGAGGGAGGGAGGGCGCCGAGTGGGCGCGAGGCCGCGGCCGAAGGCCTGAGAGCGCGAGCGCGAGGCAACTCTCGCGAGAAGAGTCAGGGAGGGAGCCAGGGACGGCGGGGAACGGGAGCGGCGACGCGGAGGGCAGGAGTGAAGCCGGGCCTCCTCTTCGTCGTCGTCGTCACCCTCGCCATGGCCCAGGAGGAGCGGGCCACGGCGGCGCGGCTGAAGGCGGCCCTGAGCCTGGAGCAGGAGAGCGCGGCGGCGGAGCTGAGGGCGCTGCTGGAGCGGGTGCTGTCGCTGAGGGACGAGGCCTCCTCCGCCTCCGCCTCGCCGTCGCCCTCGTCCCCGGAGGCGGCGCTGTCGTGGTGCCGGTGCCTGCTGGCCGGCGGGGAGCCGTGGGAGGGCTTCGTGGCGGCGGTGCGGGCCTACGACCCGGCCACGCTCTGCGGCCTGGTCTGGACGGCCAACTTCGTGGCCTACCGCTGCCGGACCTGCGGCATCTCGCCCTGCATGAGCCTCTGCGCCGAGTGCTTCCACCAGGGAGAGCACGCCGGGCACGACTACAACATGTTCCGCAGCCAGGCCGGCGGCGCCTGCGACTGCGGGGACGGAAACGTCATGAGGGAGGCCGGGTGAGTGAGCGACCGAGCGAACGTGGGAAGGAAGGCGACACGCGTGTCAGGGCCAGCGCTCTGGCTCCCGTTCTGAGAAATCGGAAGGCACAGGTATCCCTGTCCCAGGGCCCTTCCACACAGCCCTAGATCCCAGAATACCAAGGCAGGAAATCCCACAATATCCGAATGTGGGCTCAGATAACCCAAAGCAGGTCTGGCTCCCGATATCCTGAGTGTAAACAGATAACCCAGTTCAAAGCAGGTGTTGTATTTTCTGCCTTGATATCCTGGGATATAGGGCTGTGTGGAAGGGCCCACAGACAACCCAGTTCAAAGCAGATGGCCCTATATCCCACATCATCACAGTGTGGACACAGATAACCCAGTTCAAAGCAGATATTGTGGGGTTTTCTGCCTTGATATCCTGGGATATAGGGCTGTGTGGAAGGGCCCACAGATAACCCAGTTCAAAGCAGGTGTTGTGGGATTTTCTGCCTTGATATCATGGGATAGAGGGCTGCGGAAGGGCCCACAGATAACCCAGTTCAAAGCAGGTGTTGTGGGATTTTCTGCCTCGATATCCTGGGATATAGGGCTGCGTGGAAGGGCCCACAGATAACCCAGTTCAAAGCAGGTGTTGTGGGATTTTCTGCCTTGATATCCTGGGATATAGGGCTGTGTGGAAGGGCCCACAGATAACCCAGTTCAAAGCAGGTGTTGTGGGATTTTCTGCCTTGATATCCTGGGATATAGGGCTGTGTGGAAGGGCCCACAGATAACCCAGTTCAAAGCAGGTGTTGTGGGATTTTCTGCCTTGATATCCTGGGATATAGGGCTTTGTGGAAGGGCCCACAGATAACCCAGTTCAAAGCAGGTGTTGTGGGATTTTCTGCCTTGATATCCTGGGATATAGGGCTGTGTGGAAGGGCCACAGATAACCCAGTTCAAAGCAGGTGTTGTGGGATTTTCTGCCTTGATATCCTGGGATATAGGGCTGTGTGGAAGGGCCCACAGATAACCCAGTTCAAAGCAGGTGTTGTGGGATTTTCTGCCTTGATATCCTGGGATATAGGGCTGTGTGGAAGGGCCCACAGATAACCCAGTTCAAAGCAGGTGTTGTGGGATTTTCTGCCTCGATATCCTGGGACATAGGGCTGTGTGGAAGGGCCCACAGATAACCCAGTTCAAAGCAGGTGTTGTGGGATTTTCTCCCTTGATATCCTGGGATATAGGGCTGTGTGGAAGGGCCCACAGATAACCCAGTTCAAAGCAGGTGTTGTGGGATTTTCTCCCTTGATGTCCTGGGATATAGGGCTGTGTGGAAGGGCCCACAGATAACCCAGTTCAAAGCAGGTGTTGTGGGATTTTCTGCCTCGATATTCAGAGATATAGGGCTGTGTGGAAGGGCCCCAGCCACCCATGTGGACCATTTGGGTCTCTTTTGGAATTCCCTGACAGGCAGTGGTTCCCAACCTCTTTTTGACCAGGGACCACTTTGAACAGGGTCTGCTCACCAACATCCGTACCAAAAGGGTTACTGGTCAGTTTTTGGTCAACTTTAGATTTGGGGCCCTTCCACACAGCCCTATACCCCAGAATATCAAGGCAGGAAATCCCACATTAACTGATGTGGAGTCCGATAACCCAGTTCAAAGAAGATATTGTGGGATTTTCTGCCTTGATATTCTGGCATATTGGTCTGTGTGAAAGGGCTCTGGGATATCTGTGTCCACACTGCCATATATTCCAGTTCAAAGCAGATAATATAGGATTTTATTCAGCTGTTTGGAAGGGCCTTGATTTGGTCATCTGGGATGCTGATTCAGAAAACTGCATTGGATAGACCACATTCGCTCTAGTTTCTGATACAGAACATATGGCATCCAGTAGTTGCTAATCAAAGGAGGACCTTAAAAGCCCATGGCAGTGGCATGTGCAGTGAAAGTAGGAACATTAGGAAGAACTTCCTAACTGTAAGAGCTGTTCAGTAGTGAACTCTCTGCCCTGGACTGTGGTGGAGGCTCCTTCTTTGGAGGCTTTTAAACAGAAGCTAGATGGCCATCTGTCAGGGGTGCTTTGAATTCAATTTTTTTTGGCTATTTAGCAGACGGTTGGACTGGATGACCCACAAGATCTCTTCCAATTCTATGATTCTAGGTGTTTTGGATTTCATCTTCCACAATTCCATGTGAAGACTCAAAGCAGCTCACAATTAAAAGTATTACAGTACAACTTAAAATATACAATAGCCAAATATTAAAACAATAAAATAGATATCAAAAGGAGTGCATCTACATTCAACTGCTATGAAATCATGGAGGTTGTGGTTTTAAGTTTTCTGCTTCAAAGAGTGCTGGTGCCTCACCAAACTACAAATTCCATGAGTCATGGCAGTTAAAGTGGTGTCAGACTGAATTCATTCTACGGTGTACACTATAGATGCACCCTGGGTCAAGGAACAGGGCAAGCACTGGAAGAGGTCGAGTCTCAGGTGAGAATGAGGTGAAGAAAAAGAAGATCAGTATAGTAAAGGGAAGAGGCAGAGTGCTCTGTTTCCTTTTGGGAGGTGTAGTCTGCTCAAAGGTTTTTGTAGGAGCGT
The DNA here is from genome assembly GCA_030556195.1 of Anolis apletophallus. Classification (NCBI taxonomy): domain Eukaryota; kingdom Metazoa; phylum Chordata; class Lepidosauria; order Squamata; family Anolidae; genus Anolis; species Anolis apletophallus. The sequence continues at coordinate 155,481,115 of JARBWK010000002.1, forward strand.
TGTCAAGCTGTGAGGGTGTCACTCCCGTTGCACAGTCGCAAACTGGATTACTTCTGCAGTGTGGATGCACCCAATTCCAAAATTGTCCACATAAGTGGCTGGGATAGGGATACCTGTGTATTCTGATTTCTCAGTGTACTCACACTTTGCTTTATGCACAGAATTATTCAAAATATTGTATAAAATTTGGCAATGTGTATAAAGTCTATGTGAAAAATAAATGACTCTTGTGGTAGACTAAGGTCCCATCTTTAAAATATCTTTTTAAGTAAATACACATGTTCCAAATCTCCCTCCCCTAAAAATCTCAATTGAAGAACACTTCTGTTCCCAAGTATTTCAGACAATGGATACTCAACCTGTATAAGGCTATTATTTTGAAGTGCAGGGGTGTGTGCACTCCTAGTTGACCAAGTAGATAGAAGTGGTATTGCATCTCATACTGCTTTTGCTATTTTCACAGCTAGGTGTTTCTTTCTAACCACATCATCTGGCAGCTTACATATAAGAAGGGAACAGTATACTCACTCCATATTTCAGTCTGAAGTTGAAAGGAGCTATCCAAATGCTGAATCTATTGTGTGGCTAGAATTCAGTAGCTTGGATATTTACTCTTAAAGATGAATGGGGACTCAGTGCCCCACTGACATGGAAACTGTCAGTTGGTAGGGTTTTTTTTAGTGTTTTGACATTCTGGAGAGGTATGAAACTTATAAAACAGCATTGGTCCAGCAGTGTAGTGGCGACTAGTAGTGAAACAGATAGAATCATAGAATCATAGATCTTCCCCAAATTGTGGTTGCTTAACAGCTCCTACAAATCAGAGTCACAAATTTGGGGGGAGGGGGGAATATCCCCGGGGCAGAATTCAGAGGGATCAATAAAGAAATAGAAATAATTTGAAGTAGGGCATTAATCCATGGGGCACAGTAAGAATGGTTAGATATTACTTTAAAACTGAGGCACAGCTTAGACGTACTCTTCAGCTGCTCCCTATGTTCAGGCAGAAAGTAAGTCACAAACTACTGATTGTGAGGAAGGACTTACTTTGAGCACTGCTCTTGCATTAACCTTATGGTAGTCGGAACCTCAACAGTGTGGCCTTTTCTTCTGAAGCTCTAACAACAGAGCAACTTGCATGGAAGAACGTGACATCTTACTTACTTCCCACACCAAGGGTTATCCCATTCTTTGGACACGGGGACACTGGCATAAGGAGTAAACATGTTGATGATCTTTTCCGCATAACCTCTAACATCCTTATTATGTAAATGTCCACATTTACACCTTTGTCACTACAGAGGCAATATTAAGTCATAACTTAATAGAAACTTAGAGTCTGTTCCTATGGCATTATCCTTGTTTCATAAGAACACAGTTCTTTAGATATAATCTCTGCGTAAAAGGAACTGTGATGTATCTTTAAGGCTTGTTTCTGTACCTGAGATTTATTCAGTGTTTCCCCTTTCCATTCTGTGTATGGAAAGAAAAAAGTGGGAAAGAAATGGGGGTAAGTTTAAGGACTCCTCTCATGTAAAATCCCTCTGAAACATGTGGAATATAGGGGGAGGAATATAGGAAAAATGTAATGATCCTTAGACAGCTATGAATAATTGGGGGAAACTATAGCAGACTTAGGGTACGTCTAGAACAGTGGTTCTCAACCTGTGGATCCCCAGGTACTTTGGCCTACAATTCCCAGAAATCCCAGCCAGTTTATGAGCTGTTAAGATTTCTGGGAGTTAAAGGCCAAAACATCTGGGGACCCACAGGTGTAGAATCATTGCTCTAGAACAGGGGTCAGGAACCTTTTTGAAAAGCAAAATACTTGGAAATGTATTTCAGTGAGAGCCATATAGCCTAATATATTTTAAAATTGAATTAAACTGAATTAATAATAATAATAATGATAATATGCATTCAGCCTCTGCTAACAACAACGACAACAGGTTCCTGGAGTAGGTGGAGACCTCCAAGGGCCATCCAGTCCAACCTCCTGCCATAAGGGAAAAACACAATCAAAGCATTCATCACAGATGGCCATTCAGCCTCTGCTAATAAAAAAATGATAATAATAATGGGTTCCTAGAATTGGAGGAGACCTCCAAGGGCCATCCAGTCCAACTTCCTTCTGCCAGGGCCCTTCCACACAGCCCCATAACTCTGAATATTAAGGCAGAAAATCCCACAATATCTGCTTTGAACTGGGTTATCTGAGTCCACACTGCCATATAATCCAGTTGAAATTAGATAACATGGGATTTTATTCACCTGTGTAGAAAGGACGTCAGATAACCCAGGGCCCTTCCACACATGCTATTTTACAGTTGACACACACAAACTGATTTCTTACTAATGGACAAATAGCTGCCAGATTTGGCCACAAGACACCTACAAGGAGTGACCATCACTTAAAAAATGATTTTGTCATTTGGAAGTTGTAGTTGCTGGGATTTATAGTTAACCTACAATCAAAGAGCATTCTGAACCCCACCAACGATAGAATTGAACCAAATGTGGCACACAGGACTCCTATAACCAACAGAAAACACTAGAAGGGTTTGGTGAGAATTGACCTTGAGTTATGGAATTGTAGTTCACCTACATCCAGAGAGCACTGTGGACTCAAACAATGATGGATCTGGACCAAACTTGGCATGAATACTCAATATGCCCAACTATGAACACAAATGGAGTTTGGGGGAAATAAACCTTGACGTTTGGGAGTTGTAGTTGCTGAGATTTATAGTTCACCTATAATCAAAGAGCATTCTGAACCCCACCAACAACAGAATTGAGGCAAACTTCCCACAAAGAACTCCCATGACCAACAGAAAATACTGAAGAGGAAACTGACCTTTCTTTCTGGGAATCGCAGTTCACCCAGAAACAAACTGACTTCCAGTGATGAGAAGCTTGGCAAGGGACGGGTGCTGGGAGGGAAAGACTCCCTGAATAGCTAGCCCATGTGGGAGCCCTCTTCCCAGCTCTGCCCCACACAGAACAGCAAATATACAGGAAGGAAAGGAAGGGGGGAGGGAGGGGGGGAGGAAAAGCCAGGCAGGCAGGCAGGCAGGCAGGAAGGAAGGAAGGAAGGAAGGAAGGAAAGAGGTGAAGAAGAAAAGAAGGGAAGAAAGGAAAGAAGGAAGAAGGAACGTAAGGAAGGAAAGAGGGAGGGAGGAAAAAAGTAAGGAATAACAGAAGGAAGGGGAGGAGAGGAAGGAGCCACGTGCTCCCGAAGGAAGGAGGAGGAACCTTGCCTCCGTGTTTTAAGAAGGAAAGAAAGGAGGTGAGGAAGGAAGGGAGGAGGGAGGGAGATAGGAAGGAAGGGAGGAAAGAAGGGAAGGAAGAAAGGATGGGAAGTAGGGAAGGAATAAAGGGAAGAAGGAAGAAAAGGGGGAGGGAGGGAGAAAAGAGGATGCCCCTCCACTGGCTTATCAACAGCTCCGAGGCAGCCGGGAGAGGCTTCCCTCCAGGCCTCCCGCAAAGCAGCTCCCAGCTGCCTTGCTGGCTGACTACTTCGCACAAGACCTGGAGTCGCACGAAGTCTCTCCCGCGAGACCTGGAGTTGCGCGAAGGAGCCCCCCGCTGCCTCGTGGCCTTGCCGGCTCGCTCCTTCACGCAAGACCTGGAGTTGCGCAAAATCTCTCCTGCGCGAGGGAGACTTCGCGCAAGGCCTGGAGTCACGCGAAGGAGCCTCCTGGCTGCCTTGTGGCCTTGCCGGCTGGTGAGACCACATTGCAGCCGAGGTAGGCTTTGCGCAACTCCAGGCCTCGCGTGAAGGAGCCCTCGGCTGGCTTGTGGCCTTGGGGACGGGGCCTAAGGAGGCAGCCTCGCAACCCCACCGAAAGAGCCAGATGAAATCGTGGAAAGAGCCAGATATGGCTCGGGACCCCTGCTCTAGAATGAATATACTTTGATACAATTTTAACTGCCATAGCTCAATGCCATGGAATTATGGGAGTTGTAGTTTTGCAAGTATTTAGCTTTTTCTGCAAAATAGTGCTCCAATAATTCCATAATATTGAGCCATGGCAGTTAAAGTGCTGTCTAACTTTATTAATTCTACAGTTTAGCAGCACTCTAGGTAAAGGAATAAGGCAAATACTTAAAGGGCTTAATATGAGAATAAGATGAGGAAAGTGGGGATCAATAATAGCAGAGGGAAGAGTACACTGTTTCCTTTTGGTAGGTGCAGTGTACTCAAACGTTTTAATAGGAGCGTTGGCAATAAGTGTTGTTGCCGACATAATAGGCAGAGGTAAAGCTGTGAGAGCGTAATTTCAGCTCCATAGTACTGGTTTTTTAAAAAATGGAACATGATGCTCAAGTACTGCCAAGTCATAGCAACAGTCATAGTGAAAGCATGTGACAGTTGGGGTCATCTTATCTCTTCCCTCATTTTAGTAACGATTGATGAGTGAACTCTGGAGTTATGACAGTATGTAAACAGATTTTTAATACTGTTTGCTCAGTCTGATTGGCACTGCCTAGTGCCTATTGTTGGTATGAATGCTAGAGAAACAACGCAAAACAACTCTGGAACCAAGTCATTTTTATTTCCATGCATGAATGCTGTCTCACCCCAGTAGGCAAACCTATAATTAAAATGGAGCTCTGTCTTATACATTTAATGGAGAAAAAGAACATTATCTACTTGTCATAGTTGTGTTTCTTGGTCATTTTTCTGCATTATCATGAAAATAGAAGTCAGTAGTGAAAGATGGTTGCATTATGGACATAATATGAATTTGGAATAATATTTTTTCCTTGCTTGTATGTAGTGTTTCCTCTTCTCATAAACAATAGGGGAAGTGAGGAATTTTGCAACATTGTTTTAATTCCATGGAAAATATTGAGTATCGCTTATCTGAAATACCTGGGATCAGAAATTTTTGGATTTCAGATTTTGGCATATGAGTCCACATTGAGATATCTTGGAGATGGGATCCAAGTCTAAAAACATAATAATAATAATAATAATCTTTATACCCCGCCACCATCTCCCCAATGGGGACTCGGGGTGGCTTACATGAGGCCAAGCCCAATAACACAATACAATAAATGAAATCAAAACGCAAGCAAAAACATAAGTTACATAAGGCATAAGAATACAACAAACAATGTAAAATTAAAATAAAATAATATATAACACACTTATGCCTGGTAATTTTATACGTATTTTAAATTATTTTGCACATGCTACAAAAGTTTGCGTACATTGAACCATCACAAAGCAAAGGTGACACTTTTGGATTTTAAAGTATTTTGGATTTCTGAATTCCAGGTATGGGATGCTCAACATGTAATGTGATGGTGACCCATCATTACATTTTTAGAAGTGATGCTTATTTTTTAATGATATAGAGCTAGCAACATACTTTGGTGATTCCAGTATCATATTGTAAATGTGACAAAGGTCAAGAAGGAAGTTTCCTGACTTCCATATATTTTCCTCTAAATATGTCTGAAAGAACCCTGTGAGGCATAAAATACAATACAGGTACCTTTCCATATGATGGAATGCTCCATGTTAATATAAACCTTGAGGTAGGCTTGACTGGTATTAGAGCAGGTCAGGGTTTTGCCCTCCCTGTTGAGATCCCCGTGTACAACTGGAGAATGCTGGAAGATGGGCTGAATAACATGTTCTTATGTTCTTACCTCTTGAGTATTAGAAGTTTGCTTGTCATGGAGAATAATAATAACAAGAATAGTTTTTATATGTTATCAGCCTCTCCTTTCAGCTACCTACAGAGGAGAATTCAATTTCTCATTTACAGAAACGGGCTACGCTACGTTCTTTGTTGATATTTGTGAGAATGAATCTTTAGTTTCTCATAGTTACATATTAGTTAACAGATTCAATGGGCTCAGTGTTTTGATAATGCAAAAAGTGTGATAGTTCCAATGGTTTAAACTTGTTTTAGGAGGGATTCAGTGGTGGTGTTAATGTTTTTGCAAACTGGCAGTCTTTTCATCTACACAAGCACTCTTTCTGACACAGAGTGCAAATAGTGAGCTGTCAAGTTGAAGAAATAACACTGCTATCTGTTTTTGATAATGAAAGCAATGTGAATAAGGTGAGGTATTTTAGTGTTTAAAGCAATAGTTCTTCTTTTACATAAGAGATTCTGTAGACTGCTTATAGTTTATTTTTGGATATTATTTCTGGATTGAGAACATGTTTTTATTATTCTCAGGTGTTTTCCTTTCTCTCTGTTCTGATTTTGCTATCTTCACTATTATAAATAAATAAATAATCTTCACTATTATACCAATGCCTGTGCGATTGTTCAGCAGGTCAGTCCAGGCTGTATTGGTTCTTTAATTTAGATAATCCTTTGGCTGTTTTGAATATTAATGTTTCCAGCATAGCAAACAGCTGCCCTCTCCCTTTCCCATAGCTAAACAAACTTCAGCAGCTAAGGGGAGGATCGGGTTTCCTGACTTTTTGCAATAGGAGACATTCCTAGCTTGTGTAGTAATCAAGTTCAAGCACTATCCTACCCGGTAATGTTCCATGAAGACTGCAATAAATATGGTGCATTCTGCAGTTTAAAAACATCAATAGTGTCCTGTCTCTTGAACTTTTTCCTGTTGCCCACACAGTTCCAGTTATTTGTTTTGAATTCATCCCTGCTCCTTAAGTGTTGGTACATATATATGTTATTTTGTCAGGCTAAACCAGTGATTCCCAAAGTGGGCGCTACCGCCCCCTGGTGGGTGCTGCAGCGATCCGGGGGGGGGGGGGGCGGTGATGGCCACAGGTACATTTGGGGGGCGATGCAAGCATAAAAGAAAGAAGAGAAGATTTAGAAAAAATGATTTATATATTCCGCTCATCACGCTTAATTTTTCTTTGAACAACGTATTGGACGTTGGCTCGGTTCCCGCATACTTCCTCACTTTCATTGAGGTATGTGCAATCGCGCACTACTACTGTTCATGTGGTGCCAGTGAATTGCCATTCCAAAACACGTGAGCACTATGAGCATTGCTGCTAGCAACTGTCAATTATAGTCGCACTATAACTTTAACTTGTCACAATCACAACAATATAACTTAAGAGTTATATTACACTGTAATTTTCCCGTAATAATTATGGGCAATTTCCAAGTTTATACCTAAAAACGGAGAGATGTTTCTTAGATACATTTAGGCACATTTCTGTTTCTTTATTTTTAAAATTGTGGTTGTTATAATAAACAACAAAATGAAACAAGGCATAGGCCTTGGTTCAGTTAACCTGAAACTGGTTGTGTGAATGTATATGTTGATTTCATCTTCCTTTATTGTTTTAATTCACATAATTATCTGTGGTTTTAATTTCGTTAGGACAATATATTTTAGTCCTCTTTATATAGATTATTTTATAATTGAATACATAATTCTGAAAATACAGAAGGACTTACTGAATGTATTTAACTGACAGTAATGGGAATGTTTTAGTTGTTTATTTTATAACAGTTTTCCTAAACAGTAGCACAAATCTTCCAGTAAATCATATTGATTTACAAAAATAGTATGATAGATATGGTTTCATTTTTTATAGCAAAGCTTTTCATCTGTTTGGGCCATTTTTGTATGTTTAGATGTTTCCCTTTTATATTTAGAGATCTTTTTCTTTTACAACCCGTGCCAGTGAAAGCTTGTGAAGTTACATGAGAATACAAGAACATTTCCAGTGCACCATTTATTTATTTATTTACATAATTTATGTTCTGCCCTTCTCACCCCGCAGGGGACTCAGGGGGGATCACAATGCACATATACAGGCAAACATTCAATGCCATAGACATACAACATATATAGACAGACAACGAGCTACACAATTGGTCGAGAGCTCACCCCGACCTGGGCAGGCCTCAAACTCATGACCTTCTGGTCAGCAGAGATCTTATGCACATTCTGTGTCCTCTTTTTCTTTCCAGCGTTGCTTCTTTCTACTTTGACCTAGGTTCCTCCCTCTTCAAATAAAGCATAAAGTATCACACACACACAAACAAAAAATGTCATGATTCATAGATCGAAACGATTTCTGAGGCTTACTGGGCAAACTAGTGTGTTATATTGTGTTTACTGTATTGATGGGTGTGACCTCATGTAAGCCGCCCCGATTCTCCTTGGGGAGATGGTGTCGGGGTACAAATAAAATTTAAAAATAATAATAGAGCAATTTAGTTTTATCAAGAGGAAAGGAAGTACCTGTTTATAGGTACTCTATTGATATTTGAGAATTTGTGCAATTAGTAACTATAAATAGCAAGACTTTATGTATCATTTATACAATTTCAATAAAAAGTTTAATGGCAGGTTTAAATGTTATCTCTGGTACCAGATTTATAAAGACTCTGGTCCCTAAAAATCTAGCTTGAAATGTATAGAGCAATTCCTCTCTCAATTGACTGTTGAGAGTAACTTCGGCTTTGCTTCTTGTATTTGCATGTTCCATGGGTTTCATGAAGTATCCATGGGCTTTGGAGGATGAAGATCATCCAAATTAGTAAATCATGGCGAATTCTTTCACACCAGAAATGACTTGCAGTTTTTCAAGTCGTTCCTAACACACACAAACACACAAGTTCCTGGAGGTCTCCAGAAGTGCTACATAGCAGAAACACTTCAACACCCCCCCAGAATTTTAAAAAAATGTTGCTTCAGGTCAGACAGAAATGAAATCAGAAATGACTTCTGATTCCTATTTTCTTTTGGCTGACCAATCATGGGGCAAAGGTTAGCTCGTTCTCCCTCTTTAGTTCCCATGTCTTCTCTCAATAGCCTTAGACCAGGGTGCCTTAGACCCTGGGTTTTCAGAAAGATCACATATCTCATTAAAAGTTCTGAATTACCTGAAGACAGTTGATTTAATTTTATTTTAAATTTTGAGTTAGTTTGAAATAATTATTTTTTGCTATTGATACATTCATTATGTAATGTGCTTGGAAGCCACCTTGGCTCCCACTACAGGAGAAAGGCAGCATATTAAATAAATAAAACAGTCATGCACCCAAACTTTTTATTTCATTTTTCTTAAAATCATAGTATCTATTTTAGTTTTTGCAACTAGAAATGTCCCTATGTCAGGATATGATAAAAGTATTTTCACCGGTACAGTACTGCAAGGACCAGCCGTAGTTTGTACTCACACTGTAGGAAGTCAGTACAGATGGTTATGTGGCAAGTGCATCCATCAGCTATAACAAATATTGGGTTAGTTATTGGGATAGTTTTGCATTATTTGGTGGAAAGGTATTAAGAGAATAGTTGGGAACCACCGTGTCTAATACATTTCCAAAGCTCACCTGAAAAGTAAAGTGTGTGTGTGTGTGTGTTTGATGATATCAGAGGACTACATTCAGAACAAGTCTAGATAATGGCTTAGAAGTATAAAACACTATAGTGGGGATGATGAAACTTCTGTGAAATATTTCATTACTGCCAAAAGGCAATATAAACATTATTTTAACTTCCACATAAAATCAGTTGGGGATGTGGTTAATGTAACTGTTTTGATTTGGGTGAGAAGAATTCCATAACTAGCATGCAATACATAGAAAAGCTCTTGTTGAATGTTTCAATGAGAAACCCTTGCAGATGTATTTGTTATTTAAAAACTTACTGTTTAGTTTTATTTATGTTGTGAATCCATGCAAATACACTATGACCCCCTTATCTATATGGTTGCAATTATCCACATTCCAAAAATGATCTCTCTGCCCCGAAACTGTTTGTGGACCTCTCTAGATCCTACCATGTGATTCTGTGGTATGCTTTGTATAGTCAAAATACAGGGTTTGCTATTTTTCATGGTTTTAGATATCCACAGGTGGTTTTATCCAAGATACAGATAGGGTTGTTATACTGTATTTAGTTTGGTGTGCATTTACAATTTAGCATTAAGATAATAGCTTTAATTAAAAACAATTAGTTTCTAGCATTCTCGACTGTGAATTTTGACAGTGTTTTGCAGCAGTTCCAGCCTTGTGGCAGAGCTTTTTATCTATTTTCACAAAGAGAGGGGGAATGCAAATATATGCAGATTAGTTTAATCTTCATAATTCATACAGAATACTGAGTTCTGTGTATTGTAGCCCATGTTTTACCTTACAACAAGTATATCAAAGTCACAGCCCTGTCTTACTTTTGTTTACTTGGAATCAAGTAAGCGTACACAAGTTTTCCGCAGGGCCGGGTCCCCAAGCCTGGGTTATTTGAGAAAGGCATTGTGTGCCAAGGTTGGTCTTTATCAGATGTTTACGTGGCTTGCAGTGGACTCAGGAAGTTGATGAAGGTATTGCAAGTCCCATCGGCCATGGTCCATCCCCCTCACAACAGCACCACGATGTAGAGTGGGTCATGTGGGCTCTGTGTGCCACGTTTGGTCTTTATCATTCATTGGATGAGGGTTGCAGCGGTCTCGGAAGGTGAGTGAAGGTACTTCAAGTCCCATCATCCATGGTCCATCCTCCTTCAAATGGCACCAGGATGTAGAGTGGGTCATGAGGGCTCTGTGTGGCAAGTTTGGTCTGTATTGATCATTGGATGAGGGTCACAGTGCTGTCAGGAAGTGAGTGAAGGTACTTCAAGTCCCATCATCCGTGGTCCGTCCCACACAAAACTGCACCAGGATGTAGAGTGGGTCAAGAGGGCTCTGTGTGTCAGGTTTGGGCTCGATCAGTCATTGGATTAGGTTTGCAGCAGTCTTGGAAAGTGAGTGAAGGTACTTCAAGTCCCATCGGCCATGGTCTGCCCTCCTCCAAACTGCACCAGGATGTAAAGTGGGTCATGGGGGCTTGTGTGTGCCAAGTTTGGTCTTGATCAGTCAGTGGATGAGGGTAGCAGCGGTCAGGGGAAGTGATTGGAGGTACTTCAAGTCCCATCATCCATGGTCTGCCCTCCTTCAAACTACACCAGGATCTTGGGGTCTTGGGGGTTTTGTGTGCCAAGTTTGGTCTTGTTCTGTCATTGTTGGGAGTCACAAAGTGTTTTGGTCTCAAACTCCCACCATGGCTGACTGCCTCAGGCCTTTGCCTTATCCCCCTCTGGCAGTTTAGAGTGTCGGAATGTTTGTGTTGGCTGGCCAATTAGAGCCGTTATGCAAATACTCCCTCACTGGCAACCAATCATGTTGTCAGAATGTAGAGGCCGGGAGCCAATCAGAATGCTGCCACATACATACATACAGTAGTACATACATACAAACATTCCGCTTTATTATATATATAGATATAGATAGATAGAATATAGATAGATAGATATATAGTAGATAGATATAGATAGATAGGAGGTTGATTTTTTTCATTCTGTGCAAATAAGAATTCCCAAACTAGTATAATTTTATAGCCACTTGTCATAGGTATTTAGTCATTGCCATTTAGTGTGGCTGCATATTGCAGGTGGATTTGTATATCTTTTAGTTTGTTTGTCATATCAGAAAGTTAGATTAAATATTATTATGTATATGAACCATTATTGGGCTGGAGCCAGATTTATCCTTCTAAATGGAGAAGAGTTCCTGCTGTTTTCAAAAGGAACCAGGATCCACTGTAGACTCTTTTTAAATCTGTTCCTTCCTGTTCCTGTGCTCCCTGCAGAGCTTGATGTTCAAGCTGTGGGGTTTAAGGGAAAGGAGGAATTGGTGAAAATTCCCCCCCCCCCCTTCAGTAGGAATGCTTTTGTGAGTTCAGTTTTCTATGTGGGGAATATGATTGCTTATATTTACTGTATGGCATGAAGGCAAACCTGCAATCACCAAGACACCTTTACATTTGAATATGTAAAATGCAGGGCAGTGACTCAGAATAATGGTCAGGTTTCTTGAAAGATGTGACATGGAGGCTCATTTTCATTCAATTCCTTGAAATACTTGCTTCATTATTTCAACACAAAGTCTCTTGATATTCAGCTTGCATAAATATGTTGTTAATGAACATGTTGAACGATGATTCAAATTATGAAAAAATATGAAACCAATTTGCATAGTCATTAAGTCTCAATCTTATACAGGTATACACATTTTTAAAAGGGGAAAGCAATTCTCAGAATGTGATTCTTCCAAAGAAGAACCTCCTGCCTGCATTGTGTGGGCAATGAACTAATTTGACAGCTGAGATCTTTGTGACATTTCTGCCTTAATCTTAGCCATGCAATGGATAAAAATAGTACTCATCATACAATAGGTTGTCCTAAAATAGTTTTCTATAAGTTTTAGGTCCTGAAACAAAAGCAAACAGGGGAAAATTCAATGGGAAGTAAGATTTTTCCTGGCATCCTGATAGTGAGTTACAGTGATGGTGGTAGTCCAGTTTGCATTGTAATTCACTCCTTTGGTTATTGTGAAGATTAGGATTCTGTATTGGCTTCTTGGTGACCAAAATCTTCTGCCCATTCATACCACATATTCACCTCCTCTCCCAAAAACTACAATTTCCTAGCTAGTGGAGAATATGGGAATGTTAGAGAAATGTCTCCTATTTCACTACAGGTAGATTCGTGGCATTGGCATCCTGAGGGACCGCAGAAGGACCCCTGGAAAATCCTGAATGCACTTGTTTCTTTGTGTCCAGCTAGTAGCATAGCTGCACACCTCTCTGCTACTCCCTCCTCTGACTGCAGTGTCCAAGCAATGACCCTGTTGTGTGGGCTGCAACAAAGAAAAGATGAGGTTTAGGCAGCAGTTGGACAGGAGACACTTCATATTGACATTTCACTTCTGAAATTTGAAAATTTCAGTTTGTTTTAATTGATGTTTTATCCCTGTTTTATGTTATTTTATGTAGATTGTGAGCCGCTCCGAGCCCTCGGGGAGTGGCGGCATACAAGATCGAATAATAAATAAATAAATAAATATTAATTCACATGCACTACATCTCCTGACCCAGAATCTCAAACGCCTTATCATGTTTGCTGAGAATCACTGTGACCATCTGTCTTGTATACTTCATCTGTATGATGGAGTGTAGAAAAAAAATGAAACCTTTCTGTTCTGTTAGGTGTCTGCCAGTCTTTTTTTAAACTATCTAATTTTGTTTCCAGATTTTGCAAAAGGCACAGGATAAAATCAAGCTCAGAAGTTCCATCTGTTCCAAAAGATCTGCTGATAATGTCAGAACTAGTTCTTCCACAGTTCATCTTCTACCTTATCCAGTACTTAAGGGATGGTTACAATGAACCAGGTATGAATAATGTCAATATTTATGAAGAAAGATCACTATCCCCAAAATACGTTTTGTTTGCTAATTTTTTTAACTAAGTGGGGAAGAGCTCTTGTTTTCTGGGAAAGAAACATTCTAACCAATTGATGAATTGCAACTCAAAAGTGGATGGTGTTTGAAATACAGTTTAAAATTTTGATAAGTTTATGAAAGCAACTACAAGCCTACATTAAATACAAGAAGAAAACAAGAACAAGTTATTTGACTGGCAAAATTTATTGACTCTCCGTATCCCTGGATTCTGCATTTAGAAGTCTATTGACCATGGCTTGACAATATCCCAACCTGTTCCCCCAAGGAAAGTGCTATTAAAGGTTAAGGGCTAACATTTGTTCCCCGAGTCTTTGAAGGGTTTTTGTTCCCTGCTATCCTGCTAATTGATTTTGCGGGCGAGGAATGAAGTACAGAGAATAATTTTAACCCTTTCTGTGACTTTTGGATCTTTTCATATAGAACAAAGAGATTTCTCCTAGTCCTAAAGTGGACTGGTGAAAAACATGATAAAACATTCTTCCTATCCCCATGAATATGTTGGAGATCCTCCACATTGTCAATAAGCTATTTGCAGTTCATGTTGCAAATCATGTTTACTTAATAGAATTGTACATAGAATAAAAAATGAGTCACATTTGTCAATAAAATGACAAATTACAACAATAACCAAAGGAGAAAATACACGCCGAACAAATTTCTAGTTCACTTGAATACATAATAAACACTGTAACTAACAAAAATAGAAAAATAGATGGCTTCTAACTATCTTGACATAATTTTACTCTTAGGATTCTACCTCTCTCTATTTATGTTAGAAGTCACACTTCATCTATACATTTAATCATATAAATTAACAAAACCAGAACTCATCAAGCCACCATCTTTTTATTTTAAAACATTAATCAGGGATTATATTTCAAAATCATTGTTAATGCTTTTTCTTTAACCAAAATCGACTGATGCAATGGAAATGGATAAACTATCACTTTCAATTGTCAGTCCTTATTAGTAAGTCATTAGTCATTTTTCCACTTCTGACCAGTTGTTATCATAAAATTCTTTCTTTGCCACACTTGTACCCCACCCTTCTCATCCCGAAGAGGGCTCAAGGCGGCCTTACACCAGGCAGCAATTTGATGCCATACACATATATGTCCATAAAATAAACTATTACAATTAAAACACAAGCCGTTAAACATCAATGATTAAAACATCAGTATTTGAAGCATTCTTCCATTGCTCCTTTCTAATTGGTTGCCCATCAAACCTGAAAGAAAAAGAAGGTTCAATTTTTAATTAATAAAGAGTGAACTTTAAAGTGTTGTGAATAAAACTATGTATTTAAACTCAATGTTTTTAGCCTTTTCACAAGTCTGCTATTTGTCAGGGGTGCTATGGCTGTGTATTTCTGTATAGCAGGAGGTTGAACTGTATAGTCCTTGTGGTCTCTTCCAACTCTATGATTGTTCATCCTCTGTCACAAATTTTAACGACAATTGTATATTTGATCAATTATTTGTTTGTCATTTATACGTAATTGAGTTTAGATTTTTGTAAAAAGACTGTAAAAAGAACTTTTTTGTAAGAGGCATTGTTAAGTGAGGTATTCCTGTGATCAGTATTGTACAAGTCAGTGTAGAGTAGATGTTGTCTGCTGCTAATCTGGAAAGATGTGCCCTCTCTTCATATTGGACAAGCATGTGTTCCCAGGTTTGCATTATAGGAATAGTATAATATTCTTGAAAACAAAATAGTCAATGTAATGCTTCAAAATAATCAGATCTACTTGACTCATCCTTTGCAATCTGTTTGGTTTTTCCATCCAGTTATTGATCTGCCCTCAGAAAAAGACCTTCAGAAAGTCCTTCAGATGTTGGAACCACACATCTCATTTTTGGAAGATCTGACAAAAATGGGGGGAGCAATGCGTTCAGTCCTTACTCAGGTTCTAACAAATCAGCAGTTCTATAAAGACCTTAGTTCTGGTAAGTTGGAGTTTTATTTTGTCTGAACCAGTCTCAAGCATGCATTTTTCTAACGTGCTTTTAAAATTAGCCCACCTTCTTGTTTGTTTCTGTAAGAGGAGCAGCAGTACCATACTGTGGGCTAAATTTTACCCTCAGCTCTGCCTTTTCTTTCTTTTTCTCTTTGAAGAGAAATGGAGTATCTCCTTTGTTATTTCTCCTGTTTGAAACATGATTCAGTGACTGAATTTCTGAAATCAACTTTAAAAGGCCAAGGGGACAACTCAGTCCCACCACCCTCACAGTTTTAAAATCATTTAAAACTTCAAAATTTTGTTTTTAGTTGCTTTTTTACTTTTTTAGTTTACACAAGTTAGCTCTGTTTTCTTTTAACCAACACCAGTATAAGTCATCTCGCGTCTGACATTGGAGGACATGATAAAGATAAATAGATAGATGGTATAAGGATAGTGACTACTCTTGTACCTTATTATCTCCTTCAATAATGGCAATTACTGCTCATGAAAAATTTGCATGAAATAGTTCATGAAAAATTCATTCAAACTACATGGCAAGAAAACATTTTTGTTGTTGCAGATTTGAGAGTTCAGACATTACTGAAGTTATATCAAAATGTGTATTCCACAGCTTCTCCTTTAAAGATTCAGTACTTTTAACATCTGATTAGAATTAGATTAAATGTTGCTTCTTCTGTCCTTGCCCAATTGCCAACTTCCCAAGTCGCAATACAAACAGTAGGGGGTCCGTGTCAATAATACAAATGAGAAACACTATGGAACACCATATAGGCTATACACAATAATGTGGAGAAAGATAGGCAGACACTAAATGCGTAAGTATATAATATAATGCTTTAAATCACAATAGCAAACACAATAGTGCCTGGGAAACGCCCAGGATTCCTCCCGTCCCAGCACAAGGGCAAGACACAAATAAAAATATATATAAGCCAAGTTATAGTCACTCAGAATGATGTCTTGTGTAGTCCTGGGTCAAAATAGTTCAATGTCAGTGGGAAGTACCCGCGGAATGCGGGTGGGGTGGGGGCTCCAGGCAAAGCCGCAGCCGGTTCAAAACGCCGT
This sequence comes from Anolis apletophallus, assembly GCA_030556195.1. Taxonomy (NCBI): domain Eukaryota; kingdom Metazoa; phylum Chordata; class Lepidosauria; order Squamata; family Anolidae; genus Anolis; species Anolis apletophallus. The sequence continues at coordinate 155,497,393 of JARBWK010000002.1, forward strand.
AATGCTTTCCCCAAGGAAAATATCGGGCTGTGAGGCCGGAGGCAGTTTAACAGCGGCTGACGGAGAAGGGAAACAGGAGGCGTTGGGTGTCTTTGCCATTATGATACTTTACATGCTTATGTGATTGAGCCTTTACTATCAGATCATTATGTCTGCCACAGATTTGAATATTATCATTTAAAAAGAGAATTGCTGCCCTTGATAAAGACCTCGGTCGAAACGAGAGGAATTCCGGGGTATTTACTCCCTCGTTGGTCCTTCTATCAGTGGCCACAGACGTTTCCTCGCCTCCCGAAGCCTGGGCACACAGGGGCGGTTGCATCTACAGCTCTCTATCCCTTGCATTGTCGGCGTTCCCCAGACACCCAACGCCTCCTGTTTCCCTTCTCCGTCAGCCGCTGTTAAACTGCCTCCGGCCTCACAGCCCAATATTTTCCTTGGGGAAAGCATTACGGCGTTTTGAACCGGCTGCGGCTTCGCCTCGAGCCCCCACCCCGCCCGGCGCATTCCGCGGGTACTTCCCGCTGACATTGAACTATTTTGACCCAGGACTACACAAGACATCATTCTGAGTGACTATAACTTGGTTTATATATTTTTTTATTTGTGTATTGCCCTTGTGCTGGGACGGGAGGAATCCTGGGAACTTCCCAAGTCCCCAAATTATTCTAGGCTTTGTAGAATAATTCCAGAGGACAGGAGGGGAAGCAAGATGAAAACTAAGTAAAATAATGAACCTGTTCACAAAATGGCAGGGAAAGTTGCTACAAGTGAAGAAGACAAAGCCTTGCTAGTATTCTTCTCATGGTTTCAAGGTTTTGAGGAACATTCCAGCCTTTGAGAATTAACAACATGCTTTAACAAAATCACAAGGTAATATAGATGAGGGAAGAGGAGGGCTACAATTAGTTATTACAATAAATGAGAAATATGTGGTTCAAAGGTAGTCACACAAGGGTTAAACCATCGAGATAAATCAGATATTTGTAATAACAATAATGCTTTTGAATGCTTTAGGAATATAATATTTACCTATTGAAAACAAGTCAAAGAACAGTACCTGATTCCCATGCATTGGATGAGTCACAGTAAATTTATTATATGTAGTTATTGTTGTGGCTAGTTGTAAAATGTTTTATGCAGCAGCAAGGGTTGATTGCTAATCTTTGAAATCTCTTTCAGGTAGTGGAGAAAATGCATGTGCGAAAAAGAGCCATGAAAAGTACCTTATAGCTTTGAAAGGTTCTGGACTGACATTTCCTGAAGATAAACTTGGAAGTGGAGTGCAGGAACCAGGAGCTGCAGCTAGCTCTCCAGTAGTTCAAGGTCTGAATAATGCTTTTAAAATGAAGAATTCATGTATTTCCTTGTATCATTTGGACTGAATAGAACCTAACATTTTATCTCACTCCCCCCTTTCGTGAGGGTTATGGGTAAAAATTTAGAGAACGACTGCAAAAGTTTTAAAAAATGCAAATTTTAAAAAAACCCACTTTACCTGAGGGAGCATCTCTCTGGGAATCTCTAGATTGGCCAAGGCGATTCTGTGGTTAACTCACATCAGACGAGAAAATGTATTAATCAAATCTGCTAATAATCAAGTCCATTAAAGTTAAATCCACAAATATGGAGGGCTAACTGTGAGAAAAGTGGCATCCTCTCTCCCTTTCTATTTATCTCTTATTTGTATTCCATCTTTCACTCACAAGTGGAGTGCAAGGCAACTTACAGCATTGTAAAATATAAAATGAAACACAAATCATAAATATACAATATATAATAGCAGGGTTTTCTAATTCTACATTAATTTTAATATTTTGTTAAACAATATCTAGCTCATGGGTGCCCACACTTTTTCAGCATGCGAGCTACTTCTAATAAAACCAAGTCTGAAAGATCTAACAGGGCAGAGCAGGGGAAGGGGGCGGGGCTTCGTGCGGCCTGGCTCTGCCCCCTGTCCTCTGGCTTTAGCGTTTCCACAGCTTCTGGAGGCAAGAGGGGGGAATGCCAAGCCAGTAATGGCTATCTATGCCACTACTGCCTTGGCATTCCCCCCCCCCCCTCTTGCCTCCAGAAGCTGCGGAAGCGCTAAAGCCAGGGGAAGGGGGTGGGGCTTCGCGCGGCCTGGCCCCGCCCCCTCAGAAGTGGGGGATCGACCAGTCGATCGCGATCTACCTAATGAGCACCCCTGATCTAGCTTTTCTGCTAGAATTTACTTTGTTTTACTGGGCACAGAAATATTTTTGAGCTGTTACTACGGTAATTTACAAAACTGATGAATACTCGGTTTTTTGCATAGCAAAGTTGAATTGCTATGAAAGTGCTAGGTCCTATTCTATTTATTAAGAGATGCACCACTTTGAATGGCCACATTATGATTCAAATTATGACTTGGAGCTGTGGTGGCGCAATGGGTTAAACCCTTGTGCTGCTGAACTGCTGACCTGAAAGTTGGCAGTTTGTATCTACAAGACCCGAGGGGTGTGTGTGTGTGTGTCTCACTGTGTATGATTGTAAAGGCATTGAATGTTTGTCTATGTATGTATGTATGTAAATCCACTCTGAGTCCCCTAGGGGAGAAAGCGGAATATAAATAAAGATTATTATTATTATTATTATTCAAATGACATTTTTGCAAGAACTTGAATTTGTGCATTCTTCTAAGCAGTTAAGAGTTGCATTTACTGTTAGATCTTGAGGTGATTTGCAGGATATCAGCAATGGTATCTGACTTTTAAGGTAGCAGTGGGGAACAGTTTGTAATGTATTTGTTTGACCCACGGGCAGATTGTATCTTTATGAGGATCAGTTTTGTCTTGTTACAAAATGGACTTTATGATAAGAATATTGACCCAATTTTGGTTTCATAATATTGCAACATTAGTATAATTATTATAGTTTTAAATCTTGGTATTCTGAGTTTTTGCCAGATAAGTAAGAATAAAGCATTTGCGTGGGCCATCTTCAGAGTTCTGTATTAGTATATTTTATTTGTATTGTACACCACTTAGTGAAGATATGTGGATTTTGTTTTCAAACTAAAACTCAAATTTAACAGTTTGTCCTACTAAATGTAAACTATAATGAATATTGTTTATTTTGCAGGTGCTGCACCTGCTTCAGGGCAAGGTGACACTTCTGATGAGGTGAGACTTGTTTAGAAATAAAATATAGAGCACTGTTAAGTAAAAATAACTAAATTAAACCAAAATAACTGAACAATTACCTCTGTCTTGTTAGTCTCAGCTAATAAGGAGGCTGTTTGTTTCATAGATACGATCTATTATGTTGAAACTACTCTTTTCAGGACTATATATATGCTCTTTTGGTCACTTTCACTGAGCTACGGTCAGTGAACCAATTTTAGCAATTCTGGGAATTGTGGAGTAAATAGCAACCTTTAAAATACCTCATTACCATGTCATTTTCACTTGCTCTTAGCAGGTTTTAACTAGTGTTATGAAGTGTTGTGTTGAAAGGGTTCAGTGTGCCTTTCTATCAACCTTGTTTGGTTAAAATGGTAAGGATAATAAAAGGGGGGTTGTCCTGTAGTTTCCATTGCTAAGAATATTTCTTTTATTGCTATTCAGTTTCAAGTTGATTCCAGCTGATGCAAACTCTATAATAGGATTTTCTTGGCATGATTTCTTCAAAAGAGGTTTGCCATTGCCTGCCTCTAAGCCTGAATGTGACTTGCTTAAGGTCACTCATTGAGTTTTCACAACTTAACAGGGATTTGAATCTTGATCTCTCAGGTTTCTAGTCCAACATTCAAACCATTATACCATACAGTATCTTCAGAATTGCTTAGGAAAAGAACATATATTTACTGCTAACAACATTCTAAGCACATTTACTTACAAGTAAGTTCTGTTGAGTTCAGTGGGGACATTTTCAGGTAATTCAGGATTGCAATATAAACTGCTGTCTAATTTACTTTCTATCTGAACGACTGAGAAATATTTTCTTTTCTTTTTAAAATTATTATTATTTTATTAAATTTTGTTAAATTCAATACATTTGTTATACATTGTTTATTTTACAACAGATACATATTATTCAATACAACCTACCATACTTTAAGTTTCACATCTAGTATTGGTCTTTGTGCTTATACATATTATCTATCCCTCACCTCTGTTCTCCCCCCCCCCCCATTCCATAGCTTTTACATGTCATCTGTCCAAAATTTCAATTCCTCTTTTGGAGGTGCCCTTCTTTCTTTTTAAATCCTTTTTCAATAAATGTTCTCCATACATCATCGAAGTCACTTTGTTTCCATATATCATCTTTTTTCAATTGTTTATTATTATATAATGGTAATAAAGCTATACTAGGACTTCTTTCTATTTTAATGTTCATTATATCTTCTATTTCTCTAAATACTTTCCCCCAAAAATTATTTACATATTTACATTGCCACCACATATGTATATATGTTCCTGATTCTTGACATCCTCTCCAGCAATTTTTTGAGTAGTTTTTATTTATGTTTGCTATTTTTACTGGCGTAAGGTACCATTTCCATACTAACTTATAATAATTTTCTTTAACTCGTATTGATAAATTTTTTTAAATGTCTTTGTCTCCATAATTGTTGCCACTCTGTTTCATTTGTTTTTATCCCTAAATCTTCTTCCCAGACCTCCTTGAGGATGTAATTTTTTGTTTTCCCTTCTTTTATTTCAATTATTATCTTCAGGCTGAGAGGGGCGGTATAGAAACGTGACAAATAAATAAATAAATATATACTTTACTAGTTATTCCTTTCTAATTTTCATACTCCTCTACAGTCTTCCCATTTTGTATTATTTGTTCGAATTGGTTAAGCTTAACCAGAAATGTTTTCAATTAAAAAGGGGGAAAGAGAAAAAATGTTTATAATGGAAAACAGTAAAGGTTCTTACTTTGGAAACATTTCATATTTTAAGCCAAGCATTTTCAGAACAAGATGTGGTAAAGTGGGTTGAATGGTTATTGGATAAGCTTCTTTCTGATATTCTCTTGTCTTGTAAACTGTCTGTTTAATACAATAATGAAAACAGCAGTGTAGGAGAAGAAGAGAAACGAAATTATTGGAGTTTCAAGACTGCTCGTCTCTGTTCTAGGAAGCAGCTCTTGATTGTTAGATGAGAAAGGCTTTACTAAAGCACTTCCTGCATTTGTAAGCAACCAAAAAATGCTAAAATCACTTTTTGATGTTATCCTCTGGTTTCAGATTGTACTTGCACGTTTTCATACAGATACGCACGTACACGTGCACACATGGAAAGGAGGTTGCTGTTGAAAGAATAATCTACTTTTGAACAAATATGACATTTTAACTTAATTGTTAAAAGAAAACAAAAAATGTTACGGTTTTATGGTCTTTATGTAATAAATTACTTCCCCTGGACCATACTACAGTTTATGACTTTTATCGAAAAAACCACATCATACATTGAATTTTCCACAGCAATTTTCCTCCAACAAACCTTATGAGTTGAATACATGATAAAGAGATAACATCTCTCATCAAATAAATAACACACATCTTACTTTATTTTTTAAAAAACATACTTACATAGCATCTGCCATTAAGATGTTTTATCTTTGTTCTCAAAATCACAGGAGGATCAGGATGGTAGCCAAGGTGTAGGAAAGCGCAAGAGGGTAAAGCTAAGCAGCACCAAAGGTACATGGCAAAGCATTGTGATGTTTTGTATCTGGGGTTTTGTATCTTATGGTAACTAGGACGTGTAGTTTTTGATCATTGATAGGAGTATGCAATATAACAGTATGCTTCTGAGATGTGAAATGAAACTTGAATGAATATTAAATAAAATTCCTTGAATGTATAAAGAGACAGCTTTGGTTGCCTTGGTGGATGACCTACACAGAGAGCTAGACAGGGGAAGTGTGTTCCTGTTGGTTCTCCTGGATCTCTCAGCAGCTTTCAATATCATTGACCATGATATCCTTCTAGGTTGTCTCGCTGTTATGAGACTGGGAGGCACTGTACCTAGAAGTTTGTTCTGGGGGACTCCTGTTTGAACCCCTGGCCATTGATCTGTGGGATTCCTCAAGGTTCCATTTTGTCTCCCATGCTGTTTAACATATATATCAAACTTCTGGGAGAGGTCACCTGGAGTTTTGGAGTATGATGCCACCTATATGCAGATGACACCCAACTCTACTACTTTCACCTAATGCCAAGGAAGCTGTCCTGACCCTAAACTAGTGCCTGTCATTGAAATTGAAACTTAATTCAGACAAGACAAAAATACTCCTGGTCAGTCGGAAGGCAGACCAGGGAATAGGGATCCAGCCTGTGCTGAATGTGGTTACACTCTCCATGAAGACACAAGTCTGCAGTTTGGGGGTCCTCTTGGACTCAGCACTGAATCTGGAGGTTCTGGTATCTGCGGTGGTAGGGAGAGCCTTTGCACAATTAAAAGTTGTGCATCAACTTCACCCATTCCTTGAGAAGCCAGATATGGCGGCACATGCCTTAATTACATCCCATCTGGATTACTATAACATGCTCTACATGGAGGTGGGATGTTTTGGCCAACTCCCAGAAACCCTAACAGCTGGTAAACGGGCTTGTAATTCTGGGAGTTGTAGGCCAAAACACCTGGGTATCCACAGGTTGAGAACCACTGCTCTACATGGAGGTGGGACCATAAGAAGAGCCTGCCCAAGGAAGCCAGAAGAGCTCCATCCCTATTGTCCTTCTAGCAGCAGGCTAAAACCTTTTTATTCAAACAGTCATTTAAAGATGAGGGTGTTTAAGTCAGGGGATGCTGTGGTTTTTAACTTTGAATAAGTGTTGATGGATTTAAACTGAATTACTGTTGTTTGTGTTTAATTTTTATATATTTTTATATTTTAAATTCTGTTTTTTTAATTTTTATACTGAATTACTGCTGTTTGTGTTTAATTCTGTTTTAATTTTTATATATTTTTATATTTTAAATTCTGTGCTGATGCTTTTATGTCAAGCTGTTTTGAGCAGATAAAGCGGGGTATAAATAAATATAATAATAACAAATTAGTGACTAATTATAGTCCCTTTGTTACTTAAGCAAAAGGATTATTGAATGAAAGTTGAGCAGAGGAGAGGGTTTTTTTTAAGAGAGGCTAAAATCTGATAACTTTGAGTTCCAACAAATAACAGCACTTAAGGAATGTCTTTAATACAGGCAGTTACCGAGTTTCAAACAGCTGACTTAAAAAATTACTCATAGTTAAGAACAGGGGTGAGGCAACAGGAAGTGCGAGAAATCTCAACCCTTCCCTATGCTATCCCAAGTATGCATGTGTGCATGTGTTTGCGTGTGTATACAGTATATCTGAAGTTACACTTTAAAAATGTACCTGTTCTGACTTACATACAAATTCAACTTAAGAACAAACCTACAAAACCTATCTTGTTCGTGACTTGGGGACTGCCTGTATACATGCTCTCTGGCAATGGTTCCCAAACTTTAGTCCTCCAGGTGTTTCGAACTTCAGCCCTTGTCAGCTTGGCCAACATTCAGGACTTCTGGGAGCTGAAATCCCAAATATCTGGGGAACAAAATTTAGGAACAACTGCTCCATGTAGTGAAACATATGGAATGAGGAAAGTTGCTAGAAATTTGATCACAGTTGGTGATATCAACAGCATTAGAGCTATATGGAAACTTTGGGTACAATTCAATGTCTTTTTACATGATAGAAACATCTGCCGTGAATAAAACAGGATTTGCAGTAACTGTAAAATCTAAGTTTATGTAACATTTGAATTGAAAGTGTCCTTCCTTGTATTCTCAGTATATTAAGTTGATCCAGTTTACTTTTTATCATCAGCACCTACAAAAATTCAGTGATAAATTAGCTGTCTGCTAAAAATGATGGGAGTTGTACCCCAATAACTATAGCAGGCAACCTGCTAGTCAACCTTTTTTGCTTTTCTATTACGTTGCCAAGAAATATTAATGAACAATGTTAAAATATCATTGTTGGTGTCACTGCATTCTCTGATGCTTAGTCTTTGTCTCAGTCTCCTTCCAATTGTAATTCTTTGTTTATCTGTTTAGATCAGTCCATCATGGATGTTTTGAAGCATAAATGTTTTCTAGAAGAATTATTATTTTGGACAATAAAATATGAATTTCCACAGAAAATGGTAACTTTCTTACTCAATATGCTTCCAGATCAAGATTATAAGGTATGTATGTGGTTTTGCTTGTCTCATTTATCAAGATAGTACTACCACATTCCAGTTTTTAAGTATTTTGCAAGGGCATAAAAATACCATTGTGGAAAAAGTCCAAATTCAGCATTCCTTCCACTAGCAGTGTTTCTAGTAAAATAAATAAATAAAAATATTGTGAAAGATAATAATTGGAGTTAAGTTAGAAGGAGCAGATAAATTTATTTTTAAATTACCACTGTGCTCTGTGTAAATAGCTAGTGGTTGACATTGACTTGCAGTTCTGTTCTTCATCTTTTATAATTGTTAGTGGGAGCTACTGTGACTGCAACTCCATTTCTCCGACTTTCAGCAAGGAAATATACATTACTTTTAGGATTCATTGGCTGCTCCAAGACTTGGAATGACCTTCCAAAAGAGCTCTAGCAGCTAGATCAGCTAATGCTTACCCAGAAAGTTTTAATGACAATTTTTAAACTTGCATCTTGTGTTTAATCTCTGTTTTGTGTATTTTAATATGTATTTTGTGAATGTTTTAATACGTTTTAATATGTGCATTTTAAATAATGTTTTTAGGTGAATGTGTGCTTTTAGCAATGTTGTAACCCACCTCGAGCTGTAAGGAGAGGAGGGCAAGAAATAAAAAATATTATTAATATTGATAAAACATGACATGATTTATGCAATCCTAATCTTACGTAATCTTAATGTTTTTTGGAGTTTGAATGCTTTGGCTACAGTCTGAAACTTGAAAAGGCCTACATATATGCAGTCTTAAGTACCATACAAATTTATAGCACTTGATTTATTCTAGTCTGTGGACTTCTTTTCAACCACAACTTTTCTGTACTGTTTAATATGAAACTGTTAGGGGAAGTCATCTAGATATGTGGTTTGAGATGTTGGCAGTATGCTCTATCTCCCCATTCAGTGTAGTCCATGTGATGTGTTGATGGCCCTTTTCATTGAAATTCCCCACTCCACTTGCTTGGCTACCTGAGGCAGGGAATTTAAGAAATTACAGTGAGAAGTACTATATGAATTTCTTCTCTGGTTGACACAAACACCATTTTTGTACTAGTTTGTGAATCCTTACTAGTAGACATCTATTCTGATATTATGCAGTGTGAATATTATATTGAGATTGGGCCACAACCTGTACTGTTGAAGAACATATCTTTACCTCTCTGTCTCATCTGCATAAACATTTTTCTTGTTCTTTCTGTTGTTTTTGTATTCATTTTTTAAATGGATGCAACCTATTTTTACCATTTTCTTTATTTGTTGAAACACACATATATAACATAACATTTTATGATATTCTGTACACTTTTTTTTTGCTAAGGGGACATGTCTTTGTGTGAGGCTTTTAAACTATTAATAGTCTGCTTTAGTTTGAAAGGACAGACATTTTAAGAAAAATACCTTATGAAGTTAATTCTGAGACTGTGTACAGAAATTATCTTTGTTTTGTTGTCAGAAAGTTAATTATACAATACAGCATCTTAGCCTTGATTTTGGACTTTATGTCCTATGATCATTCATATGAAATTGTTACGGGAGGTCATACAGAAATTGGGCCAGAAATGTTGCCAAATATACTGAAGATACCCAGCTCTCTCTCCCTCCATTCAGTTTAATTGATGTGAAGCACTCATTGGGATGCCTTGTTGAGGGAGCGATAGTCATGACCCTTCTCATTGGAGGTTACCACTCTACTTGCTTGACTACCCGAGGCAGGGGATTAATCCAATTGCTGTGGTTAAGGCCAGTTTTTATCAGCTGAGGATCACAGTTCATGTATCGTCCGGTCTGGACATAGAACCTTACTACAGTTATCCATGCTCCAGTAACCCCACCATTGGATTACCACAATAATTTGTATGTGAGCTTTCCTTTGAAAATGATTAGGAAGCTTCAGCTGATTCAAGTAGGTCAGCAAGCCTCTTATCTAGGAATGCACAATATAATCATAGCAATGTTGAGGTCTTTACCATCTGTTAGTTTTCTGCTCTATTCAGTCTATTGGTATTATACCTTAGAGACCTTAAATAGCTTGGGTCTAGGTTGCTTGGAGGACTGTCTCCCATATATACTGACCCTGGCTCCTCTCCTTGATGGCACTGAAGCACGTTGGGTGGCAAATGAAGAGAGTAGTAGTGTTCTGATCAAGAAATGAATTTCCTACCATGCAGCTACATTGTAGAATTAATGCACTTTGACACCACTTTAACTGGCATGGCTCAGTGCTGTGGAAGCATAGAATGTGAAGTTTTATAAGGTCTTAAGTCTTCTCTGCCAAATAGCACTGGTGCTTGTCAAACTACAACTCCCATGATTCCATAGCATTGAGCCATGGATGGCACTTAAAATGTTTCAAACTGCATTACTTCTATAGTATAGATTACCTTTAGATGTCTGTGTTTTGATTGTACAAGGTAAAGAGCTTTTGGTTTTCCTTGGCGTTTGAAGTCTTTTATTTTAGATGCAGGTACTACTATTTTTTCTGTTATATTATTTATGTATTATGTATTTATGGTTTTACTTGTTTGTATGTGAACTCTCTGGGGAAATTCAAGCATTGGGTCATGCTGAAATGCAATAAGTGAGTGAAAGAATACTAAGATTTGTATGAAAAAAGCAAGTTGTTCTACTGACCTTTGTTTTCTACCTTGCAGATTGCTTTCACTAAAACCTTTGTGCAGCATTATGCTTTTATTATGAAAACACTGAAGAAAAGCCATGAATCGGATACCATGTCAAACAGAATTGTACACATTAGTGTCCAGCTGTTCAGCAATGAGGAGCTAGCACGTCAAGTGACAGAAGAATGCCAACTGCTTGATATTATGGTTACGGTCTTGCTGTATATGATGGAGAGTTGTCTTATTAAAAGTGAACTCCAGGGTGCGTTGAAGTCAGACCTTGCCTTTAAGATTTTTTACATTGAATTTTTTTTTCATGTAATGTAATCCTATGATTTACAAGTGCAACATCTGCTTTAACATTACTGGAAACAAACTTGGCAGGCTATAGATACAATAAATACAGTAAATATGTGAAAGTGAATGAAATAATGAGGAGATCTGTTTAGTATACAGGAATGTATTTTTTTAATAAAATGTACATTTGGTATCCTTAAAAAAAATTATTTTCTTTTAGATGAGGAAAACAGTTTACATGTGGTAGTGAACTGTGGGGAAGCTCTACTGAAGAATAATACTTATTGGCCTCTTGTTAGTGATTTCATCAATATCCTTTCACACCAGAGTGTGGCTAAGAAATTCTTGGAGGATCACAGGCTATTAGTAACATGGATGAACTTCGTGTCATTTTTTCAAGGTATGTGGTGCTTTCTTTGATTCAACCTGATGAAAATTTAATGAAAAAATTAAAAGAATATTTGCAGGTGACTTAATATTGACCGTATGGTCTCAAATTCCTCTAAATTCATCTGAAAATATTATATTTTACTGCCAAATTTAATTTATTTATATCTCACCTTTCTCCCAGTACAAGGCTCATGGTTTAATTGGAACTTGTATTTTTGGGAGGTGGATTTGAGGGGAAAACCATCCTATTTCAAAACAGGTAAATCTTCTGTTTAAAAACACAAATCTTTCTTCAAATCAAAAACTATGGTTAGTGACAAAGAGATTCACTGTTTAACTTTGAACATGATATTTAAAGAATAGCATGTTTTTAGGTTTACCATTGTACAAGGAGAGGCAATTTAAATGAGATCACTTAGAACTCATTGGTGTTACATATCAGCAGTTCTAGGACTGCAAGATCTGAAATACTACCACCTGAGCCAGAAACATCATGGGCTAGGACCACTTTGAGCTATTCAGGATTTTTTAAAACTGCAACACTCATACTCCTGAACTATTAGACAGGCTGTCTTGTGTTTATATGAATTGTCATCTGAAATATATACACACCCCAGGTTGCCCATTAATGCTTCATGACTTAGCACTTTATCACACTAGAGCTTAAACATTAGATAAAGTGTGTTTAAAACCTGTGGCTGTCTCCTGTAAAGACTCTTTAATTACTCTTTAAGTTCTAGTGTGATGAGATCCTAGCGTGATGGATATGCGTGAGGTCAAGCACTGTGAATATCAAATAACGTCAAGCCTTTGAGCATCTACACTGGCTATAAAGGTTTCCAGTCAAATACAGCCATACATACCTCAGTGTACAAAACTTCTTGTGGTGAAGCTTTTTTTAATTAAGAAAAACTATACTCGCCCCAAACCCAGAACTAGCTAGGCAAGCCTAATGTCTTGTGGAATGGGGAGAACTCCTGCACCCTGTGCTGCTTCCACAGGTCAGGACTGAACTGATTACTGTACTCAGTCAGCAGTGACCTCTTCACATCTTAGAAGGAATTCTCTTTCCCCTTTAATGAGATTTAAACTTTTCCAACTCCCCTTAGTTGTAACCAGTTGCCTCCTAAGGGATAGACTTCAGTTGCCTTTGAAGCCTCACACACCTGCCCATTTCAAACCTTGTGTGTCAGCCCACTATTTGTAGGAACCTATTACTGTCCTTTTAGTGTTATTTCTGTTTCAGGTACCAACAGTTCTGTTAAAGACATGCTCAGGGACACATTTAATTTGTTAACTGGGCTATACCTGTAGTCAATCTGGGCTTGTGCTAAGCTTCAGTGAGCTTCTACAATAGTGCTACTAATGCCACTCTCCAGTGTTGCTGCTACCACCATCAGATAGTACTTAGTTTCCATGTGAGTCATTCATGATCCTCTTAATGGTGGGGACAGCAATTTAGGACAGGAGCCTGTTGATAGTTTGGCTCGATTCTGAAATACTATAAACACTGGTATCATATAGATTAATGATACATATTAGTCACCCATAGTGAAAGTTACTTTTATTATTTGGTCCATGACAATACATGTATAACAATTAATGTGAGAATTAGAGACCAGAGCAATAATTGCAATCTAAGACTATTTTCAGATCAAGATGAGACTAGAACAAGATTGGAGCAGTGGGTTCAAATTACAGGAAAGGAGATTCTGTCAGTGCTAGAATGTATGACAAAATGAGTTTAAAACGTTTTCTGTTAAATGTGTCTATTTTCTAAGCTGTGTGATATAGTTAGGCCATTATAGAGATAACTGGAGAAGGAGAGCTCATGTCTATGACGAAAGCAAAGTTCCCGTATGTTCCACCTTTGGAAATGTGAACATTTGTAGATAAGAAAAACGCTTCAGTCACCATGATAGATGTGCTTTGAGACGCAGGCTGCAGGAATGTGCTCCAGTAAAATGCTCTGTTTTCTTTACCAATAAAAAGACTATTTATAGTTCCAACCTGGCTCTGCATGATTTATCATTGACAGATTCCACCTGAACATTAGAAATAACTTCCTGATTATAAGAGCTGTTCAGCAGTGGAACTCTCTGCCCAAGACTGTGGTGGAAGCTCCTTCCTTGGAGGCTTTTAAACAGAGTCTGGATGGCCATCTGTTGGGGGTACTTTGTGCTTTTCCTGCATGGCAGGGGATTGGACTAGATGTCCCATGTGGTCTCTTCCAACTCTATTATTCTATGATTCTATAATTCATTTTGCTAGATTGCTGGGCTTCTTGCCTTCAGAAGATATGTGGATTCTTGTATATAGCATTTTTGGTGAAGTAACCATGTCTTTTGCAACTCAACTTTTCTCTGTGATGTATCTAAAGATATGAGTGGACAGAGGACAGACTGTGTTGCTCCCCATCAGAAATCAACCGCACTAAGAGCATAGCACTTTGAAAAACATATTCCTTAAACAAGATGTATATTCTCCACATGCCTTTGCCTAGTGTACAGTATGTCAGGTTTTCTTGTTTACAAAGGGTGTGCAAGAGGAAAGAGTAGAATAGTGTTTAGCTGAAATGTTTTACAATATCATCTCAATCTTTTTTAAGGGATGAATTTAAACAAGAGGGAACTTAATGAGCATGTTGAGTTTGAATCCCAGACTTATTACGCTGCTTTTGCTGCTGAGCTTGAGGCCTGTGCCCAGCCGATGTGGGGGCTACTGTCACATTGCAAAATCAGGGTAAGTTGAGCTCTTTTTTTCCTTGAGTGGTTCTTCTGTAACAAAGTGCAATTTCCAGTAAGTTGGTCTGAATATTTAGATCAAAGCCTGAGAGTTATTTATTAGATATAATTGTAGGAAATGATAAATCAGAAATAGAACATTTATAATTTATGTGGACATTAACCAGTCCTCCTAAATGAATGGGGTGCATAAATACAACTTTCTTAACCTATAATACCGTAATCCCTTTCCTTATCTATATTTGTACTATAGCACATATATTTTAACATTTAAAAATATACATACTGTCCAGTAATTTCTCTGAAAAGTAAAAACGAAAAACCAGAAATTTAGCTAGATACATGTATTTACATGGGGCCTGTTCAGACTATATGCATCTCCAACCGTGGCAACCTCAGGATGATTTGTTTCTCAGTAGTCTTAACATGCCTGGCTAGAAGGGATATGAAGATTTCAGATTTATTTGACTTAACTTATCAGTATCCTGTTGGTGGCCTACATTGGTTTTAACTTTGTTATAGCAATTTAAGTCATATTTATATGCTTCAGTGCTTTTGCCTGAATGCGTAAGAGCAGATGGGCATGGGGCAATGGGTTAAACCCTTGTGCCGGCAGGACTGGTCGATTGACAGGTTGGTGGTTCAAATCTGGGGAGCAAGGTAAGCTCCCGTCTTTCAAGCTCTAGCTCACCATGCTTTTAATAGTACCATGGCATCCATAAGCCATCTTGGATTTCACTTTGTTGCAAAAGGTGGGATATAAATTCACTCACTCACTCACTCAATAAGATGCCAGCCTATTGCTGAGAAGTGTTTTCAGGCACTATGATTATAATTTGTAGAAGTTAGTAGAGTACTTCCTTATTTTTGGCAAACTTTAAAAAATAAATCATAGTAGCAATCTAATGCAAAAATACACATACAGACTGTGATACAGAAAGAATATCCTGAAAGTATTTCCTTCGATAAATAAAATAAGAAAAATGCTTTTTCTTTATGTGACAGCATAGAATGTGAATAAAATTAATAAACAATATGTATTTATTTATTTACCTTTTTTATATCCCACCTTTCTCTACCCCAAGGAGTACTCAAGGCAGCTTACATGTGGCACCTACAGGGTGCCTTAAAACATATAATGTTAACAATAAATTGGATTAAAATTAATACATATTAAACATAATTAAAATACATTCCAATGTTAAAATTGCTTGCCACCATAAGTTTTCTTTTCTTGATCTTGTTATCAGAAGGTTTGACTGTTTTCATCTCACCCACCCCCCAATATTGGAATACAGTGGTATTTCCATAAAGTATATCTATAAACAAGGACTGTTCTGGGACTTTGGAGTTAAACTTGGTCTGAGATTAGAAAAAGTCTCAGGATTGTATGCTACTATTCTTATTCCCTCACCAGAAAGGAGAAGGATAACCAAGGGAACTTTGAGTTAAAATGTAAATTTTATCTCATAGCATCTTTTTTTTCCTCCTAAAAGATTTTCTATTTTACATACCCACCATTTAATCTCCAAAACAGGAAAACAGAGAGTGAAGTAAGCAAAGCCCCAAGCATGCCCCCAAAACTGATTAGAGTATTTGATTTGGGGACAAAATACAAATCAGACTATTCTCTAATTGTTAAATCCAGACTGATTGGCTCTTTTAGTTGATGCATTTTGCCATTTGCTAGTCATGACTGTTGAGTCCATCTAACTGACTATATCAATGGATCCCAATCTTTGATCCTTCGGGTTTTTGAAATGTCAGCTCCCAGAAGCCCCAACCAGCTTGGCCCATTGTTGGGAAGTCCAAAACACTTGGAGGACCAAAGGTTGAGAACCACTAACAATTGTACAGCTAACAAGGAAGCTGGGGAAGGAATAAAGAGTACTTTGGTGCCACTAGATTCCTTCTTGTCTTTCCCCCCTCAATGAAACAAAATAAAACAGCTATCTCTTTAATTGTCCAACTTTTTTTCTTAGAGTTATTACTTAATGTGTAATAGACACTTCATATTTCTAAATTATGTTTTAGAGACAAGAAATATGTGAGAAGACCCAACCTGCCTGTTATAGTAATAGCTGAGAACAAGTATTGTTTCAGTTTCCACAACATTTCATATTCTTTTTCAGGAGACACAAGAATACACACGAAACGTTGTTAGATACTGTCTAGAAGCACTTCAGGATTGGTTTGATGCGATCAACTTTGTAGATGAGGTTTGTGTATCTTATGTATTAAATTTGGTATTGTGGGTTAGATGGGAAGTGCCTTCATATCATCTTTCCAATTAAAATAAATCAGTGTTTTGTTTTTTAATCTGGAAATGTCTTGTATTCCAATCTTTAGAAAATCCTAGAAATCCTGCCGTCACACTTTCATATGCTTTGGATTTTTTGTGCACTTACAGAAGTCAAGCATAGGACGAGTGTGTTTTGCTATGGTGACTCCATTTGGGAACTGTTTATTAGGGAATGGTCTATGTTGTGTTCTTAAGTTCTTCTCTTTTGTTATGAATTCTGAAAGATTTTATGTGTGCTTAGTAGAAGTACCTTCTTCTACACATTAGAAGCCCCTTAGTCCCTCGACCCTTGTGCTGCTTTCTCTACTGCTTAGTCACCTACCTACTGGTTTTAATTTCCTTGCCCCAGTGCTCTTTCCTTTTCACTCTGCTCCTAACTGTCTGGTTTTGTTTGCTAATTTTTCAGCCTTTCCTTCACCCTGGCATTTCCCATACCTGCATATAGCACGCCTGCATTTATGTCCTCTAACTTTCCAAAGATTTTGAGGGACCTGAAGAGGGAAGCATTAGCTCTGCCTGCATGTTGTTTCTTTGTTGTGCCTCTGGCCCATGCGAAGTTGATCAGAGGTGTCCTGTAAAAACTGATGTGGCAGGCCTGATGGCAGCTTCCTTTTTGATGTCTAGGAACATCAACTCCCTAGTACACAAAGGTGGTATACAACTCTACAGATGATTTAAATTTGCTAAAATTCATTCCTCTGTTGAAAGAAAAACCCCAATAGCTCAGACTTGCGCATGCCTAAAGTGTTCTTAGTATGCAGGCCAAGTTTCAAAGGTTTGTGGTTTTGAAACTGTGGCAGAACTGACAAATGAACACATACTCTCATAAATCAGGTACACATTTAAGTGGAAATAGAGCTTTTGAAGATTCTGCTTAACTAATGTAACACTTGCTATTGCTGTAGTTGCAAGTGTAGAGGATTTCAGTGTTGCAGAGATGTTTTCGAAGATGCAGTATCTCGTGTTACGTTGTCTACTGGTGCAAAAAGATGCTTGTCTTTGGGATAAGAGAAATGATTACCAGGATTCTTAAACTGCCTTCATCAAAACTGACAAGAATATTTTTCACATCTGAATTTTCTCTTCCACCTTGTGGAATCTTCTCTATAGCTTGGCTCTGCTTTTTAAGTTATTGAGGTATGTGTTTTGGGGTAGCTGCTATGGGATGATGTGGGGGTACAAGCAGAAATTCCGTAAGCCCACATGAAAATTTCTTATGTGATACTCTGAGTTTTTCTTTAAGCTAGAGGAAAGAATGCATGAAGCAGTTTAATACTGCAAGGATACAATAGCTTACTCATTTTTGATGCTAAATTACTTTTGTTTTCATTGCAGCCTACGCCTAATCAAGTCACTTTTCATTTGCCATTGCATCGTTACTATGCAATGTTTCTGAGTAAGGTAGGTTCATTTTTGGGGGAAGAAAAGGGACATTGCTTATGTAGATTTGTAGTTTGTGTCCAGTAAATGTGTTCTTTGTTTTTTATAGGCTGTTAAATGCCAAGAACTGGATTTGGATTCTCTTCTTCCAGACCAAGAGATGTTGATGAAGCTAATGGTTCACCCACTCCAGATTCAGGTAAATTTGCTGTTTTGATTTAAATATACTGTAGACATTTTTGTAAAATTGCCAGAATTGATAAAACAATCAGAATCATCTTACATTTACTTATTTGCTGTTGAATGTCTGCTCAGTTGATGAGAACCTCAATGTTTTAGTCTGTGGTATACAGACATATAGCTATACCAATTCTTTGCAGTCTTTTATACGGGTATTATTAATGATTTCTAAGTTTCCTTAAGGGTTTTAATGAGAGATATTGCTCACTAATCCTATTTTGTAGTGGCATGGCAATGCAGAAATAAGAAACACAGAAAAAGGTTAAGAATCAGATCTGCAACTTTAACAAAATGCATCTGGATCCCATGGAAGAATTTATCACCAGCTACACTAAAATATTCAGTTCTCTGACATACTGTAATTATTTGTGAAGAACAAGGGAGTGGAAGTAATATTTTGATTCCTGTAAAGACTTTGTGGTATCTCAGAAGTTAAATATATCAGTATTGATTGAAACATTCTGGAAAAAAATTGTTAACATGCTAAAAAAAGGGAGGGGGGTTCTAAGCCTTTTCCCCATTTAAAAATAAACGAAATATAGGTGGCACACCCAAACAATTGATTGCATTTGTCAATAACTTATCAAAGCCAAAAATTAAAAGCTTTCTTCTGCTTCCCCCCCCCCCCCCCCCAGGCAAGCCTTTCTGAAATCCATAGTAATATGTGGGTGAGAAATGGTCTGCAGATTAAAGGACAAGCCATGACATATGTCCAGTCTCACTTCTGTAATTCAATGATTGATCCTGACATTTATCTGTTACAGGTAAGTCAGTAATTTTTGTGACCTCATCTGCTCTACGTCAGTAGATTGCTGAACAGTGACAACTAACCTACATATTGTGGTTTTTTTTTGAAAAACAGGTCTGTGCATCTAGACTTGACCCAGATTATTTCATTTCCTCAGTTTTTGAAAGGTGAGTTAATGTATGTGATTTTTTAAATTAAAAAATGTAAATTATATTTTGAAAAAACACTATAGCTTGACAGTGAAAAGAAAAAGAAGCCATGAAGTTGCAACTCATTATTTTTATGATATATTAATAAACATTTAATATAACTTTTCATTGCAAATACCCACAAGTGGTTTATGATAAAAATATACATTTAAAAAAGCTAAAAATATAAACAATGCTGAATAAAACAATTCATTCAAAATAGAGATAAAGACTAATGTTAATAATCAGGAAAATAATCAGGAAAACAGCTGGAGAAAGAAATGTGTCTTTAGTGGATGACAGGATGCTGGGATCCCTCGTAATTTTAATGAGGAAATCATTCTGCTCCATGCTAATGAGTGTGCTCTGCTTCTTAGTATTATTTTAATATTGAATTTTGATGTATAATGTTTTAAAAGGAACTTCCTGTTTAACATTTATATGAATAATCTCTAGATTACTGTATATAAATATATCTTAGTGTACCATTTAGAGCAGACATGGGCAAACTTCAGCCCTCCAGGTGTTTTGGACTTCAACTTCCACAATTCTTAACAGCCGTTGTTTTTTATCATTATTATTTAATATTTTTATTATTTTATCATAGTTCAATACATTTGTTATACATTGTTTACTTTGCAGCAGATATTATTCAATACAAGCTACCATACTTTAACTTTTGGCATCTACTGTTATTTTTTCTGCTTGTACATATTATCTATCCCTCATCACTGTGCTCCCCTCCCAGCCGTTGTTAACACTAACCGATTTTATCAATTTTATTTCTTCCCACCTATAGGTTCAAAGTGGTTGATCTCTTAACAATGGCTTCACAACATCAGAATACCGTCCTAGAATCAGAACATGAGAGGTCAATGTTAGAAGGCGCCTTAACATTTCTTGTCATTCTTTTAAGTCTTCGTTTACACTTGGGTAAGACTTGCTCCTGCTTTAATTGCACACCTCTAGCCCATTTCCAGCCCAGGCCTTGTTTGGTGTTTTTTGATGTGTTTGCATTCTTGTGGCTACCTTCTCAAATAGAGAGCTTTCATCTTCATCTCTGAAGTCATAGCAAAGGCTGTAGCTTATATTGATTTTAGATGGCTGAAGTGCTCTGAGTACATTATCACCCTGGTGATAATGGATAGCTCTGTTGTTTTTCTCCAGTTCGAAAATGAAGGAGGTGAGAGAGGTGAAATCTTCTCTATCACTGCTTTGAATTCCCTTCAGCTCAGAGCACATGGTACCGTCCTTGCTCTTTCCCCAGTTTCAGACCAGAATAGGTTATTATTTCCTGTTATTATTTCCATTGTTTAACTCGGCATGATGTGGTGGTTTGGTGGGAAATGATAATATGAGCAATTTGAATGGCAGTGTATGAAAATTATCTGCTTGTGGTGGCAATTGATGTGATTTGATTTTCATTTGTGATTATATCTGGCCTCCTCCTTTTATGCTATAACCAAGTTGAAGCATATATTTGGGGGCATATGGAGAATTGGCATTTCATTGGAATCCTAATCATCTTACTGAAAGGTTAGCTCAACTAGGTTCATTGAAACATAGTCCTAAGTAGATATTATTATACATGAGTGCTTTCTAAACATTTACATCGACTTAATCTGTTAGATGTAAAATTGGTTTTATTCAGTACTTCTAAAATTGGAACAGAGTTTTTTTAGGACTGTACTTCATCAAATTATTGTTGAAGAAATGTACACCAGGGCCTAAATCTGATTGTTGGTTCCTATCCAGGTAGGCCCATTGAATCAGTTACTGAATTGTAAGTGAAACATTGTGTATAAATCACATTGATTTGTTGTGTTTCTTGTACCTAAGATTAGCAGTTAGATTTAGGCCCAAAAAAGAGAGAGCAGATATAATCAAAAGTTGATCAGGTTTGAAGTCTAATCCAATACACTATTGTAGAAACTTCTGTTATATGTACTGTTCCATCTAGTTCAGTACTGTCTGCTGAATAGGGCATAGATGCCCTGCGCATTTGCAAGCCAATGTCTTGAAAATATTCAGTCATAATATGTTCATATTTAAAATATTCATAATTAATTTCTAAATAGAAACAGCCCTATTTTCTGTTTTACGTTAGATGGTTTAACATTATGTTAATGTGCTGTTCAATTACTCTAGGAATGACTGATGATGAGATTCTGAGAGCAGAAATGGTGGCTCAGCTCTGCATGAACGACAGGACTCACAGCTCACTACTGGATCTCATATCCTTAAAATGCCTTTGATCCATTTTTTGATATATGTTTATTTTATTGGCATACTGTGCTTTCATTTCATCATGAGTCCCTTTGGGGAGAAAGGGCGGGTTATAAATAAAATGTTATTATTGTAATCAATTAAGTTATTGATAATTACAGTTTTGCACTCTAGGAAGTTATATCAGAAGTTAAAACACTTTAGCAAAACACAGTGTACTTTTTTGCAGCATGAAATGTATAGAGGTAGTTTAAAAATCAAATAAATGAAACTATTACCCTATCTGTTTCTACCTTTGGTTTAGGGATATACACCATCATCTCTCTACCACTTTTCAATCACATTCCATTTCTAAAACAGGAACACTGGATTTAAAGTGATACTTTTTCCCACTGAGGCAAACTGGAGATTATGTCTGGATTGTTTATTTGAAGTTGAAATTTAAATTTCTTTTAAACTTTTAGTATATAATGTGATTCTGGAAGGTGCAGATTAGTGTTTTAATGTTCCTCGTTTAGAAGTGAAATGAGTTTTGTTTTTCAGATCCCAACCAAAGAGTTAACTATAAAACAAGCTGAATAGTTTAGGATAGCTGCAGGCTGTTCGTTTTCTTGTTAGTACATATTAAACTGGATTTTAAAATTCTAGTGTACTATGGATTAAAATGGATTAATAATACCACCAAGTATAATATTTCTACAATTACATTCCATTCATGCAATCATGTCTTTTTGGAATATGAATCAATTCAATTTTAATAGTTTTATGACTACTAATATTTATTATTTGTAATTTCATAGACTGGAACTACACTGCCAAAAATGCAATTTGAACTGTATTATGTGGTTAGTATATGTAGTTCAAACTGCATTATTTGGCAGTGTAGATCCAACCAGTCTTGTGTTGTCTAGGTCAAAGAGTGATAAACCATTTATAAAAATGAATAACCACCTCCAAGGAAAAGTATGGCATGAAAGTTTAAAATCTTTGTATGAAAGGGATTCACTGTACAGTATTGACCTCTTGTGGTAAAATTACATAGTTGCAGCAGTCTTAAGGCTATATAAAATAATTAAATAGATACATGGGAATCTTGCTGCTGAAAAGATTCTCATAATAATTGATATTTATCTTAACAAAAACATCACATTCCAGAAAACCCTAACCCCAAAAGTGGTATTGTTCCTGGAAGCATAAGTTTTGAATCAATGTTATCAGCGGTGGCTGATTTCAAAGCACCTGTGTTTGAACCAGGGGGCTCCATGCAGCAAGGGATGTATACACCTAAAGGTATGTTCAGTTTTACAAGGGTGCCTGTGCAATATATGCATTATGGTTAATGAGATAGTGTTCGTTATATTTCTTATTTTGTTTGCATTTTACAATATGGAGACTTCTTCCTCAGTTCTTCAATGTAAATGGTTAAGTAATTCAGTGATCAAGATAGAAGCAAATAATCCTAAAATGTATGGGGAATTAAATTGACAACCAGGCAAATAAGAACTTTGTCCCAATTAATTATTTCAGGTAGCAGTTTTGTTGTTCAGGCTAATTATTATTGAGAACGGTTATATCAATGTTTGTAAGAAAGTTTACACAAAACTGTTGAGAAAAACTGGTAGATTGGGAAAAAAAACTGGTTTTAAAAATGAATATGGAATACATTTTAGAAATAATAATTATATTTTATTTCTATAAAAATAGCTGAAGTTTGGGATCAGGAATTTGACCCAGTCATGGTAATCCTACGAACCGTTTATCGCAGAGATGTGCAATCAGCAATGGACAGATACACAGCATTGTAAGTTTAATATATTCTGCATCAGAAAAAGTGAATACTGTTGTACTATTTTGCAATGGTAGCATGAAATGCCTTCAGTTATTTGGAATGGGAGATGGTCAAGTGTCTGTTTAAAAATGACAATCTTAAGTGCAGTTGGCCTTCCATATTTGCAAATTAAGCATTCATGGTTTTGATTATACAGAGATCACTGTATTTGTTCCTCCATTTTTAATAAGAACTTTGATGCGATCAGTGTCACTGGGAGGAAATCAAACTGGTGAGGTAGCGGGCCTGGCTTGTATACCTTTGTGGCCAGAAGGAGGAGAAGGGATGAGAGGAGGACACATCCTCTAGTTTCCTTGACATCCAACTTGTATTTGTTGTTTATTTTCTTTCCTTTCCTAGTTTAAAGCAGAGTGGGAAAGTTCACGGAAATCCTTGGCCTCCTTACAAGAAACGCACAGTTTTGCATCCAAGCTATAAAGGACTCATGAAACTCTTGCACTGCAAAACTTTACACATTGTATTATTCACGCTGCTCTACAAGGTACTGTAGAATAGTCTTTGAGTTGGATTCCTTAACCCTTACTTCCTATAATTACATTTTATGAAAGATGTCATTTTGAAAATGTATTAGCAATAATTATTCTTTATGGCTGGCCCTTCCCTTTTGCAAGCTTAACTTTTGTGGATTTGCTTATTCATATATTTGATTGATGTGGTCTATCTAGGAAGTTCTAGGTTGTTTGAATCTTTGGTCAGCTTCTGCCAACCGTTTACCTTATAGTTGTGCTTGACAACTTAGAAATACCTAGAGTAACACCTCTTTAGGAATCTCAGAGTTCTCAAGCACTTCTCAATGGTCAACCTCGGGCAGAAGTGAATCATAGCATTGCACTGGGCGGTGGGGTGTGTGTGGGGGGGGGGGGGTGGATGTAAAGTGGTGTTCTCTTCCATTAAAGAGGAGCATTTTTTATTCATGGTTTTTCGAATTTTGCAGAGGTTCTATATTCCCTCACCCCAACAAATGTGGATGGCTGACTCTTTTTGCAAGTGAAAAGAGTAATTTAGAAATAATCAAAGGTGGAGGATTGTCCCTAGCCAAAGTCTGGTTATTTAAAAATGAATATGGAATACATTTTAGAATAGTTTGGTGCATTATTAAATCTTGTATTGCTTTCTCAGGGTCTTTTATAGTATTTCCATTTTCAGCTATACAGCTTAAACTAAATTCATAGGTCACCTATCGCCAACACCTACGACTCCTCGAACGCTTTCATCAGCGCTGTCTTCGCACAATCCTAAATATACACTGGACCGATTATGTGACTAATGTTGCTGTCCTTGAGTGAGCAGGGATCACCAGTGTTGAGGCCATGCTATTGAGAACACAGCGCTGGGCAGGGCACGTCTCTAGGATGGAGGACCACCGCCTCCCAAAGATATTTATTTATTTATTTATTTATGGCATTTTACCCCGCTCTTCTCAACCCCCGAGGGGGGACTCAGAGCGGCTTCTAAAAGGCATAATTTG
>JARBWK010000002.1:155527048-155623853 GCA_030556195.1 Anolis apletophallus
CTGTATGTGATTTTAGGAGTTTTTAATATCCTCCTTTTCCTTTCAACTCACCAGAGTTCAAGGCACTCTAAAGGACTTCAGAGAGAGGTATTTTGTATTCTGACAACACTGTATGTAGCTTGTGTATCTAATGACAATATGGCTTTAATTGTGCTGGACCTAACTGATTTGGAGTTTGGCAGTCTTTGAAGAATATTTTACTGTTGAGCCATCATTTTTGCAGTGAAAAAGTATATCGCTTTATAACCTGACTGAACTGCAGTAAATTCCAAATTCATTGTGCCATCTGCCAGGAGTGATTCTTTAAAAAAAAAAAAGAGCTTGCCTATTAGTGAAATAAATACTGGCTGGCTTTGTTTGAATATGTGTAACTTTGTGCTACAGTTGATGCTAACCTTTAATAATACTGGTGTTTAGCTTCCTCATTCTCAATAAGCTTCAGTTTTGTTTTTAAAAAGGAATGATAAATGGTTGCTAGAGTC
Organism: Anolis apletophallus; assembly: GCA_030556195.1. Taxonomy (NCBI): domain Eukaryota; kingdom Metazoa; phylum Chordata; class Lepidosauria; order Squamata; family Anolidae; genus Anolis; species Anolis apletophallus. The sequence continues at coordinate 155,527,531 of JARBWK010000002.1, forward strand.
ATCTTTGTGAACACATAATTAACTTGTTTAAGTGATTTATAGTCAATTTGTAATGGGGTTGCTGCCTTTTTGGGTGGAATGATGGCTCATTTTCATATACTATATAGATCAAATATACACTGCTTTTGTATTTCATTAGACTCAAGGCTATTTTAAAGAAAAATGTTAAATGGAACGTAAACATCCTAATTTAGTTGTGTAGCTTTTTGAAGACAGAGCAGAAATAATGCATTCACATTCATCATTGTAGAGAATTGTTAGTGTCATGAGGCACACATACTATAAAATGGCGTTTTTAATTTGTTTTGTTAAGTTTTAAAATCCATGAGTTCAAAATTGAAACTATATAGACACCATCCAAATTTTATAATTCAGAAAAGAGCTAGTGGGAATAGGTGGGTCTTCAAAGCTTCACAGAAGGGTTTTGGAAGAAGTCCTGAGACATTGTAATGGAACCAGAAGTATGATGCCATTGCAGTTGTCAGCCTGCCTTCCTCTGGCAGTGACCTCAAAGTATAGGCAGGTTGATATAGGGAAGATAGTCCTTCATGTCACTTCAGTTATTTAAGTATTGTGGAAGAATAGCTAACAGAAGTGATAGAACTATGCTAGACGCTGCTAGCCATGGAAGACCTTTGAGGATGATATTCCTCATCCTGGTTCTACCACCAGTTAGCTAATGGTAAAAAGTAGTGCTGAGAGTTTCCATATAATGGTTTAGTTGCCAGATACTCATGAATAGGATATTTGGATGAGGGGTAGGGGACAAAGACATAATAGGCAAAATAAACTGCGTTTTGATCATTTTCAGTCAGAAGCCTGCATCTTCATAAGCCATGCTTTATTCCATGGGGCTTAACTGAAGCCCGTGATTCTGTGTTCTGCTCCTATTTACAGTACCTGGTAAACAAATGGGAGTCTTTTAGAACAGTGTTTTTCAACCTTTTTGAGCCGCAGCACATTTTTTACATTTACAAAATTCTGGGGCACATCACCAACCAAAATGACACAAAATGACACTCTAACACAGTAATACATATAGTTAATATGTTTTAAAATGTATTTATACACTCAGTGTGAAACCTGGGTCTGTTTCGATGAACACAACATATATATGACTTCCTCTCACATACTTATACGTGGCTATCATGTCTTCTCTCAGCTTTCTCTTCTCCAGGCTAAACATGCCCAGTTCCTCATAGGGCTTGTTCTCCAAACCCTTGTGAAATTTCACCCTGAGTGAAACTTGCTTCCAGTTAACTATGGATGTCATGAAGCTGTTATAAACAGTTCCTTGGGGGGAGGCAACTCTAAAAAAAATCCAGTAAAATAGTAAAAAAACAAACATTTCCAAGCAGAGAGACTATTTGTTGCTTGGAAACCTGTGAATGCTTCAGCCTCCCAATGCTCCCAGGTTCGCTCACTGCCCAATTCACCGACGTGGAGCTTCCGGCTTTGGCTGTTCTCGCGATAAATCCAAGCCAACGCGAAAACGCCAACACAATCACTTCCGCCCAGTGTTCTGCTTTTGCGGAGGGAGGCAATGAAAGAGGCCACACAGATCTATGAAACGTATAGAGTCTATACGTTTCATAGATCTGTGTGGCCTCTTTCGCTGCCTCCCTCCGCCCAGTGCTGAAAGAGGGAGAAAGAGCTGCCAGGAAGGGGAAGAGTGCCAATTTCCCACGGCACACCTGATGATCACTCACGGCACACTGGTTGGGAAACACTGTTTTAGAAGACCATGTAGTTCATTTGAATCACATGCTGAGAATTTTAGGGCTCTGGATGTTGTTGGCTAAGTAATCCCAGCATTTCTCACCATAAAGCAAGCTTGATCTTTCAGTGACAAAGATGGCTCTAAGAGCTAAACCCTTGCTTTCTCAGGAGAAGTGCTGGAAAGTAGAGCTCAACAGTATATTGAAGGCTGCAGATTTGTATAATGAAATTGCTTTTAAATTGTCTATGTCAGTGCTGTCCAACATCTTCCGGACCGGGGGCCGGATGTTTGGTCACTGATGACCTGGGGGCCCGCTCAGCCCCGCCCCCGGCCACGCCCCGCCACGCACCCGGCCACGCCCCTGGCAGCAGCTGAAGGCGTCACCCAGGGAGGCGATCCAGGCGAAAACTCTCCCGCAAGCCGGGTTCTCGCTCCCCAGAGCCATCCAAGCTTGCAGGAGGGGTTTGGCCCGGATCTCGCCTCCCTCTGGTCAGAGGGAGGCGTGAGCCGGCGACAGCTCTCGCAGGCTTGGATGGCTCGTGGGGAAGCGAACCAGGCGCCGCTTCCCCACGAGCCATCCAAGCCTGCGAGAGAGCTGTCGCCCAGATCTCGCCTCCCTCTGGTCAGGGGAAAGGAGGGAGGGGAGGAGGGCGTCCTGGCAGGGAGAAGGCAGCGGAACGCTGCCTCTTCTCTGCCAGGCCCCTCCGTCCTTCCTTTCCTCCCGGAGGCGGCGTCCCAAACGGAACGCCGCTTCCAGGGTGAAAGGAGGGAGGGAGGGAGGCGTCCTGGCAGGGAGAAGGCAGCGGATCGCTGCCTCTTCCCTGCCAGGCCCCTTCCGTCCTTCCTTTCCTCCCGGAGGCGGCGTCCCAAACGGAACGCCGCTTCCAGGGTGAAAGGAGGGAGGGAGGGAGGCGTCCTGGCAGGGAGAAGGCAGCGGATCGCTGCCTCTTCCCTGCCAGGACCCCTCCGTCCTTCCTTTCCTCCCAGCGGCAGCGTCCCAAACGGGAGGCGTTGGAAGGGCGGGGATGCCCGTGGCTCCTCCCTCCCTTCCAGGCACCCTGGCAGCAGCTGAAGGTGGCGATTTCGCCGCCTTCAGCTGCTGCCAGGGTGCCTTGGAAGGGGAGGAGGAGCCACGGGCATCCCCTTCCCTTCCAAGGCATCGGCGCCGCCGAGAGAGGGACAAGGCGGCGGTACAGGGAGGAGGAGCCAGCTCTCTTCCTCCTCCCTGTCCCGTCTCCTCCCCCCCCCCGGCGGCCATTTTTTTTTCAAAAAAAATGTGAAATTTTTTTTGGGAAAAAAAATCTTGCTGGGGGTAGCGGGGGCCGTGTCCAACAGGCTGGGGGGCCGGATCCGGCCCGCGGGCCGCCTGTTGGACAGCCCTGGCCTATGTCATCTTAGTTTTTTTCCTACAAATTATTTTTGTATGTATTGCATTTTTAGTCTACTTTTCTCACCCCTGAGGAGACTCAAAGCGGTTCCTAACATAATCAGTGGCAAAATTCAATGCCTCACATACAGTATATAAAATGCATCACATATCAAATCAACAACATGCAACTATAGATTAAAACCATTACAACTATAAAACTATAAAAACAACAAACACAGACACAACCTAAAATATGTAGACTTTGCATCAATCCTGAGGTTGTCCTTAACTACTTCCATATTTCTGTCATTCACTGAATGCTTGCTTTAATAGCTAAGTTTTAAGTTGTTTTGTAAACTCTAGGAGGGAGGGAATAATGATGTGATCTCAATGGGGAGGGAATTCCACAACCGAGGGCTCACCACCGAGAAGACCCTGTCCCTCGTCCTCGCCAATTGTACCTGCGAAGGTGGCGGGACTGAGAGCAGGACCTCCCCGGCTGATCTTAGTGTTCTAACTGGCTCATAAAGGGAGATGTGTTTGGACAGGTAAGCTGGATGTTAAATATTTATTAGCAAAGGTCTTGTTCAAATGCTGTCTGCTCTAGAGAAGGGTCTTCAGCAGCAACTTGATTTCAGAATGCTGTTTAATCTGCTCAAGCATTATTTTCTGATCATCCCCAGCTAATCTCATAACATCTCAACAACAGGGACCATGGATTCATGGAAACAAGTGTCCTTAAACATATTCAAGTATGATCTGAAAATTACTTGGGACTGATTTCCCTCTTTTTATAATAGTACTCGCGCCCACAGGAAAGTGCAGCCAACTCCCATGCATAGGCCTGTTTATCATCTTCCTAATTTGGATTTATTTTAATTGTCTGTGGAGGATCAAGCAATACTTTCCAATAAACTTTTTCCATGTGGTCACTTTCAATGTTGTCCCTCACTGCTTGATGCATTTTTGCACCAATATTCATTGATTTCTGTTCCTAATATAATTTTCTTGTTTTTCTTAAAGAATTCAGGGACAGCACAAGTGTTCAGTTTGGTTGCTGAACGCAGAAAGAAATTTCAGGAAATCATTAACCGGAATACTACAGAAGCCAACCAGGCAGTTCGGCCCAAGACTTCAATGAAATGGTCTGCTCCAGGTGCAACGCCTCAGTTGACAACAGCCATTTTAGAAGTCAAGGAAAGCATATTGTCTTTGCTAATCAAGCTTCACCATAAACTGTCAGGAAAGCAAAACTCTTACTTTCCTCCCTGGCTGAATGACATGGAAACTTTAATTCAACATGAAAATCCAAAGTATTTACATGGAGATGGTATGACTGCTGTAGAAAGGATTTTGTTGAAAGCTGCACTTCAAAGCAGATTAAACAAACATATCATTGAGGACATATGTAGAAAAGTTACTCCACCTGTGCCACCTAAAAAGATTAGTCCAGCAGAGAAGAAAACCTTGGACAAAGAAGAAAGGTAATTTATTGTAGGATTGGGGAGAGACTTCCTTCTTATAAATCAGTATGTGCCTTTTGTGCTGTGGGAATTATTGTAGCATGGCTTTATTCTCCACTGTCAAGATAACATGCACCAGTTATGTTAGAGCAGTAGTTCCCAACCTTTGGTCCTCAAGGTGTTTTGGACTTTGGTTCGCACAATTCTTAACTGCTGGGATTTCAGGGAGTTGAAGTCCAAAACAACTGGATGATCAAAGGTTGGGAACCACTGTGTTAGAGGGGCCTGCTGCTGCTGTGGGAAAGAGTACTCTGTCCTCTCTCTCACCCCACATCTCCTGCAGGGCTTCTAAATATCATTCATGATGTAACAAGGAAATTGTGCATTTTCATGCTCTCTGTGCTCATAAGGTAAAGGTTTTCTCTTAACATTAAGTGTGTTGTGTCCAACTTTGGGGGTGGTGCTCATCTCCATTTCTAAGCCGCTGAGTTGGTGTTGCCCACAGACGTCATGTGGCCGGCATGACTGCATGGAGCGCTGTTACCTTCTTCCTGGAGCAGTACCTATTAATCTACTCACATTTGCATGTTTTCACCTGCTAGGTTGGCAGCGGGAGCTCACCCCACTCCCCGGATTCGAACCACCAACCTCATATACATGGGTCTCAAACCTGTGCAGATCCAACCACGGAATGTTCGAGAGCTGAGTAGTTTTTCGTGATAACCTCACTCCTTCTGGCACCAGCATAAATAGTGCCAAGATCTACACCCCTCAGTTCTTTTTAATCCAGAGTGCAAGTCACTTCTGAATCCATCAGTGTTGAGTAGCTCCCCTTTCTTCTTCTGTTTTCCTTCAATATACATACATTACAAAGCTCTTTCTCTTGATTGTTTGATTCCACCTTTCCCTGTTTCCTTCCAAGTTTTGTTGGTGGTTGTTTTTACTGCAGGTGCAACTGGTTTTGCACCAGAGGGTGGGGCACAGCAGGACTTCATTGCAGAGTCATTTTCCTGAATGGGAGAGGCTATTTGCTCTGCCGATTTTCACCTTTTCCCCTCTTCAGGAGACTACTAATTAAGGTGCAGGAAGATGCCGCTGACTCAATACCAGTTCATTTTCTTGCAAGTCCAAAATGTAGAAGCCTTTACATTGATAATTAAGCAATTTTGCCTGGCCTCAGTTTGGAGAGTAGCAAAATACATGTTTGCAGCAGACAGAACAGGCTGTGAGAGCTTGAGGATGACCTATTTTCTAGTTTCTTCATCTTACAAAGGCAAACTTGGCATCACCCACATAAGCCGTTGCCATAGAAACTAAGGCATAGAGCAAAAAAGAATTTAGCAGTGCTGCTTTGCAATATTTTCCCTTCCCTGGGAAGAACCCCATGGGCCATTGCGGGAGGTTACTGAGCTGTACTGAATCTGTCAGTTTGTTTATGTCTCCTTATTAAGGGTCTCTATTTACAGTTACCCTGTTTAGCAAAAGCATAGCAGAAAGAGATTCCCCGGAGAAAAACCACTATTATGAAAGCTGCATCCTTCATGCATCATGCCTAGATGGAACTAAACTGTGCCGAACTCTGTATTCATCTTCCCTTGTTATATGATGATGCTTTTGTGTAAGGGATATTAAAATTACATAAGCTGAATATTTGCTATCCTTGGAAGATCTACAAAGTTGTTTTCTTGATTCAATACAAGAAGTGTATGGCCTTTTGAAAACATAACTGCATTGCATAGAACATTTATGTAACGACATAGAAATCTAAATACATTCTTCTGGTTACTGACTTTTTGATATTTCTCATCTCTTGCAAGTGATTTAGCCCTCTGATAGTGTACATCACACTGAATATTATTGCATGCATCATTTCTCTTTTAAGTAAGCTTATGTGGTTTATTTGCAGTAATGTGGTAGCTCTTACTATAAATGCTACAGATGATATAGTGTTGTAGTTTGAGGAGTTATAGCTGTGTATTTGGAATTATGTGGTTCTAATGACTAGATAGGTTTAGCTCTCTACTCGCCAATTCATTTGTAATAGTAGTAGCATCATGATAATGACCTAGTTTACAAGATCATTATAGTAATTCTCTATATGAAACATTACATAGTCACCAAGTGCTGTTATCATTTTCTGTGCTTGACAGCAAGATTGCAACACATTTGGTACAATGGCAAATTATAAATGACTAGCAAATGGCAATACGTGTACCCTTAGAATCCCTTGGGCTACTTATGTATATATAGCTGTTCTACAGAGATATGTTTTCATTTTGTGATGAAGTTAATCTGTTAGGGCACAGAACTGGAAAGTAATTTAGTCTTCTGGGACTTCTTTTGAATGGAAATTTTGTCCTTTTCTCACTGTGAATATGTGGATATTGGTAAGGGTTTGGGTAGTGTAGATTAGTTCATGTAAGGTTTAACCCCTCAAAAGAAGGATTTCCAATATACTGAAGATTGGCATACTAAGCAATGATATATCCAAGCAGCAAGGGATGGCTGCTTGTTGCATCATGCCTTCCTGAAATCGTTCTTTTGCATGGCAGCGTCAGGAGGTGTAATTACAACAGCGTAACTTGATTGTCATATTTATCTTTCCCCATGCAGGATCCTCCGCCGCTGTGTTTTTTAAGTCACCCATTCCCAGTTGATTGGGTGGCAGCAGTGTCATTTGCTGGCATTGCATAACCAAAAGCTAGAGTCCAAGCTTTTCTTCTCAAAATATTAACTTTTTTTGATAATCCGGCACAAACAACATATCTGATTTTAGAACACATCTAAGAGTTTGCTGTAATCTACTATTCTAAACACAGATTTTAGGAATAAATGTATTCCATAATTGCCTTCCTTCCTAGGCGGCAGAAGGCCAGGGAAAGACAACAAAAGTTACTGGCTGAATTTGCATCAAGACAGAAAAGCTTTATGGAAACTGCCATGGATGTTGGTAAGAATTTATTCTCTCCTTTATCACATGCATAGTTCATAGCTCTCAGAGTATAAGGAAACAAGGTTGAAAGAAGAAAGAAAAATAGTACCTGGAGAACTATTTTAAAGGCCCTTCCCAAAACTGCAAATCCCAGGATTCCACATGAGGCAGCCATAGCAGATAAAATGGAATTACAGCACTTTAACAGTATAGTGTGGTAATCTCTCCTTAGTTAAATATATTTAATGAATGAGTAAATCTTATGAATTTACCATTGCTACTTAATCACAATTTTGACATTACTGACAGGATCATAACTCTCCCAAGCCTACTTTATAAGGCATCAACTGCATGGGAAGGTTAATTTGGCCAGCAATCTGAACATGGATGAATGACATTTTTGTCGAGTCTGAATGGGAATTGGCACTACAAGAGGATACAGAATATTGCCTAATGTGACTTGGGCTTTCCAGCATCCCTGTCTTCTGAATTTTATGGGAAAATACATCTGTTTTTACAGGGCTTTTTGGAATGCTCATGCTTGGTTGTGGCAAAAGGTATAAAGCTTCAGTGCTTGGAGACTCTCTTGAGAAACTGTTCTCATGACCAATGTTGCTTCTAGTTACAGATTTTGAATGTGTCAAGCAGGATTAGCAATTTTCAGTCCGTCAGTTGAGGAGTCACAGAAACACAAAACATTTGATGTTAAATTCTGTTGAGTTAAATATGATAGTAGTAGTAGTAGTAAAACAACTTTATTTATATTCTGCTATATCTCCCTGAAGAGACTCAGGGCAGATTCCAGTTAAAAAAAAGGCAAACATTCAATGCCTGACTACAACAACCAATACATGCATAATAGGAAAATAATAATAACCCAGTATATAACAACAAATTATAACATAACATCAAAAATTAAGGTACAACATAATCTATCAAATAAATTATATCAACATGAAGCGAAGGATCAAATTGCTAAAGCATATATATGGCCAAAGTCGATTATAGTAATCCAGTGCTGCCTTAATGTAAGATTTTACTGTTTTAAAAGAAAATGTATTTATTTTATGTATTTATTTACGATATTTTTATCCTGCCTTTCTCAAGACCAAAGGCGACTCAAGGCAGTTTACAAATTAGCAGCCATTTGATGCCATAACAGTCCACAATATACAATTAAAACATTTAAAACAACATTATAAAAATAATATAGTAATTACTAAGGCTGGTCAAGTTCGTCGGAATGCTCATAAATTTGGAATGAATTCGGATTAAATTCACCTTTGAAGCGGTTTTGAAGCGATGTAAGCAACCTGGAAGTGAATTTGCCATTTCGAACCCACCGCCGCCATTTTCGGAAAGGAATCGGCAGGTTTCCCTTCTCTGGCCTTCCCTTCCATGTGCAGTTTTGATGCGTTTAACCCAGTTTGGATGCCAGTGCCTTCCCTCCACATCAGAACTGGGGAGACAGCCGTGTTCTGATGCGGAGGGAAGGCATCGACGTCCAAACTGGATGTTTCCCTTCCCGGGCACCGATGCCTTCCCTCTGTGTCAGAACTGGGGAGACAGCCGTGTTCTGACACGGAGGGAAGGCATCCACGTCCAAACTGGGTTAAACACACGTGTCCGCCATTAATGAAGCCATTCCCAAATTTTGGTATTTGGGGAATTTCAATTTTTTTCCGGAAAATTTCACAAGTCAATCAGTTTAGAAGCGCCAGTGCCCCCTACATCCGGGACGAGTTTTGAACCATTTTTTAATCAACCAGGCCTAGTAATTATCTACATTTAAAAAGTATTAAATATATACCAATATTAAGTAGGTTCTCAAATAGTTTTTAAAGTATTAAATATATACCAATATTAATTAGGTTCTCAGATAGTTTTCATTTGAGTATTATTTTCTAAATTAACCTGCTGTTGTTACTTAGCTTGCCACTAGGTGGTGACAAAAGTTTATGCAGTGTCAGCCATTATTTCTGAAGCATTTCTCTAAAACCCCCCTGCCCCCAGTTTTATTGATAAATTAGTAAATACATCCTTTGTTTGGACATTGCAATTGAGAAACTAAATGAAAATCATACCCCCTCTGGGACATATGTTGCTGGTAATATGGTGTTTTAATTTGATGATTGCACAGCTAAGAGGTGAACCATCTGATGTTATCTTGACAACTAAATATCAGAGAGCAAATAAATAATATATTTTTCCCAAAACAAATGTGGTGTGAAACTTTGTTGCTGAGCTTCATTTGATTATCAACATGTGAAACCTTTCTTGATAAACTCTGTGTGTATGTGCTTGCTTGCTTTGAAGTTCTTTGTCGACTTATGGAGATCTCACAAATGTCATAGTGTTTTCTTAGGTGAAGTCGTTCTGCCACTTCCCTACTCTGAAATACAGTCTGCAATACCTGGTATTCCTTGGTGGTCCCCCATCCATGCATTAACCAAGGCTAGGGTTAAGTTAAATAGTAAAGAATACCTTTTGTCATCATATATTTTATTATACCATGCTTCTATTATTAATATTAGTATCAACTTCAAAAAATAAGTAGTGAATTTTTCCTCAGTGGAAAACCACATAGTAATGCAAAAGCAGATAGGTAAAAGGAAATCATCCTTAACTGTAGAGTTTAAAGGATTTGTTAGTAGAAATATAGCTAAATATATTCTGTAGAGGAGATGTGCTATTACTTTATATTTGTGAAGATGACTCTGGCATATTATTACTGGATGAAATGAGAGATCTTCATCTAGTTCTCAACCTGTGGGTCCCCAGATGTTTTTGCCCTTCAACTCCCAGAAATGCTAACAGCCGGTAAACAGACTGGGATTTCTGGGAGTTGTAGGCCAAAACACATGGGGACCCACAGGTTGAGAACCACTGATCTAGTTTGTTACTGCAAGTTTTAATTGGCTTGTATTTAAGGAAGATGGGAAGTAAATTATAAGTTGTTTGTTCTTCCTGCAGCCCTTTAAACATATCATTGTGTTGCTTTAAGAACATGAAAATACATTTTAAATAAAGTAGTTTCACTGAATGTATTCTGGATTTGTGAAACTATTCTTTAAGAACATGATTGCTGTCAACTTTTGACTACTTTGCGAACAAAGAACTATACCTTTGAAGCATTCTTCATTGAAATAAACATTCAACACTGTGCTTTAAATGTTATTATACTATTGCTCATTATCTTTGCAAAGTCCCAGCTTTTCAGAATGCAGATTGAATACTAGGTGTTAGATTTTTAAAGACCCTATAAGAGAAACAAAACGGAGCACTCTTAATTCCTCCATCACGTTACAGCAGTCTTGATGGTAGGAATCCTCTTGAACAATAACAAGTTGATTGTGGGGTCCCCCAGGGGGCCATCCTCTCCCCCTTATTATTCAATGTTTACATGCGCCCCCTGGCCCAGCTGGCCCGTGACTTTGGTCTGGAGTGTCATCAGTACGCTGATGACACCCAGCTTCTGCTGAGAATGGATGGCAGGTCGGACTCCGTACCCGATTGTTTCCATCTATGCCTCGAAGCCGTGACTGGTTGGCTGCGTGCCAGCCGGCTGAAGGTGAATCCATCGAAGACGGAGATCCTGTGGCCTGGTCGGCCTGGGCTGGGTGGGTGCCGGTTGCATACCCTGGACGGCGAGCGGCTTAACCCATCGCCGTCAGTTAAGAGCTTGGGGGTTGTGTTGGACTCCTCGCTGACCATGGAGGCCCAGGTCTCTGCGGTCAGCAGGATGTCATTTTATCACCTCCGACAGGCTAGGCGACTGGCACCCTACCTGTCCAGGGATGACCTGGCCATGGTAATCCAAGCGACGGTCATCTCGAGACTAGACTACTGTAATGGCCTCTATGTTGGCCTTCCCTTGTCGACAATCCGGAAACTCAAGCTAGTGCAGAACGCCGCGGCTCGCTTGCTAGCAGGAGTGCCGGCGAGAGAGCATATTACACCTATTCTCCGGCAACTGCACTGGCTTCCCATTGAGTACCGGATCGCCTTCAAGGTGTTGGTTTTGACCTTTAAGGCCTTGCACGGCCTAGGGCCTGCGTACCTGAAGGACCGCCTTACCCCGTACTCACCCCCGAGATCACTGCGCTCAGATGAGCAAAATCTGTTGTTAATTCCATCAGTCCGCTCCTGCCACCTGTCAACGACTAGACAAAGGTCTTTTTCTGTGGCGGCACCAGTGCTCTGGAACGCCTCCCGGACAGCACCCGAGCCATCTCGGAACTGGGCCCGTTCCGGAGGGCGTGCAAGACGGCCCTCTTTGGGCTGGCCTTTAATTAGGCACACTGGACTAAGAACTATGATATATGTCCTCTTAACCCGTGTCTTGACGATGTAACCTGTTTTAAATGTGGTTTTATGTTTTTATGTTTTTATCAATTGTAGGGCCACATGTTGATATGTCACAACATGCCGCCCATGTATTTTTGCTGTGATCCGCCCCGAGCCTGCTGGGAGGAGCGGAATACAAAAGTGAATAATAAATAAATAAATAAATAAAGTATGGAGACTACAGTTACACATTCGTAACTGCTACATATTCATGATTTCTACATTGCCCCTAATTTAAGTTCTATGTAGGGACCATGCAAGTCCCCAAAACCATACTTACTGGTAAGATGATGCCTGATGTTCCCATCCATCCTTTCGTGAGCAATCTGTGGCACTAATGGCATTTATAATAGGTTTTTTCCTGCCTATTTCACTGGTGATGGTTCGCAAAAAGGTGGTTAGGAACACCAGGAAGCATTTTTTTAAATTGACATAGACACAGATCCTCATTGCTTCCAGCAGCTGCTTACTGATATGTAGATTTTGGAAGATTGTGGTGCCATGTAGCGTGTAATGGTGTTTACTGATGAATATCCTGACCTAATTGGAGAGATTGGTTAATGTTACTCTCCTAACCGTCTACTTTTGATATTATGTCACCTTTTTATAACAAGTATCTTCTAGCTTTTGCAATCAGTAGTATTGACATGTGCCTAGTGTTGTAATCCTCTCCATTGGCGCCCCCTTGCAGTGGGGGAGAGGCTTGCGTACCCTAGTGAAGTTGTGAGCTATGCTGGCGGTGGCATAATAGCCGGCGGTAGGGCCTCCCATACCAGACAGGTCACAACCGAAGGGTCTGACAAAGAGTGTCAATGGGCAGGATGGGCTCTCTAGCCTTTTGGCAACCATCCAAAGAGAAGGAAAACTCTGATTTCAAACCCGGGCAGATGGTGCTCGTCTAACCCTGTAAGGTCAACCATCTAAGAGAAGGAAACTCGAACCAAACCTACGACCTGAGGACCTCGCTGCCACCGTCCAAGCTTGCTAGGCCCTGGCAGATGAACCTTTGGTTTAAAGGGTGAGGCCAGTTCTGTGCACGCTGCGCTCCACCAGAAAAATCCATTGCACAGGCTCGAAGGACACATCCAACTTCCGAAAAAGCCCTGTAGCGATAGGCGAGGGACGAAACGGTAGGTGTAAAGATGCACTGGAAGCCGCAGACCCAACCCTGCATGCAGGCGGTTCAGGACTTTGGTCGCCGAGACTGACCCGGAGATGACAGTCTTGTTCGGCAGCATCCTGAACGACCAAGCAGCCTTTTTAAGGAGAGCACTGCTTGCTCCGTATGGAGAGGGGCCTAGAAAAGGTGGCCTAACGAAAGCTCATCCCCGTCTACCTGGTTGGCTAGCCGCGCCAACGGGCATCTTCCGATGCGGTCGAACAAAGACAAAGAAACAAAGGCCAACACCTGCCTGCAAAGGTGCAAATAGACTGACACTTGCATGCTGGAACATCAGAACCATGCAAGATTCTGCAGATAGTGGACGCCCTGAGCGTCGTTCTGCTCTAATAGCCCATGAACTATCACGGCTTAACATTGACATCGCTGCTCTTAGTGAAGTTCGTCTCCATGAGGAAGGCAGCCTTAAAGAACACGGTGCCGGCTACACACTCTACTGGTCTGGCAAACCCAAAACTGAGAAACATCTTTCAGGAGTAGGCTTTATGATTAAAAACTCCATCGCCTCTAAACTCGAGACGTTGCCGACAGGTCACTCTGATCGCATTATCTCCTTACGCCTCCCACATGCTGTTCTCTTCAGTATATATGCCCCAACTATGCAAGCTGACCCTGTGGAGAAAGACAAATTCTACTCAGACCTACGCCACCTCATACAAAAGGTCCCTGCAGAAGATAAAATCATTATCCTTGGTGATTTCAATGCCAGAGTAGGAAAAAAACTTTGAAGCCTGGAAAGGTGTATTAGGCAAGCACGGTGTTGGAAACTGTAATGATAATGGGCGCCTTCTGCTAGAGTTTTGTGCAGAACAGCAGCTGACTATTACAAACACCATCTTTCAGCAGAAAGATAGCTTGAAGACCACCTGATGCATCCCCGATCCAAGCAGTGGCACCTCATTGACTATGTTTTAGTGCGCCAGAGAAACATTCGTGATGTCCGTCATACTCGAGTGATGCCCAGTGCAGAATGTCAAACAGACCATCGCCTTGTAAGATGTAAACTAAATCTACACCTTAAGCTCAAACCTAAGAGGGGTGGCATCTTAAAGAGGAGACTCCAAGTCAACAGTCTTCAACAGGCTGTTGTGAGAGACAACTTCCAGGTAAATCTGCAAGCAAAACTTGAAGTCCACCCTACAGATTCTTCTCCTACAGCGCTGGCAACACATCAAAAACAGTATCCTGTAGTCTGCTGAAGAATCCCTAGGATTCTCCCTTAAGAAAACCAAGACTGGTTTGATGAAAACAACCAAGAGATCCAGGAGCTGTTGGCAAAGAAGAGAACCACTCACCAGGCATTCCTCGCCCAGCCATCTTGCCATGTAAGAAAAGCAGCCTTTCGTCTCGCATGTAGTAAACTCCAACAAAAACTCAGAGACATCCAGAACAAGTGGTGGATTGATTTATCAGAAAAGACACAACGCTGTGCAGATCTCGGTGATCACAGAGGTTTTTATGAAGCTCAAAGCAGTGTTTGGACCTACTTATCAGGTCCAAAGCCCTTATACAGTACAGATGGTCAAACACTAATTACTGATAAAACCTCCATCCTGAACCGATGGGCTGAACATTTTCAGGGTCTCTTTAATGCCAGCCGAGTAGTCCAAGGTTCAGCTATCCAACACATGATACAACAACCAATGAAAATGAACTGACACAGCTCCCACTCTGAAGAGACCATTGAGGCCATACAGCAGTTGAAAATGGCAAGGCAGCCGGGATCGATGGAATCCCACCTGAAGCTTGGAAACAGGGAGGTCATGTACTGCATGCTAAATTCCACGAGCTCCTTGTGAGTTGCTGGGAAAAAGGTGAACTGCCATCAGATCTCCGAGATGCAGTTATCATCACCCTGTATAAGAAAAAAGGGAACAAAATCCGATTGCTCAAACTATCGAGGTATAACACTGCTCTCCATTGCTGGAAAAATCCTTGCAAGGATACTCCTGAACAGATTAGTTCCGGCTATTGCAGAAGAACTTCTCCCTGAAAGCCAATGCGGCTTCAGAGCAAATAGGAGCACCACAGATATGGTTTTTGCCCTTAGACAACTGCAAGAGAAATGTAGAGAGCAGAACAAAGGACTCTATGTAACATTTGTCGCGTTGTGTTCTTGCACCAACCCTATTTACAATCTTCTTCAGCATGATGCTCCAAAGGGCTATGGCAGACCTACAAGAAGAAGACGGCATATATATACGCTATCGTACTGATGGTAGCTTGTTCAACTTAAGCCGCCTGAGGGCTCGCACTAAGACTCTAAACTATCTAGTCCGTGAGCTACTTTTTTGCTGACGATGCTGCCCTTGTCGCCCATTCAGAAGCAGCCCTGCAGCGCCACATCCTGCTTTGCAACAGCTGCAGAGCTGTTTGGGCTGGAAGTCAGCCTGAAGAAAACAGAAGTCCTCTACCAGCCCGCACCACAGGAAGAACACCACCATCCTCACGTCCAGCATAGGCACATCTGTGCTTAAGTCCGTTCAGCAGTTCACCTACCTGGGAAGCATCATCTCTTCAGACGCCAAGATTGACAAAGAGATAGATCACAGATTATCAAAGGCATATAGTGCATTCGGAAGGCTTCACAAAAGAGTCTGGAGCAACAAGCACCTGAGACAAAGCACCAAAATCAGTGTGTACAGAGCTATCATACTGTCCATTCTCCTCTATGGGTCTGAAACATGGGTCACCTATCGCCAACACCTACGACTCGAGCGCTTTCATCAGCGCTGTCTTCGCACAATCCTAAATATACACTGGACCGACTATGTGACGAATGTTGCTGTCCTTGAGCAAGCAGGGATCACCAGCATTGAGGCCATGCTATTGAGAAACACAGCTGCGCTGGGCAGGACACGTCTCTAGGATGGAGGACCACCGCCTCCCAAAGATACTACTCTACGGTGAACTCGCCACGGGTCAGCGCAAGAGAGGCGCCCCAAAAGAGATATAGGACTCCCTGAAACAACATCTCAGGCTTGGCCAGATTGATCACCAACAATGGTCCACCCTGGCCTCACATCGGGAGGCATGGAGAAGCACTATCCACAATGCTGCGGCCTCTTTCGAGAAGACACGCCGAATGGGTCTCGAAGAGAAACGACAACGCAGAAAGAACCGCAACTTGGAAAAACATCACCTAAGGAGACTTTCTGCTGCGCTTTCTGCAACCGAACTTGCCTATCTCAGATTGGCCTTTTTAGTCATCAACGCGCTTGTAAAAAGCGTGGGATGAGTCCTTCCTGAATCTTCGTTCGCGAAGTAATGCCGAGAGAGAGTGTTGTAATAAAAGGCAGGGAAAAGGTTTTGAATTCATTGAATGAAAGAGTGAGCAAATTGTGGCCTATATTCCAGGGCTGTTTATGTGGACCTGAGCAGCCCTTCAAGGTCTTCTTGAGCTTCAGTGGCTTCCAAACTTGCCCACCTTTAATTGAATAGGCCTACTTAATAAGTCAGTGGTGAAGTACACTTTCTTTTATGTTTTGGTCACCATATATGCTTTCTTTTTTCTTTCTCTTCCTTTTTCTTGTATTTTGGGATATAGAAGTATCAATTGCTGTATGCATCAGATTTCTAATCTCTTACTGTCGTAAAGAAAGCTTGTTCTTTTATAGAACATCAAATTTTATTTATTTCCAGCATTTCTACCCCGTCCTTCTCATCCCCGGAAGGGGGACTCAGGATGGCTTACATATGGCAACAATTTGATCTTACTACATATAATCAATATAAAAACAATTAAAACAATAGAACATTAATTAACACAATTAAAACAGTATTAACAGCCATATCACCATTCCAGTCGAATTCCATACCCAAAGTGCTATTTATGCCTGCTGTCCAAATGCCTGGTCCCAGAACCATGATTTCAATTTCTTCCTAAAAGACAGGAGAGATGAAGCCAGTCTTACCTAATTGGGAAGTGAGTTCCACAGGCAGGGGGCTAAGCCGAGAAGGCCCTGTCTCTCATCCCCGCCAGACGTATTTGCAACGCTGGCGAGAGCGAGAGCAGGTCCTGCCCAGATGATCTTAAACTGCAAGGCGGGATGTAGAGGGAGATGCGTTTGGACCAGTAAGCTGGGCCAGAACCGTATAGGGCTTTATAGGTCAAAACCAGCACTTTGAATTGAGCTTGGAAGTGGGCTGGCAGCCAGTGGAACTGACACAACAAGGGGGTGGTATGCTCCTTGTATGTTGCTCCAGTTAGTAATCTGGCTGCATCAGATTACTACTTTCACATGGATGTTAGGCTGATTACTACTTTCACATAGATGTTAGGCTCTGCGTCAGTTAAGTGAAACAAAAAGTCTGGATTGTGTTGGCAACCTTCTCTTCAACACAGTCCGGGAAGACATTGATGCCATCTTTAAGGATCTCAGTGTAAGGAGCGTCCAGTTTGTCAGAGACAAAGAGACAGATAAATTTAAAGGATTTTAAATTCATGTGTAAATTATTCAGAACAGATCAGTTTTACTTTTTAAAAAGATATTTTGTTATTAAATTCTTGCTTCTATTATTTTTGTCTCACAGAGTCTCCTGATGTCGATATTGCTATGGAGATAGCAACAGCAGAACAACATGTTTCTGAAGCTGTGTATGATTGTGTTATTTGTGGACAGAGTGGCCCTTCCACCGAAGAGCGGCCAGCAGGATTAGTTGTGTTACTACAGCCCTCTTCAGGTATGACTTATGAAACAGATCGTTGTGGTGCAAGCAGTTTGTTGAGCTGAAAAATACATCTTAAGAACAATGAGTGTTGTCTCTTGTACTTCAGAGGATCTACAAGAGGCTTGTGCCCAACACATATACATATATTATCCAGTCTTTTAATTTCTTTAATATATAGAAATTTTACATAAGATACTCCACAGTATGTACTGTATTTTGAGAAGCATTATTCTTATAATAACTGTTTCATTCATAGATGAAGATAAAAGCATGCAATATCTTCCTCATTGCAACTGTATTCCCACCACACCACAGAGTAAACTGCAGCCTTCTGGGATTTTAGAGGGTCTCATTGAGCTTTCAGAAAATAGCTGGTTTTTAATACTTTCAGAAAATAGCTGGTTTTTAATTCTGTTTTTATAATATGCTGTTGTTTATATGTAGTTTGAATGTGTACTGTGCTAGGTGTGGACGGCATTGAATTGTTGCCGAGTGTTTGCCACTCTGAGTCCTTCAATGAGGGAGAGAGGGCGGGGCTTTAAAACAAAGTAAATAAATAAACAAGACTGCATGCTGACCATCCCTGCTCTAGTGAATGCTGTCATCAGTTACCTGTGTTTACAAAGCACCAAATGCTCTATTTGATTCACAAATAGACTATGTTTCTGGACTGTAATTTAGTGTGTTTCTGATGTTATTTTCTTCCTTTCTACAGTTTTGGGGCAATGTCGCAATACTACTGAGTCCAAGAAGTTGCCTACTTCTGAAAAGGAGCAGATATATCCTGGGGATACATGTGCAGCGATATATGAAGCACGGCTTGCAACTTTACAGCAGTACTTTAAAGATGTATGGATATTGTTTTTTGCAGTAGCGTGTTGTTGATAGTAGTACAGTACATTAATTTAATGTTTAATTTCATTTTCTGTGGTAATATGACAAAATTGCATGCAACATAGTAATGCAATTCATAATTTTTGTGAAACTGAAAATAGTAATTGTGAAACAATTATAGTATTGTTGTGAGAGTTTCCCAGAAGTTGGAGGTTTGGATTCAAGTGATAAGAAGTGCCCTTGACTATGCATTGTGTTTAGATAAGAAAGTTCAAATGCCGCCCCTATTGTGGAATTCACTCTGCGACTTTATCTAAGCTTGTCTCCCATAATTGATATAATTATGTATCTAGCAAACACACTCATCCACAAACTGGAATGCAGCTGAAGAATTGGGGTACCACTATGAACACTGTGACAACCTGCTCTTCTAAAACCCTGTTTAAAACAACTACCAGTGGCTGTTTTTCAGTGCCAGCAAAGTAGAGCTCCAAAACCATTACACCCCAAAATGTATCTGTAATAATGTTGCTATGTGTACCCATGCTTGTCAACAGGGGTTTTTTTTTCTTCTAAAGAAGGATAGTTAGAGTGAAACCATAGTACAGTAATTGTGTAGTGTGAAAAGGAAACCATGGGTGACCTTGGAACATTTTATCATCAGCAGTTCCTCAGAACATTACCTATTTGGCTGTTCTTCAGAGCTAGAGGGAGAGAGAAAAAATTGAATGGCTATTGTGCTTTGAGAATTCTTTGAGCTGCCTATTTTATAGTAGTGGTTGTCTGTTTGACATGCTTCTTTGCAATAATTGTGTAGCACTTCTTGTACGACATTTTGTCCTGACCAGAAGTATGCTTTGAGGAGTTTTTCTTCCTTGGGAAACTAGATCACAACTTTATGAAATAACATTCTTTCATGTTTAGCTTGCCACAATGCCTGGTCCATTTCAAATATTAGTTGCATCAAATGTTTTTACTTTTTTTTGGCTCTCTAGATCATGAGTGTACCAAAACAGTCACAGCAGGAAATAATTAATCCTTAAATTTCTATTGGCTTAAAACCAGAAATCTCCATTAATCCTTTGAATCGTTTTTTGACTGAGTTCAGCATTATATTAATCTTACTGTAGTTCTAATTGCTACAGAAGGTTTCAAGAAATAATTTTACTTACCTTTAAAAATATTTGAAAGTTGTAAAATGGAACCTTGTTTTATGAAAAGGAAGGTCCCAGTTATGTTTCAAAATAAGTAGTTTATATGTAGCAGAATACATTTCAGTTTTTCTTAAGCAGCAAATGCAGCCATGAATCACTGTTGAGGCATATCATACTCTTTTATCACATCACAGGAGCATGTGTACAGACCGAAGCCCAGAGACATGCAGGAAATTTGGAAACCATCACACTGATCAGCTTTTCTTAGCATCTTTTTGTCATAGGTTCACAGGTTGGTAAGTCTAGCTTTGGGTTTCCAAAATGGATGCCTGAATCTGTAGGCCTCATTTGGGCTGAGAAGCCAAGTGGCAAAAACATAAAGAGTTGAACAAATAATCTAGGTCTGGGGAAGGCATTTCTTCACAACATACCTTTTCACCTTTGTTTAGCAACAAAATTCTCACATCAGGCACCCCCATGACATCTGCTGTTTTTAAATTGTTCTCTGCCATTATAGGACAAAAATGTAGTATAACACAGTTTGTCAATAAAAATATCTTTCAGTCCCCTTTTGCTCCTATTTACCATATTTACACTGTTTTCAGGATCATATCAGAAAACAGGAAAACCAAGTTTAGTGTTAAACTCAGTTTTCCTGTTTTCTGATATGTTCCTGGATTTCAGTCAGTTTAAACCAAAACTAGACTTCTGTACTCTTCCTTGGGCCTGAAGGTCATAGAATCAGAACCATGGAATCACAGAATTGGAAGAGACCACAAGGGTCGTTTAGTCCAACCCCATTCTGCCAATCAGGAATATAGAAAGCCCTCCTGACAGATCCAGCTGCTGCTTAGAAACCTATAGAGAAGGAGACTTCACCAGACTCTCGAGGCAGCAGCATATTTCACTGTTGAACAACTCTTACTGACAGGAAGTTCTCCCTGATGTTTTGGTAGAATCTTTCTTCCTGCAATTTGAATCCATTGCTCTGTGTCCTAGTCTCTAGCAAAAAACAAACCTTCCCCCTCCTCAATGTGACATCCTTTCAGATATCAAGGTGGTGGACCTAGGGTTCATCCATAATGCTGTGGTTCATGCTTTAGATTAAGAACAGTTGATTAAATATTGAAATAAATGCACATAGGATATTTTGTATTGTTGCACTTACTCTAGCAATTGATGTTTTTAATTAATAAGAAGAACTAATACTATCCATGTTTATTCAAGCTATACAGATGTATCTTAATGTATCTAGCATAAGAATGGTGTCTTGTATTGAAAAACAGGGTTAACTAAGCAAATTCTTTAAATTGTGTATCTTATTTTCCTTGATTTTTAGAGTTCCTGTTTGCAGTCAGTGTCAATTGGCTGGGAAGGAGGTGTGTACGTACAAACCTGCGGGCATACATTGCACATAGATTGTCACAAATCCTACATGGAGTCACTGCGGGTAAGTCAAAACAGAATTTTTGTTATTGGCCTTTTTATCATAGGTTTTACTGCAGACATTAGTGGGGTCCACTAGTGTCTTTTATATAAGTATTTTAAAGTACAAGATAGACAATCTATTATCTTAAAATATTTTGTTTTCCTCCCCTTTTTGTTCTGACTTTTCCTAATGTATGACATATATATACAGTGTTCCCTCGCTACTTTACGGTTCGCTTATTACGGACTCGGTGTTTTGCGGATTTCAAAAAGTATTAATTTAAAATATATATCATGGTATTTTCGCTGTTTTGTGGGGTTTTGCCATTGCTGCCGCTCTCTAAGGCACTTTCCCCTCCTCAGTCCTCCCTCCAGCCTTGAAAGGCCTTTCCTTCACTTTATTTTAAGTTTATAAAGACTTAAAATAGTGTATAACTATTAAAATAATGTATAAATATTAAAATAAATAGAGCATCCCTACATTGCGGTTTTTCACTTATTGTGGGAAGTCCTGGAACATAACCCCAGCAATAAGTGAGGGAACACTAGTCCAAATTTACTGCAAGAAAGTTACAGATACCATAATGATTATAATAAGGGACTGACTGAAAATGAATACAATGTGAAACTGACTGGGAAAATAATAAGAAATGGGTTTGTTCATTTTTCATTGCTTCAGACTTTCATTGAGTAGCATTGCCAAGCAAGAACTTTTGAGGAAGATGGAGTGCTGTATGTGGCAACATGTAAAGTTCTTGATCTGGTGTATTAATTTGGAGTAATATGTCTAGTAGCATAGTTTAATCAGACTTTTAATAAAGAGGATCAATTCTAAATAAGAGTGAGCTGATCTACTTTAGCATCCTGTTCACTGTTGGGTTAGGCTAGTAGTGAAGTAACATATGTGAGAAACGTAGGGTAACATTCAAATCCCTTGAAATTTGAGAACTCATGTGGTGTAGTGGATTAAGCATTCAACATATAGACCTCTTTCTACATTCTTCTAAACCCTGCTTAAATTTGCATAGGTCAGTGTTTATTGAAAAGAAAGAAATCTGTTTGATTTTGTTTGATGGGGCATATTCGTGCAAATTGTATGCTCATGATTTTAAAAAGGGACAATGATGCACAAGTACTCTGTGTAATCATGTAGGTACAAATGCAGATATAATGTGTGGAAGATGTGTTATATATAGGTATAAAAATGTCTTACAAACCATTCAGGATATAGTGTTCAATTTGCTGAAGTTCATTTAGTTCTGATTTGATAATTCTCATGAAAAGGCAGCTGGATGGAGGAGTGAATGATCTGCCCATCCTTCGCTGTAGAATATTGTTTTCCTGTCTTCATTTGACAGATTAAAATATCTTGTGTACCCAAACTGAAGTGTTTTGCTTTCTGACACCACTGAGTAGCAATGTGAGTGGTGTGGCTGATGAAGTGCTTTCTTGACAAATTTTATCTTGCTGTTTGTGGAGTGAGTTTGCCATTGCCTTGTTCTGAGTCTGAGAGAGTTAGTTTGCCCAAGGCCAGCCAGTGGATTTCTATGGCTAAGCAGGGATTTGAACCCTGATCTCAAAAATCCAGTATCCAAACCACTTCATCAAACTGGTTGTCAGATTAAGTCATAAGTGTATTTAAAACTAACCTTGCCTGGATGAATGTTAAAGAATACAGATAAAGTACATATAGAACTATGAAGAAACATCTATTCATATTAAAACATTGACCGACTTAAAACAACGTTTTAAAAGCACACGAGAGAAGGATGAAAGGAAGAGTTTGTTTATAATATGCAGAATCAGCAAGTGCAGGGAGTGTTCTTCTATCTCTGCAAATGTGCCCCTAGCTATGAAATCACAATAACCAGCCAATACATTTGAAAAACAAATGCATGTTGTTAATATGCTTCATTCCGAATCAGTCGTGTTGTATACTGAGAAGAAGGGGGATTCCAAATGACCAAATATATTCATTTCAGTTTTATGAATTATATAGCTTCCATATAATCTGGATTGCTGTCAAATTCTGTAGCATTGATATGTATATTTTTCTCCTTCAATATTTGTCAGTAGTGTACATTTGCTTTGTAATCTAGAGCAGTCCGTTTTTTCCTATTTTGTTTGCTCTGGGATTTATAAACCATGATTATTTGTTGCTTCTGAAATCACTGGGCTTTTTATTGCTTTTTTCTTTCAGAATGACCAGGTTCTCCAGGGGTTTTCTGTAGACAAAGGAGAATTTACTTGTCCTCTATGTAGGCAGTTTGCCAATAGCGTTCCTCCCATGTTTTCCTGGCAACAATGTGGAGCGGACCCTGTGGCAGTACCACAGTAACAAGAGTATGCAAGATCTCATAAAGGAAGTAGAAGAGCTTCAAGAGCAGCTGGGAACATTCCCAGTAAGCATCAGTGTAAGGCAGAAAGATCCTTGTTAATTTGTCTCACCCTTTCCACCTTCTTTTTTCCCGTACTCTTTATCCCTGCTACACTCTCATCTTCATGACTCATTTCTATTTTATAGACCTTAAAACCCGAATGATCCCTCTCCCTTTTTCCACATTAAATACTTAAGAACTTGAATTACATTAACATTTTAACACCTTTTAAAATTGGGTATGATTATGCAAACATTTGTCTCCTGTATTTCACTATATGTATTTATTGGGCATTACTTGGAACTCATAATTTCTTCAAGCCATAAAGTATCGGTTACCTGTACCTGGGAAGCCATTGAAAACGTGCTAATCAGGAAAGTACTTAAGAATGCCAATTGATAATTTTATTATGACTTTTTTGATATAATTATGCATTTTGAAGTCTCACTGTGACATTTAAATTTTAGTTAAAATTACAAGGTTTAAGCTACAATACTCTGCATACTTATGTCCCATTGAATTTGATGGGACTACTCCTGAGTAGTATGGGATGATGAATCTCTATGATTTCACTGTAGAGTTGGCAGCAAAGTGCTTGTACTTGCGTTAAAATAGTACTTTTGTCTACAAAAGATTGTATTTTTAAATTATTGTCTTTAATTCCATGGAGTTGTATAATATTGTGTGTGTGTGTGTGTGTAAAACATTGAACATAATTATAATAACAGTTCATCTTTTGATTTATGTCCCTTACAAAAACATTGAAAGTAATTTTATTTTCTGAGTTTTATTTGTAACTACTTCTTACCAAAGGTAAATAAAATAAGTTATTTCTCAATCTTTTTTTTACTAGTCAGAAACCAATTTAAGTAAAGAGATGGAGTCTGTCATGAAGGATATCAAAAGTACTACTCAGAAAAAGTACACAGACTACAGCAAGTCTCCTGGATCACCAGACAATGATTTTCTTTTCATGTATTCTGTAGCCAGGTGGGTAAGACATCCATATATCACATTTTCTGTTTGTTAACTGCTTGTTACTTTACCAGTCAGATACATTACATAGTTAATATTTTTGTTCACAATGTGGGATAATTCCCTAGACTAATTCACATCATATTTGGTGTTAGATTGTGTTCTTCAGTCCCAGGAGTCCTTGCCTGAACATGGAGCTTTTATTTGAAAAGGCTTTTTCCTTCTTGTTAATGGAGTCCTTATATCTAGAAAAGATGGAGCTGCCACTTTCCTTGGAGAAAAGAGGGGCATCTTTCTCAGTTTAAGGGTTTCTGTGCATGAGATATAAGCCACATCAATGCTGAAACATTAGGGTTTGACAACTCCAGTATCATCAAAATGGGCATCCATCTTAAAATGGTTACCTGCTGTTAATTTTAATGTTGAGGCAGGTAAGCTGTTTTTTACTTACTCGGGAATCACATTGAACATGAGAAATATATAAACATAGCTTTTTACTTGTACATATGCACATTTGCATAACTTAGACTTACATTCTAACACAAGGATAAGGAAGTGAAGAGAGTTTCAGTTTTGGGGTTCTATGACAGCCTATGCATTACTTAGAGCATGAGAAAATATTTTACACTTTGTTTTAGGAAAGAATAATAATTCTGGAAATGAGGATAGTGATAGAAATGCCTGAGCTCTTATAAGATAGGTTCAAAAAGTATCTGCTGTTTTTATATGTAACTAGCTGAGGACCCGGCGGTGCCCGGGTTATTTGAGGAAGGCATTGTGTGCCAAGGTTGGTTCCTATTAGATGTGTATGTGGCTTGCAGTGGTCTCAAGAAGTTAGTGAAGGTCCTGCAAGTCCCATTGGCCATGGTCCATCCCCCTCCCAACAGCACCAGGATGTAGAGTGGGTCATGGGGGCTCTTAGTGCCACGTTTGGTATTGATCATTCATTGGATGAGGGTCACAGTAGTCTCAGAAGGTGAGTGAAGGTACTTCAAGTCCCATCATTCGTGGTCTATCCTCCTCAATACTGCACCAGAATGTAGAATGAGTCATGGGGGCTCTGTGTGCCAAGTTTGGTCTTGATTACTGTTTGAATGAGGGTCGCAGCGGGCTTGGGAAGTGAATGGAGGTACTTGAAATCCCATCCTTCATGGTCCATCCTCCTCTAAACTGCAGTAGGATGTAGTGTGGGTCATGGGGGTACTGTGCGCCAAGTTTGGTCTTGTGGTTCAGGGTCGCCTTGGTCTGTGGGGAATGAAGAGTTTGAAAGTACTACAAATCTCATAACCTGTGATGGTACTTCAAGTCCCATCATCCATGGTCCTCCCTACTCCAAACTGCAGTAGAATGAATCATGGGTCATAGGGACTCAGTGTGCCAAGGTTGGTTACTGTTCATTCAGGCCATACACAATGTCCCATTAACTGAGGCCTAGTCAGGGAAATCAAGTTAATGAAGCCGTACTGTACATTTTGGGCCTGGTTTGTGATTTGTAGGGGCTACAGTGTTTTCTGGGAAGTTAATTGGGTGAAGGTACTGCAAATCCCATCATTCGTGGCCCATCCTGTCCTAAACTCTCTTTTGGGGCTTGTAATGTACTGGCCTGCTCTGCTGGTAATTGGTAACGTTAAAAGGCCGAATGGCAGGCAGCCGTTTTCTAAAAGCTGAGGGGGAGGAGAAAACAGGAATCCATTTTGTTTTCACAGAGCCAAGTGGGGAGGGAATGTTGATGGTTCATTTTTTCCCCTCAGTGGGAAGAAATCCTGTTGTTTGAATGTAGAGGCCTGGATTCTGGGATGCTGGCTAATCAGTGGCAATCAATGCCCTCTGTCTGGTGCCTTAGAATTTTGGAGTGGCGAGGCTGGCCAATCAAAGGACTTTATGCAAATAGCTGGCACTTAGAATTTTGAAGTGGTGAGGCTGGCCAATCAAAGGACTTTATGCAAATAGCTGCCACATATCCGCCCTTCCGCCCTCCGCACACATACATACATACATACAAACATTCCGCTTTATTAAGGTATACAGATATGCACTTAATATATTTTAAATGTTTAAAAAATAATAATAAATAAATAAAACTTTATTTCTAACCCGCATCCATCTCCCTGAAGGGGACTCGGAGCGGCTTACATGGGGCCATGCCATTATTATTATTAAGATTATTGAATGTTTATTAATAATAGTATTATTTAATGGTTTTAAAATCTTAGCTGTTTTTTCATATTGTAAACTGCCCCATATTAGGAAAAAAGATAATCAAATGACACTCTTGACAAGGAAGAATAAAAAGAGACAGTTTCCATAACTAAGCAGGCCTCTTTTCAAAATCTCTTTCACAACCTCTTCTTGAGGTTTTCAGTGCTGACTTCAGGAAGTCTGCTTTTTAAAAATGTTCTTGATTAGTTTACTAGGAAGGTTGTAAAAATAAAACAATTCCTGAGTTCCTGTAGACATTGAAGAATGCAGGCAAAGAATAATAGAATCATAGAATAAGGATTGGAAGAGTCCACATAGGCCATCTAGTCCAACCCTCTTGCCAAGCCGGAAAATTGCAAAGTATCCCTTGGACTCACCATAAATTTGAAACCACTTGAAGACGCACACAGACGAGGAAGGAAGCATGTGAGCCCTGTCTGTTTCCAGCCCTGTTGGTCTTATAAGATTGATTCTGAAGGACAGAGCTTCCTTACCCTTTACGTTTTGTTTCTTCCTAAACGGGGAAACAGATTCACCCTTTTGGTAGCCCAGCCAAGTCTTTAAAATAGCGGAGACATTGCCCAGGAGACGAGGGTTTTCACTGAATGAATAAATAGATGTGCTGACCATGGGCAAATCACACTTTTTTGGCTTTACAGGAAGACAAAATCAAACCCTCTAAACAAATATTATGAAGAACCCCCCCCCCCCCCCGGGTTAGGTTTGCTTTAAGAGTTGTCATAAGATGAAAACACGCAACAATAAAATGTAGTCTAAAAACAATGTTTCTTTTGCCAGTATCCTTTCACTTCACCCCCACTTGAAACAAGGGTGTTTTTCCTTACCAGGCCTCATAACGCTCAAAATTCCTCCTTGATCAGACTGATTTTTTTAATATAAAAAGATATATAAAAAGTTTTTAGTACATTTGCATCCACTTAAAATAGCTTATTAAATTATTTTTTTGCATTTTCTTTTGAGATAGTTTATCTGCACATTGCTAGCTGCTTTAAAAGTGAATAGCGATGTTTCAAGCCACTCTTTACACACATACATATTTGGTCTAGTATTATTCGTTCATGAGAGTGTTTCAGGAAGCTGAGCAACACGTCTTCAACCTTCAGGAAGCCATTCTGTTGCAGCTATAAGTGAAGTGAAGCTCTGAAGAAGAGTAGTGATGTGTTTTCCAAGTTGATGAATGAGTCAGTACCCTGACCTTTATAAAAATATTAGGAATTGAAGTTGGTTGGAAAATGTGCACCACAGACCTTAAACCTTTTGTTCCAGTCCTCAAATTTTCTAAAAGGTTCTTTTTTTTGTAAGAGATTTGAAGGCTTTGGCCTTTATTGTACTACCATAGGACCCTGAGATATTATTTAGAGAAGAAGCTCCACTGTACTGTACAGAAATATCCTTAATCAGCATTGGAGAAGAATGTGGTTGAAATATCTTGGAAAGTCATTTTTAAATGTAGCAAAAAGCACATTAATCAAAATAGGACCTTAAAGCCCATGGCAGTGGCATGTGCAGTGAAAGTAGGAACATTAGGAAGAACTTCCTAACTGTAAGAGCTGTTCAGCAGTGAAACTCTCTGCCCCAGAGTGTGGTGGAAGCTTCTTCTTTGGAGGCTTTTAAACAGAGGCTGAATGGCCATCTGTCGGGGGGTACTCTGAATGTGATTTTCCTGCTTCTTGGCAGGGGGTTGGACTGGCTGGCCCACAAGGTCTCTTCCAACTCTATGATTCCTCCTCCTCTATTATGTATTACATCAAAGCAGCTTGGAAAATTCCATCGGTTCAAAGTTAGCTCCAGTTAATGCAGCTGCTGGCCAGCTGCAAAGAGTTACGTGCTGCTTTATTCATGGAAAGGGCAACTATCATCATCCCTGCCCCATGGCTACAATTACTTATGTCAGTCTTCCCATCAACATTGGCACTCATATGCAAAAGAAAAAATACGACATTTGAAATCATAGGTATAGTTTTTGGACATCTCCATCAACTTACGTTAAGGAGCAATTTGAGGGAAGATCTTTCTGATTGTTGCCATTGTCCATTAAGTTGATTGGCTCCTAGACTAGGGCTAGAAATTATGTGGCCCTCCGATGATAGTGGACTGCAACTCCCACCATCTTTCCCAGGAGCCCTAGCCAGCATAGCCTGTAGTGAGGAATGTGAGAGTTAGAGCAGTGGTTCTCAACCTGTGGGTGCACAGGTGTTTTGCCCTACAACTCCCAGAAATCCCAGCCAATTTACCAGCTGTTGGGATTTCTGAGAGTTGAAGGCCAAAACATCTGGAGGCCCACAGGTTGAGAACCACTGAGTTAGAGTCTATTACACCCTGGATGCTCCCACCTCTGTTCTTTATGTTTTTATCTTATGATTTTAGCAAATATGCACAAGGAAAACAGAGCCCTTATTTCCACAATACCTGAGTCTGCATGGAGAACTGCCTTGGGGATAATGACCGGTAGAATCTAAATAATTCATCTGAAACAGTTGTACTGCAGCAGATTACTGATGGTCAGAGTTCAGCTTTGTTTCTGTTCTCCAGTGGGACCATAGCTGCAACTATAATAAACTGGAAGTTTTTTCAAAATGTACATTTATTGCCAGCATCATGTAGCTTAGGAAGTTTCTCTTTTCTTTGGAAGTCATGGGTGTTCTTCAATCCGATTGTTGGCAAGAGCTGCTGGGAAGTAGCTGTTCGTAACAGCGTAAGGGAGATTATCATGTACAGTCTCTGGTTGCGGAGAATGTATGAGTTCTTTGAATGCTGCCTACAAAAACAGACAGGTGTCAGCCCTGGCCTTACAATTATTTATGTTCCTTTTCTAGCTTATAACCAGACATGACACAGTATCTAGCAGCATAGTATTTCTTTTTATCGAATCATGCAACATTATAATTATTCCCCGAATTTTCTTGTGTCCCTATTTCCTCCTTTTTTCCTCTTGTGTCATATCTTGTTTTAAATGCTGATTTGTTTTTATTGCTGTATAAACTACTCTCAAAGCATTTCCAGGTGTGGAACTGGGTATAAATCCTTTAAATAAATAAAATCAAACTGTTTGTGCCTATAAATATTGGTCTTATTACAATTCTTGTGGTGAACAAACATGTGATCTGCATTTCCTATTCTGTCCAGTCTGTGTCTTAGCTTTTTTGTTGGTAGCTTTTTAGAAGTTCAGTGAGCACTGCAAATCGCCTGAAGAGTGGAAAATTCCCTTGTCACATGGATAGTCTTATCAGCAGCAACCAGATGGAGCTCAGAGCTTGAACATTATCAATGTTAAATTGCTTTTTTTCCTGAAGTAGGAGAGGATTAAAGCATTCCTTCAAAAATTGGCGACATAAGCTGCAGACTTAGGGATATTAATATTTTGAAATGTTACTATTTTAGTAATGTGTGAATATATTTAACAAACATTCTACACAAACAGCTTTTTTCTGACGGATGAAGCTAAAATCAGCACAAAATACTGCATTTTGAATGAAATCCTTCCCTCTGTGTTCTTTTGACTAGCTATAGTCCACCTTGTGCCACAATTTAATGACTTCATATAGGACACCTAAAGTGTTCAGGTGATGGGCTGTGTGTTGTCATTAAGGAAGAAAACATAACAAATCAGTTAGACTGTACCATGTATACACTGGTGTTTTGGGGACAGTCGTATGTCTGCTAAGTTTTTCAGTTGACATGGAAAATACAGATGGTTTCAAATTGTAACATATTAGAAATACTGAAAAACATTCATATTTCTGGGTTGCTGTGAGGTTTCCGGGCTGAATGCCATGTTCCAGAAGCATTCTCTCCTGACATTTCACCCACATCTACAGCAGTCATCTCAGAGGTTGTGAGGTCTGTTGGAAACTAGGCAAGTGAGGTTTATATATCTGGAATGTTCAGGGTGGGAGAAAGAACTCTTGTCTGCCTGAGACAAGCGTGAATGTTGCAATTGCCCACCTTAATTAGCATTGAATAGCCTTGCATTTCAAAGCCTGGCTGCTTCCTGCCTGGGGGAATAATTTGCTGGGAGGTGTAATTGGCCCCGATTGTTTCTTCTCTGCAATTCCCCTGTCTTCTGAGTGCTGTTCTTTATTTACTGTCCTTCTTTTAGAGTTTTTTTAAATACTGGTAACCAGATTTTTTTCATTTTCATGGTTTCTTCCTTTTTGTAGAAATTGTCCACATGTTTGTGGATTTCAATGTGTAGTCTGATATGGTGGTTGTTAGAGTGGTCCAACATTTCTGTGTTCTCAAATAATATGCTATGTCCAGGTCGATTAAACAAGTGTTCTGCTATGGCTGACTTCTCTGGTTGTGTTAGTTAGCCATAGATGTGGACAAAATGTCAGGAGAACATGGCCATTCAGCCCGGAAAACTCACAGCAACCCAGTGATTCTGGCCATGAAAGCCTTCAACAACACATTCATATTTCTCTCGCTTCATGGGGAAGGGCAGGTGAACATTCTGAGTTGAACATTCTCCTCAGAATGTAATGTCTACCAGTCCCTAACCAAGGCTTTTTCATATATAAATTATGTATGTACAGATATGCAGATATTTTACTGCAGCTTCATTCGCAATGTATGGTAAATTACTTTTTGCAGTATGCATATATTTCTCTGCTACTAGATTCAGTTGAAGTATTTTTGCATAAAATAAACCTTGCTCTCAACTAAATTTACTTGTTGAAAGCCTTTCTTTAAAAAAAGAAGAAGAAGAGAAATGTGAATAATGCAGCAGACCTACCTGAGATGAACTTAACCTGCAGGAACTGTACTGCTTCTTTAGAATTTATAGATAATCTATTGATAGAATATTACTTTTTTAAAAATTTAGGACGAACTTGGAACTCGAACTGGTTCATCGTGGAGGCAATCTATGTCTTGGAGGTGCAAGTACAGCTGTAAAGAGATCATGTTTGAGTATGTATTTTATAATTCATTACAATCTGTTTGACCAAAAAAAAAGGTCAGATTCAGAATACTTTTAAAGTTATTTTTCAATGTTATAGTAATTTGAGTGATTTACAAGATCAAGTTTAAAACAGCCTATATAGAAAATACATAGATTTCTAGTTTTATCCATGAGTTATTTGACTTATAAGAATTGCATGCAATGTTTTCCTGATCTGGAGTTTGTGATCTTTATTTTGGGCAAGAAAGCTTTTCATGGTTGCGTAAATGCAGTCAGTCTCATTCAAAATATTATTTGACACATAGTCATTAGAGGGAGCAAATTCTATGTTGTATTTGATTTGTAGTTTCAAACCTGCTTTTGAACTTTGTAGGGTAGACAGAGGACAACTGGTCACTCTTAGGTGAATGCTGCAGCACTGGGCAGGAAGTGCCCTTGTCTTGTTTGCTTTCTTTCCCCTCTTGCTGAAGTATGTTAGAAGCAAACAGATCATACTCGGTTATGTTCTGCCTAGAGATGGGAAGGCCTGGAAAAAAAACCCTGGAAAATTTCGGGGGGAAAGGCAGGTTTTTTTTTTCTGTGCCCCTCCCTCTAATTTTTCAGGCTTCCCTTCTCTAGTTCTGCCACATATCTTATTTTTTATTTTTTTTGCTTGTGATAGGTGGGGGCTGGGACGGGATAAACTTGCAGTACTGCATTAGAAAGAATTAAATGTATACACTTTTTATTTGCCTGAGGCTGTAAACAGGAAACTAAAATGGATATTAAGTATTGGCGGTCTTCTTGGCCTTTAAAATTATGCAAAGGGAGTGCATCATACTTTGCTGCAGCACACCCAGTTTTTATCCTGCCTAAAAGAGACTTTAGTGAGATTGTTACTGGGGGGAAAACCTCAATGAATTCCCTTGTTGTAGAGAATTATCAGTGCCTAATATTTTATTCTTGTACAAAGTTCTAAAGTGTGTGAAATACTTCTAGCTCCACATGTTTCTGGGTGAAATTATTATCTGTCAGTTGTAATCTGTCTTCAGGCCTGGCTAAGGGACAGAAACCACTTTGGTTGTCTTGGTGGAATTGGACATCATGTGCATCCCTATGCATGTACCTCTCAGCAGCTCTTTATACCATTGATCATTATATCCTGGGTCACCTCTCCAGGATGGAACTTGGAAGTACTGTTTTACAGTTCTTCTAGCCCTTCTTGGAGGAGAGAATGCAAAAGGTGCCACTCTTGAGTTTATGGTTTTTAAATCCCTAGGGCTTGGTTTTGTCCCCCATGATGTTCAATATATACATGAATGATGGGAGAGGTTATTTGGAGTTTGGGAGTTGTATGCTAATGAGACCTAATTCCATTTCTCCTTTCAATCTGATTCCAAGGAGGCTGTCTTGATACTAAACTAGTTTCTGCTGTCAGCAATGAACTGGATGAGAGTGAACAAATTGAAGCTTAAGCTATAAGATAGAGGCCAGTAGATAAGACAGAGGTCAGTTGATCAGTTGAAGAGGAATTTAGCTTGTTCAGGTTGTAGCTTGGCTATAGTCCCAAGCTCAGCTCAGAGCTTGGATTCTCATACTTTGATTGGGGCCAGGAGTATATTTGCAAGTTTCACCTTAGTGACTGTTCTTGAAGCTGTCAGATGGCCCATGTGGTCTCTTCCAACTCTGTGATTCTAAGACAGCATATTAAGGTATCTGTTTAAGACCTGGGTGAGTAATAAGAAAATTGGTGCAGGGATTATTTCCCCAAAGATGTTCTCTTTTCTAAAACATTGAAATGCCCCGAGTTTTGAAAATTTTCATTTTTGAATGGCGATTAAGACAAGTATTCATATACATTATTTCTTGCTGGCTTTTTCTTGCGCAAAGGATTTCCAAACACATGAATTGTTTTATTTTAATTAATTGAACAGATAGCTAAAATTCAGCTTGATAAATTCACACTCTCAACATTTTAAAGCTAAAAACGGGGTTTGGTTTTCTGCCTCTCTAAAATTCTAACCCAAGCTTTACATTTAGATCCATAAGAGATGTCTTTTAATTTACTTGTGTAAAGTAAGTTTTGGAGCCCCCGGTGGCACAGTGGGTTAAAGCGCTGAGCTGCCGAACTTGCAGACTGAAAGGTCGCAGGTTCGAATCTGGGGAGTGAGGTAAGCTCCTGCTGTTAGGTCCAGCTTCTGCCAACCTAGGAGTTCGAAAACATGCAAATGTGAGTAGATCAATAGGTACTTCTCCGGGTGGGAAGGTAACAGCGCTCCATGCAGTCATGCCAGCCACATGACCTTGGAGGTGTCTACAGACAACGCTGGCTCTTCGGCGTAGAAATAGAGATGAGCACCAACCCTTAGAGTCAGACACGACTGGACTTAATGTCAGGGAAAAACCTTTACCTTAAAGTAAGTTTGATTCTCTTCCAACATGTTTCTGTTCAGTATAATTGTTACATTGGCAAATGAGGATGTAGGAGCAAACCAATCAAGTGCTGTTTAGTAGATTGCACTAAGAGAGTAGCTATGCACTGTGAAGTAAAAATTAGGAATGACAAATGTTGCGCTTGTGCTGGTGACTGAGTCATTCAAGAAGCAAGAGTGAAATCCAAGCATCTAAGTGATTCCTTTTACAACAGGGTGGGATTTGTATGTCAGTCCAAATGTTGCTATACTGCAAATCTATGGGAGCCCTAAAGAGTGGAGGAATCATGGAAGTTGCACCTCAAAATACCTGCAGGACCACATAATTTTTATAAACAGTATACAGCACATAGAACACGAATGTTCCCACAGTATATAATCTTCAAAATATTTTAATGGTATCAGAGAATTCGGAAAAGAAGAGTATTTGTCATCTGAAGAGGGAGGGGGCACAGGGGTATTTTTGGACTTCTGATTAGTCTTGGGTGTTCAAGACAATCATTGTCAGATGCATCTTTGCTTAGCTTCAGTTAATGTACAACAATTTCCTTGAAAATTCGTATTTGTAGTGGCACCTGTTTGTTGTTGTTTTAAAGTTGTTTCTGATTCATGGTTACCCTTTCGCATGTTTGTCTTAACAAGATTTCTTCAGAGAAAGTTTGCCTTTGCCTTCCTTTGAGGCTGAGGGAATGTGATTTCTTTGTGATCTTCCATGACTGAACGGGAATTCAGTTGTAGTCCATTGCTTAACCCACTACACTATGTTGGCTCTCACTTCCTGTTTATACTACTGTAATGTGTTATGTATGGAACTGCTTTTGAAGACTATTTGGAAAATTGAAGTGTGCATGAAAAATGCTGCAACCAGCATTCCAACAGACTATTACAATCAGTTCCCAAGTTACGAACAAGATCGGTTCTGTAGATTCTGTAAGTTTGTTCTTCAGTTGAATTTGTATAGAAGTTGGAACAGGTACTTTTTAAAAGTGTAACTTCAGCCTTATATATTGAAAGGTTAACAACCCTGTGGTGTTTGTTTTGCTGTCTATGCCCCCACTCCCATTCAGAAGATTTCACATCACTTTCTGTCCCTGTGAGAAAAATGTTGCTTGTTGTGGAAACAATAATTGGTGAGAAAGCTATTGGTGAGAAAGATACTATTGAACTGAGCATGACATGCTGTTGAGTAGACATATTTGTCACCAGCTTATAAATGGCATATGTATAGGTGGGATCTACTAGTAAGGAAAATGCTTATTGATGTTTTTTTCTATCCACAATAGTCAATTTTACTTTTTAAAAATGTTAGTTGTCGAAAGTGGAGAAACTGTGATTTAGCTCTTGTTCAGATAATTACACATTACAGATATGTTTGCTTCTTGAAATCACAGTCAACTATATTCCCCAAGTAGTAGTTTACATTCATCCATCCCCCCCCCCCCCCGCACATAAAAACACATGGAAAATCATCCAAATACTGGAAGTGAAAACTGGAGGTACTGTATGTCACTATCATTTGCTGAGAATTCTAGCATGCAAGTAGAGGAAAAAAGGCAGTGTCTCTAAGGTGTGTATACATACTAAGCGTTGTTTTGGCATTACATCTAAATGAGAACCAAAGATAGTATCCAGCTATGTTTTCTATGTTCGTAGAAGATTCTGTGATCCCATGGCAGTCTCTACTAGGAGAACAGATGGACTATTTACCCATCAATATGAGGAAGGTCTCAGAAGTCCCAGAAGGTCTGGATCTGGTGATCTACATGGTGCCTCTCTTACGACCAAGGGGAAAAGTACAAGCATTTTCATAGAAACAAAAAGAAATGAGCATTTCCCCCCTTAATGTCTGGGAAAAATGCCTATAGGAAAAGGCTTTTAGTAAAATGCAATTTTCTGCTATAATCTTTTGCCAAGAGAAACGGGGACTTGTTTTGCCCTCATTCACTCTGTCTTGTTCAGAAAACAGGTGACAGCAATCGGTTCCAATGTCATCTGTGCCTTCCATTATTTCAGAAACCCCAGGAGCTAATTGCAACCCTCAAGCTCTGCTTGAATCAGCTGATTTCAGCATGAGACAGTTTTGGCCTCCCAAGTGCCTATGCATAATTGTCTACTTGGGGAAAATAAATTAATTCCTTCTGTGAGTTATATAAATATAGCCTTTCCAGGATTCTTGTTCTGGCAGCAGCAGCAGCATTATGAACAAAAGTACAGAGATATGGGGTTAGCAGTTAAAACGTGACAAAGAGTGGATTTTCATTTTTCAGAAGAAATAAATAGGACCTATTTAGTGCATTGGAAAAATCAATGTTTTGGACAAGCAGTGATGGTATCTGATATTATTCAATAGTCAATAAATACAAGAAAGAATGCGATTTTTATATATTCACCCTTAAAATTGCATCAAAACATATATAATTCTACTACAGATTTAAGTGCAGATAAGCATATCAGAATAAACTGAACACATTGCACGGGTCCCAGACATGGCAGCTGATTGAAGGAACAATAGCCTGATAATTAATAGGTAGGAAATACAAAAAAGAAAGAGTCCTTTATCTGGATATTTATTAATTGATCTCAGTCTGTGTTAATCATTTATGTAATTCTTTCTACGTCATGCTAGATCTGCAAATCTACGGGAAAAGTATTCGTAAGCAGTGATATTTCATTTAGTTCTAAACTGTTCTAAACTTCTAAGCTGTTTTAAACTGGTTCATGCTAATCACAGGAATCCCAAGTGGAATATTTGTATTTTAACTTCACTGAAATGCAGCTGCTTCTATATTAAGATGTTTGACATACTATATTATATACATCAAATAATACTGTTTAATAGAGTTGCTGTGAGGATGCCTGCCATAGATGCAGGCAAAACGTCAGGAGAGAATGCTTCTGGAACATGGCCATACAGCCCGGAAACCTCACAGCAACTCGGTGATTCCGGCCATGAAAGCCTTTGACAATACATATTGTTTAATTGTTTTTGGAGATTGAGGATAAGTCTTTGTGACGGGCTTTGTATTAGCAGGGAATCAGATCTTCAAAGAGGAGATCCCAAGCCAGACGATGCACCAGGTGTTGTGGGTCATTTCTCTGAAGTAGTTAGCGGGGACAGATTTTTGTTTAAAAGGGTGGTGTCTATATATGTTGCCTCCTGAGTGAGTGTAAAAACTGTGGTTCTCTCTGGGATCAAAGCATTATAGAGAAAAAGTTACCTGGCATTTCTGGAGAGGCCCTTCTCATCTGCAAAAATCCTCTGTAGCAAGATGTTAAGCACCACATCTCAAGGAATAATTACCTTATAGTGGAAATCTGTTTTACAATGAACTTCAGTAGAGATATGATTACATCCATATTATCTAAATTACTTAATATACTGTAAATATAAACTGTTTTCGTTGGTAGGATTCTTCACACGCAGCATTGAATTTTGCCGGAGTCTGTAAGCCACCTTGAGTCCCCTGTGGGGTTAGAAAGGCAGGGTATATAATAAATAAACAAATAAATAAATAGATTAATATCTATCAATAATACTATCCAGTAGATCAGTGGTTCTTAAAGTGTGCTCTGCAGAGCCCTTGGGGCTCTACGAAGCATACTGTGGGATTCCATGTTTCCCTCCTGTTTTCTGCTCCTCCCCCTCCCCGCCTCCCTTGTCCCCAAAAGCCTTTTTTCCTTGTCTCCTTCGCCCGCAAAACCCTATTTTCCTCCCACCACTCCATGCTTTTCCTCCATGGTAGAAGGGAGTTGAACAGGATGGCCCCTGGGGATTATGCTATAGTAATAATAATAATAATAATAATTATTATTATTATTAGTAGTAGTAGTCATGAGTAACAAATAGGAGAAGTACAGTTATGTAGGCCAGAGCCTTCCAAATGATGTGTTGTGACACTTTAGTGTGTCGGCTACAGTGTATAGGTATGTTATGTGAAGGTAACAAAAATGACAAATATCTTGGAAATGTATATTATCTTACCAATAATACATTTTAAAAATATAAATGAAAGGTTTTCATGAGATATGTTGTGTCACCATACATTTTCTTAATACAATTGATGTGTGTCTGTATAAGGGGTTGGTTTAACACCCAGTTTGCTAGTAAAAAAATGAATTACTGAGTCACAAAATGATGCATGTCTAGAAAAGGTGTGTCACCAGCATTAAATATTTGGAAAGTTCTGATATACACAGATAGAAATGTAAATATATGGAATATTGTAATTTTGGCCAAATGTATTAACCTACCAGATGGTTTCCTGTGTTTTCACCCTCAGATCAGCTGTTCCATGTATTGGCAATGCACATGCGACTCTATAGCATTGATTCTGCATTCAACCCATGGAAAAAACTTACACAATTGGCCCTTGATGAAAATTTGCAGTAAGTATACTTTTTGACCATGTGTTTATTTATATTTACTTAAAGGCATTTTGTAGACAATAGCCAATAAACGACATATACAACCAAATTAAAACAGACTAGTAATAAAAATTACACATTGCAAACTTTCAGCGTCAGAAATAGTTAACACAGTATTCAAGGAAGTTGAAGTAAGTCCATGACAATGGCAGTAAATCAGAACTAAAATGAGACAAAGTTTGAAATAATTCAGGTTACTGCATAGCTATTGGCAAACATTGATCAAGGGGACTGGTGGAAGCATGAAAATGCAAACAAACAAACAAACAAACAAAACCAATTAAGCGTATTCTCTTTTGTGCAGCACAATTAAGTGCTTGCTCGGTCAATGTTAAGTCCTATCTTACTCATTTTGACATGTGGGCAAAAATTTCTGAATATTTATATATAATCACAGTTGCCAGCTGATAATTTCAACATTTTGAAGAAATGCTATTTCACCACTTTTTGTCAGATTAAAAATAAACATTTTGTCATTGTCTTTGAGTACAATGTAATATAAAGATGTACATTTTTTATTCAGATATGATTTATTTCAATTTACATTTTGCTTTTTCACTATCAGACATCACATTAGTTTGTTATTAACGGCTCCTGTTGCAGCTGCACTTATCGGTCTCGCTCATGTGCCTTGAAGGGATTAGCAGGACAGATCATTTCCATATTT
Source organism: Anolis apletophallus (assembly GCA_030556195.1). Taxonomy (NCBI): domain Eukaryota; kingdom Metazoa; phylum Chordata; class Lepidosauria; order Squamata; family Anolidae; genus Anolis; species Anolis apletophallus. The sequence continues at coordinate 155,566,608 of JARBWK010000002.1, forward strand.
AAACAGACTTTATAAATGGTAGTTTTCAGTCCATGATGAAGAATTTGCTTAGGTTTTTAATAAATGACAGAGCAGTTTTAAGTGCTTGATGTAGCTAAAGAAGCTTATCTAAACCTTGGCATTTTATGTAATATTACTTTTTCAGTTCTAGCAGAAGGAAGCAAATGTAGCCAAACGATTCACTGTTCCCTCAAGTCTTGTATTTTTGTAATGATGCCAGGTGTTTTCATATGCCGTATAAACTGAAACATTTAATAGAATGCGGAAAAATTAACATTCAATTCTTTGCCCAGTAAAATGGATTTTAAAAATATGTTAGAGAAGAAAATAAGATTTGAAATAAAAGATATTTCAGTAAACATTTTAACATCTTTTCTTCATTTGAAAATTAAGAACTCAATTTTAAACTTCATCCAAGATACAGTATTTTAAGCCACCCTAGAGTCACATTTTCTTACAGAAAATATATGACGTGGGCACTGTACTACATTGCTGTCTGAACATTTTAAAATGGTGTTTCCATTTGCCATATATAGGGGGTTTTTTGCAGACAAAAATGTTAGTATTTTTAATCACAAAACTGTGGTTATAATTTTTTGCACAGAAAAAGAAACAAGATCAGTTGGTTACTCAAAAATAAACAGTTCCTGTCATATGAACATGCCCTTTCTGGTCATGAAGATATGGGTATTGTGGTATACCTTTAATTCTGCAGCCTCAAACATTTTATTGGACATGGGATATTCCTGTAGACAAGTGACAATTCTCTTTGTTTTGCTTAAGGGATTAATAAAAATATAATTTTAGGTGTTGTAGCTTATTACAATACATTGAAAAGGAGGGTTTATATCTTGTAAAAGAAATATCAGAAAGCATGTATTGAACATCTTAAAAGTAGTGACCTGGGCATTAAATTAATGTTTTGTCCACAGCAGTTTTGACTATTTAAGAAGCAAGCCACTTTGAAAACCAAACACTGGCATACTTCTTTGATGACAGTGTTTCTTTGACAAGTAATTAAACTGTGGTTGCACTTTATGGTTGCGCATCTGTGTGTCTGTTGATCAAAATTTTGCGTTATTTGTTTAAAACCTTTAAATCTCCAGAGAAGAAGAATTGACAAACATATTTGACAGACTTTGAGATAATGATCTTCATTCTCCCCCTCTCCCCCCCCCCCTTTCAAAAACTTTCTCTGGTATGTCTTGTTTTGCTTTGTTTTAAATTTGGAACCCCGATACTGAGGTCTCTTTTTTATGAGACCCAACTTGGAGGACAAGGGGGATAAAAAGATATATATATATATATATTTACAACGATGAAAAACGTTTTTTCAAAGCAGTTCCTGTGTCGTACATAGATTCCCCTTGTAAGCATTGTGGGTTTTTTCCAAATTGATAATTGTAACAACCAGTTATCCATATTATAGTGACAGCATTTAGTTGAAGTGGCCAATTTCTTTATAAAAAGATATCTTGTCATGTAAACTTTAATATTTAAAATGGCACAAATTCCTGATCTGGCCCCATCAATCTAACAGAAACCCCACAATTAGCCAATTGACTATGTGAGAATTAGTCTTGTTCAGATGGCAATAAAATGTTGAAATGCGTAGCCACTAACTACATACCTGATAGCAATAGTTGTAGCACAAAATAACTGTTAAGGAGACTGTAAATCAAATAGGTATTCTTGTGTGGTTTTATTTTAAAATTCATTTTAAATTTGATTTTTGCAATTTTTCACTGAACCCCTAGGATGCCTTTGTGGAATCCTAGGGTTCCATGGGACACAGTTGGAATACTGTGGGCCATGGAGATGAAGATGCGAAGGAGTCCGCAGACAACAGAGATGTTGTGGAGACCTCTGGACTGGATTGGCTTTGGACTCCCAGAAGTCCTCTAACAGCTGGTAGACTGGCTGGGACTTCTGAGAGTTGTAGGCCAAAATACCTGGGGACCCACAGGTTGACCACTGACTTAGAGCTACACAATATTTTTAAAATCTTACAGCAGAATTGGATTACTATGAGAAATACAAGGATTTTCATAATTTTTTTCAGGATGAGTAATGAAGAGCAGCCAGAGGTCCCAGTGCTTTATCGAGATGTCTCATCCCTTCTGCTTATCCAGATTTTAACCATGCCACAGCCATTGCGCAAAGGTATGCCTCACAAAATGCATGTATAATAAGCAAGTGACAGTGATCCCTCCCCTGTTCCAGCTTTTCAAAATCACAGCAAATAAAGCTTGTTTGCATGGCTACATGTGCTTGAACAATGAATTTGTGGTGATGGTGGTTTGACAGGCTTATCTGTGTCTTCTTTTATCAGATAACAATACAGTAAAACCACAAGGGCTGAGAATGGGTATTACATTCCCTGAGTTATGGGGAAGGAGGGAGGTCCTTCTGTTTGACCTTCATTTGTTTGCTGTAGCGGGACCGCTTAATATTTCACATGGAACTGTGAATGCCTAAGGGTGAAAGTGAATAATTTATTTTAATTTAACTGCACAAATTGTGGCAATTGTGTCACACACGACAAAGATAATTGCTATAACACAGTATCAGTAATGGTTATAATGTATGAATTTGAACACGTTCCTGGAATCCCAAGACATTTTTGAAGCAGAAATGATTTAGTGCTACTTATTTTGCTAGCTTTAAAGCTTTTAATATTATGATTCATATGCACATTTCAGATGTATGACTTCTTTTTCACTGCCAATCTTCATTTGCACACATTTTGCTAAAGGGTTATTATAAGCATTGTAACTTGCCATCCCCTTTTTAAAAAAACCATATTTATAACATGTATTGACCAGCTAATGACCTCAGCTGTGATTTTTTAGTTCGGGTGCTCCATTAAAAGGCATAATCAGTTATGCCAGGAGCCTTTTGTCCTGTGGATGCATAAAGATGAGAATTTTTAAGGTGAAGAATACATTCAGAACCCAATTGATTTGAGCATTTGAACAGTTCAAATGTGTCTAAAATCATTTAATATGACAGCTTCTTGGAGATTCCGATGTTCTCCATTTGAAGGTCCTACTATTCCAATCCCAGTTCTTAATTTCCAGTTATCTTTTACTTCCTAATCTTTTTTCTCCTAAGATGTTTTTATAGCCAGTGACAAAAATTGTTAAGAAAATATAGATGGATAGTCCTAGGAGTTTCTTTCAGGGAATTGAATTAAATATCATTATTTCATGGTGAGTAAGTGAATTAAAACTAATTCAATAAAACCCCTGTCTCATATCCATTATTGCCAAATTTATGTAGGGTTTGGTTGTTTAGCTGCTCCCTACATATGTAGGGTTTGGTTGTTTAGCTACTAGGAGCCCCCAGTGGTGCAATGGGTTAAAACCTTGTGCCGATAGGACTATTTACTGCTGAATGAAAGGTCGGTGGTTTGAATCTGGGGAGCAGGGGGAGCTCTCGTCTGTCAACTCCAGCTTCTCATGCGGGGACATGAGAGAAGCCTCCCACAGGATGGCAAAACATCCAGGAGTCCCCTGGGCAATGTCCTTGCAGATGGCCAATTCTCTCACACCAGAAGCAACTTGCAATTTCTCAAGTCACTCCTGCCACAGAAAAGTTTAACTACTCTTACTTTATAATAAATATTTTTGCATCATTGCTGTTGCCCCCAGTTATCTTTGTGCTGTCACATGATATGTTTGAATGTATCAACACAACTTGACTGCCTCCTTCCCATTGCTAGCAAAATTTAAGATTTCTGATCAAATGCAGGTGTGTTTCTGGGGCTAGAAGACATCAGATTCATACCTCTGGTAATTTTGTTCTCCTGGAATTTAATCTGGCAGATTGATATTTTGACCCAAAGTCCTTTTGTTTTAAAGGATATCTAGATGGTATTATTTGAGGAAATTAGCACTTAATAAGAAGTGTGCTGGTCTTTTGCCCTTCAAGCCAGCTCCTGGGAATTGTATTAACTACCTTATTAACTCTTGAATGGCCTTGGTTATCTATTTCAATCCAATATCGATTAAGGCAAAGTAAATGCCATTATACTGTTCAGTCTCTTCTTTCTGAGAGGAAAAATTGATTGGAAGCCACCTCAAAAGAGAGAACACAAATTAACTCTGATTGTAGAGAAACACCTTTCTAGAGGTCAGTCCAGTTGGAGTCGGTTGCTTCATCCATATAAAAATGGAGGACTTAAAGGGCGAGAGGTCACAAAAAATCTTTGTGTTGCATAGAACTGCTGTACAACCTAAAGGATTATCACTGAGTTGAAAGTTGTTGATATTGCTAAAGTATGGGCAGAATGGATACGTGCTTAAAATGCAAAAGAGATTTTCACCTCACTGTGCATTGCAGTTGCAGAATAATGCTAGTTTGTCATCATTTTGATGCTGAGTTTGCATTGATCTCCAGAAGAAAACCAAAACAAGACAGAATTTGTCCCAGAAAAAGAAACTTGTGTTCCTAAAGCATGCTTATGTTTAACTGGGGAATGGCTAGGAGCCCACATTAACCTACCCCTGGTCCATTATGGAAAGAATGGTTCATGTGCCATTATACACATGCCTCCTATTCACTTTTTTTACAAAGTAAATTGAAATTAATGCATGTACAGTAGAGTGCATCAGCCTCACATCTTTAGTTCTCTCATTTTCCTCATATGGAAAATGTTAAGTGTACACAGGATAATTTCCCCTATTTATGGGTGTTCCCCAATTACTGGGAAGGTTAAAAAAAGTCAGGGCCCCAGTCCAATGCACAAATGGGTAAGGAGACTCCCATTCAATGTCCTTCCAGTCAGAGCAATAAAACTGAAAACAGAGAGGTGAAAAGCTAGCATCCTTCCCTCTACATGGATTTATTCAACACTCTCTGTAAAAAATGATCATAATCTATTTTTTTAAAAAACAAACATCAGGAGTTGTTCTATTATTTTATTCATCAACAAGCCCTCATATTGATTGCTGTGAGTTTTCCGGGCTGTATTACCATGTTCCAGAAACATTCTCTCCTGACGTTTTGCCGACATCTATGCCAGGCATCCTCAGAGGTTGTGAGGTCTGTTGGAAACTAGGCAAGTGCTATTCAATGCTCATCAAGGTGGCCAACTGCGACATTCACACCTTCCTCAAGCAGACAAGAGTTCTTTCTCCCACCCTGGACTTTCCACAGATATATAAACCCCACTTGCCTAGTTTCCAACAGACCTCATAAACTCTGAGGATGCCTGCCATTGATGTGGGTGAGACATCAGGAGAGAATGCTTCTGGAACATGGTCATACAGCCTGGAAAACTTATAGCAACACAGTGATTCCAGCCATGAAAGCCTTTGACAACACAAACCCTCATATGTTCACCCAGCTTCAAGAAATATGTTAACTACTTTATACAAATTCATAGAAGGGCTCACATAATAAGAGTACCTAGAAAACAAACTGAGGGAGCAAGTAGGAAAGCAGGATTTACTAGTTTGGAGAAAGGAAGGATGGCAGAGCTCTGTGTGTGATCATCCACACCTCCAAATTCATATATTAATTGTTAATATTAAACCACAAAAAGAAAATACTAGTTTTAAAACAAATATTAGGTAGTCTCCAGATAGCAAAACTATTTTCAAAAGTTTCAATTTGGGCCTGGGTATACGTACAACAAAAACCATTTGGTTCATACCTGGAATTTTTGATTTTCAATGCAGATCTTTAAATATTCCCTGTGCTAGTCTAGTGTTCTATAACCTCTCTTTAGTAAACAAAGATTCACTGAAATATTGGCAGAGTAGCCATTTCCAGATTAAATTAAATAGCTGTTCTCTGTCCTACTTTGATTTAGCTCTTTCACTGAAGTTGCAGCCTTTGAGCACATGACATTTAGTTTGGTATTTAATGTCAGCCAGGCAAGTTTTGCTGAGATGTTATATTCTACATTTACTGACAGCAATATTTTTGAGTATTGATAATTTTGTTTCTGGGTGTTGTCAAAGGCTTTCACGGCTAGAATCACTGGGGTGTTGTGTGGTTTCCGGGCTGTATGGCCGTATTCTAACAGCATTTTCTCCTGATGTTTCACCTGCATCTATGGTTGGCACCCTCTGAAGATGCCAGCCATAGATGCAGGTGAAATGTCAGGAAGAAATGCTGCTGGAAGACGGCCATACAGCCTGGAAACCACACAGCACCCCAGTGATTCTAGCCGTGAAAACCTTTGACAATACAACATTTGTTTCTCAATAGAGTTACGGATATTCAATACATTTGTATGCACGTTTTTCTGTAGAGCTTCATTACTGCAATAAATACTTACAAAGTCTACAGTCTGTTGAGCTTAATTTTCATTTGGAAGATTAAGCATCTTGGTATTCAGAGCAAATGAGCCCACACTATTCGTTCTGTGGACTTCAGGTTTATTTAGACCTCCCAGCTAATGCCTCAGTTAAACCTGATAATTTTATTATGCAGAGTTCTGATTTTTTTCATTTTTAAAATATCTTTATTTGCTTCAGGTAATTTTTGAATTTGTGAATGTGGGATAGAGCAAAAAGGGGATTAGTCAGATGTCCAGTACTCACTCATTTTTTTCTCTAGGAGCCCTTGCTCTGACACTGCGAGAAATTTGACAAGATGAAGAGGGGAGACTCTGGTTCTCTCCCCATCTTGCAGTGCTGGCTACTTTGCTAAAAGGACAGAAAGTGTGTTGGCAGCTGGGGGAGACATCTGCTTTTTACAAGGGTCTTGTTTGAGTGGAGGCATAGGAGCCAGAGTCCTCCCCACTTCCCCTTCTTTGTTATCCCCTGTCAAATTTCCAACAGTGACGGAGCAAGGGCTCCTTAATTCAAAACCTAGGGGGCATTGGACATGTAACTAGCCCCTTAACCTTGAAGGTGGAATTGGGTGGTGAGTGGCAAAAACTTAGTTTTTGTAGTATTTCAGATTTTGGATTTCCAGATAAGGGAGGGTCAACCTGTACAATGTAGTGAATGTTTTGCATTGACTTGGAGTCTCTCATTTACCTCATCATAATGTGTGACTTACGTCGTGAAGATATCATTGTCCTTATGTATGTTTTAATTGCTTATAAAACATATTTTTGTATATTTGCTGTTTGGATTTTTTTTAGAAAAATGGTTTGTAAATTTGTAGAGTATAATGGGTTTATAAAAATGTAAGATTTAATCAACAATCTCTGAATCACCTTATCTGTTTTTGTACTTTTGCAGAACACTTTATCTGTATCACAAAGGTGCTGTTCACACTGTTGTATATACAAGCTCTTGTTGCACTTTCCGTTAAATGCAGCTCTGAAGAGAGAATAACTTGGATGAACTCAGGAGCTTTGAAAAAGGTTTGTTGATTTGTCAAAAACTGCAAATAAAATGCCAAAGATGCAGTTCTGTCTCCAGTTGTGCACAGTTAATCCTCTCGATTTCTCTGGAATATAGATGTGCACAGCATTATGCTGCATTGCAGCCTAAAGCTGTCTTTCTTTCTCTCACACATGTTCAGTTTTTTTTACAGTTCAGTTGAAATACAAGATCAGTCTTTATCAGAGGGAGAAACTGACCACCATCCTAGACCTCCTCTGTCCTTGGGGCAGTCAGCTGCATTTTTATTAGGCCACTCATTTAAGCTCTTCCTTCCCTTTTTTCATTGGAAAATGGAAATACTGAAAGGCTGAGTGAGCTGTGGCTATAAGGCCTGGATAATAGACTGGCCAAAACTGAACTCTATTGAGTGCTTTTTCTTTTTCAAGTCAGTTCTGCATGTGAGTGGGAGTCTTGCATTTTGAGGGAAACTACTTCAGGTACTCCCTTCACATCTCAGTAAATGAGAGACTTGTTGGGGAGAGCAGCCATATCTCTTTTGTTGCATTTCACATTTATTTGTTGTCTGTGTAGACATGGTGTGGTGTATTGATCTGAAGTCAGATGATGATGAATAGAATGGGTGACTGTGGGCAAGCTGCACTTTTTCAGCTTCAAACAAAGGCAAAGGCAGACTTCCTATGAGCAAAACTTGCCAAGAAAACCCGGTAATAGGTTCACCATAAGTTGGAAATTACTTGCATGCTTGCCTTATCACTTAGATCTGGACTGTGTTGCAGTACTCTTCACACATACTGGATAACAAATCTTGTTGGAGTAACTGATATTTCTGTTGAAACAATATTGTTAGAAGTAGGCTCCAAAATAAATCTTTATATAGTTATTTTTGGCCTGATCCTATTGTATTGCAACACTCCATCACCTCTCCCTCTTCTTAGGGAGGAACATTTAGAATTCTCAGCCAGAGTGCTCTCTGGCCTCACTAAACTACAAATCCCAGGATTTCACAAGATGCAATTACTACATGAAAATACAATATTTTTGTGATGTAATCTTTCTATATTCATATACAGATGCCTTGTGAAAGCCTTATAATAGCAAAATAAAAAGCATTTGCAGATCGTAAAACAGTTCTTCCCGTGTCCATGATAATGGCAACCTAGATATGGGAGAACAAAAACCCACTGGTTCCACAATGTAAAGGTCAAAACACAAGCGGGTATTCAGTGCAATAATTCAAGTCTTATTGTTTCAAAATCATTTATATCATATAGCAAATGTCTCTTACAGATAACATATAAAGGTTAGGCTAACGGTAGAGTCATAGTCCATATATCTGATATAATTAGCGGCTAAGTGCCTGTGTCTACTCACGACGAAAAACCCAGGATTTATATCAGATATATGGACTATGACTCTACCGTTATCCTAACCTTTATATGTTATCTGTAAGAGACATTTGCTATATGATATAGATGATTTTGAAACAATAAGACTTGAACATTGCACTGAATACCCGCTTGTGGACTCAGCTCCTTGTGTTTTAACCTAGATATGGGAAACATCTTGGGGCACAAATTATGGTAGATTACTGGTAATACAGATATAGATCTGAAATTGAGAGTGCCCCGAATGAACTACACTGCTGTTTGGATCTTGGTATATAGTATTTCCTTTAGATTTTGCAGTGAAACCCAGTCCACATTCACATAAAAAGCAAGGCAAGATGGTGGAGAATCTTGGCTTTTATCATTCACAAGTGATTGATTTCCCATCAAACAAGCATAGAATGCTTTATTAATTTGGAATACATTCATGGTAAACAACTTAATGTCATGGATTTGCAGTTCCTAAACAAGATCGGAACCATAAGCTCAACTTCAAGCCTTAATTTGAAACCTTTGTTTGCAAACCACTGCACATGAGGACAAGAGAACATAGCTAGTTATTTAATGCTGACATTTCCAACTCCTAGAAACTGCTGAATGATAATAACATTGTATTGCTTTCCCAATGAAGGGACTGATAGTACTTCCAGTCCTATTCCTGATGCATTTCTGAAATAGGTCAATGGCATAGCGCCTTGCTTTCAAACAAAAGGAGAATGTAGCTTACAGTGTTTGCCTACAGTACAGTGAATAGATCAGTCCATTCCATATCACTTTCACATGGGTTTGTTTATTTATTGTGCCAGAAGCAAGTTAATAAAGAAGTCTGTTATCTCCCTTTTGGAATAAATGTTTTAATGCAAAAACTAGTTTAAAAATCCATGTGGGTATAACCAAATTTTCCACTTTAAGAAACATTTTTATATGCACCTAGAGGACAGTTTGTGATAGCCTTGTTTTCCATAGCCTCACAAGCAACTGTTCCTAAATCTTGGAGAAGCTAGTTGAAAATGCTTCTATAAAAGCCTGGGAAGCAGCAGGACATTGTGACATGTTGTTGTGTCCTGGGCATTTGTTTTGTATGGAGTAAAAAATATTTCTGCCTTGTGTACAATGGTGGGAGCAGTCATTCCACCATGCAGCATCCATATTAGCTACACATGGAGTACATACAGGAGGAGAAAAAGATACAACCCTCACCAGTATTCAAGGACAGCCATATTTGTCTTTGATCCAGGCAGCTATGACATATCATGACATACCACCACTTTTAAAGAAGTTTTTCTGGTCTTTAGTGAAGGTGCAATTCGTTGTACATGCCCCAAGGAGCTTGGAAGGGTAATAAATATATTCAAGATATATCCTTGTTCAATTTTGGGGGACAGGCAGATGCCATTAAAGTGAAAATACATAACAGGCTTTGTATGCTTACTACTAAGTTTGAATAGCACTTAAAAATATCAAACATTTTACTGTGGAAAATTGTTGTATGTTGCAATATGTGCAACAGATTAGTGTCCTTCAATGAAAACATTATGGAACCATTTCTTGTCATCATTCGGGGGGAGAAGGGTGGGGAATAAATATAGGAAATAAATAAATAAATAAATAAATAAATAAATAATCTGAGGCTTTTGGACCAAAAAGAAAAGGCCAGAAGATAATAACATTTTCATACTCTTTTGATTTGATGATAAATTTCTTTTTGTTCACAGAGTCTGTCCAATGCAAAAAAGACTTGGGAAGTGTTGTTGAGCCATGTAATCAGTGAACTCTCCAAAGGGAAGATCTATGAACAAGAGGAAACTGAAGATCTAGCCATGGTATGGTTTATGCATTTGAATATGTCAGCTGCACATTATTTAATGCTAACTATAGTTCCTTGTGGATAGGGCCGAAGTATGCTAGAGGCATTAGATCCAATCTGATCTTAGAAGTTAAGTGGGGTCAGTATTTGGATAGGAGATCCAAGTACTGGATCTCCAGGTACTATAGTCTGTGTTTCAGAGGGAGTAAATTGCAAATCCATCTCTTTGTCTAACCAACCCATATAAAATTATTGGAGTTGGCAGGCAATTTAAAGGCAAATACACACACATATCCTATCGTAAATTTTGTTTTTCTCTTTTCCAGCAGTATAACTATTAAATAGAATGACTGATTCTTCAAAAGTAAAGTTCCATTAATTGAAATTTACTGTTTTCTCTCTCTCTAATTCAGGACAGCACTAGTGCTTGGTGCCCACCTTCCATAGAGATTTACTTGCAGCAATTCTGCCTGCCTTTTCTCAGGATCACAAGCCTTCTTCAGCACCATCTCTTTGGAGGGGAGCTACCCAGCTGTCAGGTACTATGAAAACATTATTTGTTGGATCTGTCATGGTGATATAGTGTATATAATGCTACGCCAACAAGCCTTTACTTTGTGTCTGCAAAATTCATATATGCAAAAAACAACCTTGTAGATTGTCTTAAAGAACCTCACTGAGATGCAAGAGTGAACCATAGTGCTATATCCCAGTAATAAATTCTGGAACGGTTGCATAATGAATGGAAGCTTGTATGTTGAAACTAGAATTATTCTTCATTAAATACATCATAATAGATCATTGTCTCTTACTGCTTCCTTGTTGGGCTTTGAATATGTCTCTTTTATGATTAATAGGAAAGCGAGGAGTTTACTGTTCTTGCCAGCTGCCTGGGTTTGTTATCACCATCTTTTCAATCATCGCAGTTCTCTAGTGCCTCTTGTCTTGATTGGCCTGTAGCAGCCTTTGACATAATATCTCAATGGTGCTCAGAATTGGTTTCATTCTCAAATACGCAGCCAACACAAGTAAAGGTAGGTAAATGATATTGCCTCATCTTAATACATTATTTGAGACAATGGTTTATACAAGACTTTACGTTTTAAGCCTGTTGAAATGTATTTTTTTAATGCTTTTAACTTTTTAAAAAACTGGTTTTCATGCAAACGGTTATCAATTTTTCTTTCATCAGAAATAAACATATTTCTTTAAAATGTTTGAAGTGGAATGACTAACTATGGCTCATATTTTAAAACTATTATAACTTCTCAAAGCAAGAGGGAATAATTAGTCATAAACATTTTCATGAAGTAAAGATTGGGCCTTTATATTATGAACAGATCAGCAGGAAACAGAATGTGTGATAGCAGTAAGGCTACCTTGCTTCATTGGCGAGGACAGTCAAAAGTAGCTTTGCTACTTTCCACTACGACAAGGCCACTGAATATTCAAGAAGCATACGTTCGAGGGGAGAAGGAGGATCCATACCTTGCTGGTCTGGATGAGGTTGGAGAGTAATGATTTAGAATGACTGAATTTTGGTGTAGACCAGACTATATTCACATCTTTGTTGGTTTTATTTATTTGCTGAACAAAAATACTAATCGGCTTTTATTACCAATAAAAGTATTTGATATGAGCATAGTTTTCAAAATAAACTACATGGAGCTCAAGATCATATGAACTCCTGATAGGAAGAGGGACAGTCTCTGGATCAACAGAAAACAAGCTCACTCCTTCCGCATGACATCCCTTCAGATTTTTAAGAATGTGTATCATATGACCTTTCTTCTCCAAGCTAAACATACTCAACTCCCTAAGATCATATTGGCTACCTTCCTCTGAACACAGCCCACTTTGTCTATATCCTTCTTGAACTGTGCTCCAGAACTGAACACTGTATTCCAGTCATTATCTGACCAAAGATGGACAACTATGGGTTGAAAGGGGGGAGGGGGAGGGCTGACAAAATATGTGAGTGTTTTACATGGGTTACCTCCTTTCTCCCCTTTTACAGGTTTTACTTAGACATGAGCCTAAATGGGACTTACCACACCTTCTACAATTGCCTGAAAATTACAATACTATTTTCCAGTACTATCACAGAAAATGTTGCACAGTCTGTTCCAAGGTCCCTAAAGATCCTGCCATTTGTCTGGTTTGTGGCACTTTTGTGTGTCTGAAAGGACTTTGCTGCAAGCAACAAAGCTACTGTGAATGTGTCTTGGTAAGAGATATAACAATTGTCACTTTCCATCAAATGCTGTTTAGAAAGCTTCTCATTGATTGCCAATATCAACAATCCTAGCAACCCTATGTGAAGTGGGTGGTCTAGTGCGGACACAGCATCTATCCCCCAACCCCCTGCACATAAGTCTTCCTCATTCACTTCAGTGAAATGTAGAAATGCTTCTAAGGTGGTAATAGAAACAAATGGACTCTACAGAGCTGCTCTATCCTTGAAAGAAGATGTTAATACACAAACACCAGGGGGTCTGCCTTTCCTCCTACCAACCCCAGAGATCACTTCGATCCAAAGATAAAAATCTGTTGGAAGTCCCCAATCCCAGGACCTTCCAATTGACTGCCACTAGACGCAGAGCCTTTTCAGCCCCCTCGCTGTGGAATGCATTGCCTGCCAAAGTCCGTGCTTTGCGGGAATTGCCTGCCTTCCAGAGGGCATGCAAAACATATCTGTTTCGGAAGGCCTTTGAACTTTAATTTGGTTGTAATCTGATTTTAAATTTGGTTTTAAATTGTTATTCTGTCATTGTACTGATCTTTGTAAACCGCTCCGAGCCTTCGGGGAGTGGTGGTATATAAGTTTGAACAATAAATAAATAAATAAAAATTTAAAAAACCCAAAAAACTGGGTATACATCATTGTCCAGGAAAGGCGTTGGAGCAAAGGAACGCTTTGTGTAATAATTTAGATTTTTTTGGAAACGAGAGGTTGCTCTTTAAATTTGTTTATTGTGATGGGTAATCTGGACTAAAGGGATTATTATAAAATTACAGGTTTACCTTGTGTTTTAAATGTACATTTATACACTTAGTTCTAATGCCTGTTACATTATTTTACCAACTTGAAAATGGCAATATTTTAGGAGTATATACTTAGTTGATAGCTCTATCTGAGATATTGACAGCGTTGATGGGATTTGCCTGGATCTACTTTTCTGCTATAATATATTTCTCAAATGGAGAATGGTGTGATAATTTATGGTTTGTATAGAAAGTTGCTTATTATTTGGCTTCTTAAATGTCTCTATTATTTAAGAGAGAAATAAAGGCAGCTGTAGTTCTATAGATAATGGTGGATTGCTAATACCAGCAGTCTCGTTAGCATAGCCAGTGGTGAGTGATGATGGAAACTTCAGTCCAACAACCTCAGGAGGGTCACAGTTGTTTGTTCCAGTTTTAACTCTTTATTTCTACAGTCTAAAATACAAAAAATAAGGTCTAAATATATGTTGTGCGAGTAGACATAGGAGCAAAATGTCCGTGTATTTGTTGCAAGGTCATTAACAAGAAATTTCTCTCTTATTTTTCTCAGCATTCACAAAATTGTGGCGCTGGAACAGGCATATTCCTTTTGATCAATGCGTCTGTAATCATCATCATTCGTGGTCATCGTTTTTGCCTTTGGGGTTCTGTGTACCTGGATGCACATGGTGAAGAAGACAGAGATCTCAGGTAACCTTTGTAAAGACAAGTGAATTTGCAGTTGTGCCTATAGAAACCAAATTCTTAAAGTGAGCTTCTACTTTTATAGTACAGCCCTATAGCTAAGGACACGACTTGTGGTGCCGTTTAATTGGGTGTGGACCTGGATCAGCTTATACCTTGTTATATGGATCAGCTTATACCTTGTTATATGTTATCTGATCCAGCAGAAACATGGCCTTGACTCTGTTGCACCCCAGCCAGAATTCACCTTACACTCAATACCAACCAGGAATCCAAAAGCAGTAGTAAAAGAGCTTATTCAGAAAAGCACATATAAAAAGGGAAACATCACCATAGGAAATAAGAAAGGCAAAATCTAATAGGTAATGGGGAAAACAAAGTTCCGCAGAGCGTGCAAGATGTTTTTATTCCAGCAGGCTTTCGGGGTCTGATTTGGTTAACCAGCTGTAAATATTTTTTATAGTTTTTAGCCAAGAGTTTGATTTTTTTCGGTTCTTTTAAAGTGTGTTTTATACTCTGTAAGCTGTCCTGAGCCCTCGGGAAAAGACGGCATACAAAACCAAATAAATAAATAAAAGCAGTCAACAAGTAATAAGCCGAACCAAAACGGACAATGGGAAAAACATTCCAAAAGTAATAATCCAAACAGTTCAAATTTGTCCCATAAAACAAGGTATAGGAAAAACGAGAATGAAACATGAGCCATGAATCCAGGAAAACAATCAAAACATGAACATGAATCCAAAACCAAGACTACAGAAACTTCTTAAAAACTTGAATCCAAACTCCCAAGATCTTAGACCAAAGAATGAACTTGAAACTAGACTTGAGATCCTCATTCTAATGCAGCGTTCCCTGATCTGAATTCTAAAGGAAACAATTCCCTGATGTAATGACCACAAGCCATGAAGTCATGCCTGTGATCTTGACACCCTTGTTTGTGAGATTTCTCACACTGTTGTTTCTCACAGAGTCTCTGTGACCTCTTTAATTTGCTTGCTTCTTCCCTAAGATGAAGCCTGAGATTCCTGCTGACCGCAGGTATGTTTTCAGGCAATTTTTTCTCACCCGTCCAACTCCTTATCTGGGGTTGCTATGAGACGACTAGACGAAAAGTCTTCGCCAGCTGCTGCATCTCCCTGCCTGCTGGACTCCAAGACAGTTTCACTTTCAAGCCCATTCTCACAGACAAGATCTAAACTCCCTTCATTTCCCTCATTGAAAAACCCACTCTCCCAGGCTCTGAAACAACAATCCCTTCATCTTCATCAACTGGCTGATCCTGAAGCCACAGGATTATCTGGAACTTCCCCAAAGCTGCAGATTATCCAGCAACTTTGGGACATTTAATCAACCATGCTACTTCCCATTCCAGAAGTGGCATAGTTGATGAGATGCCATCCCAGGGAAAAGGGGAAGCACTTGCCTCCCCCCCCCATTTTTCTTAGTGATGCTTGGAGGGCAACAAAATGAAGGAAGACTCTTCTCGACACCTGGAACCATGCTATCCAGCACAGTCCAGAGGTCAAAATGGAGAAGGATTCCTTCTCTCCCCATTGTCAAGGAGAGACTTATTCCATTTTAGCACTGCTTAAGGTAAGTTAATAAAATCAAGCAACCTGGCAAGCCCTTTGGGCAACAAATATCATTGGATACTAAAGACGCAGCTCATCATTTGATGGGGCAGCTCTGAATGTCTTCCTATTCTGCTTATGCTTAAGACAGCAAATAATTTTTGTTAAGCTTTCATTGTTGTAATTAGTTTTTGTCTTGTTTTTTCTTGTAGGCGTGGCAAACCCCTGTATATATGTCAAGAAAGATACAATGTGCTTGAACAGCAGTGGGTGTCGCATACCTTTGATCACATCAATAAACGATGGGGGCCGCATTATAATGGTTTATAAATCACCAACCAGCATCTTGCCATCACATCGCCTTTGTTACTAATGCTACCTGATGGGCTTTGGCTACAAATAAATGGAAACTCAGTTTCCTTGCTGGGGAAAGCTTGAAGCCTGGCCATTTAATGAAGTCCTCCTTTAGGTGTTGATAGTAAGAGGATTAGTATGTAACAATGCAAAGTAATTTGTCCTCCTAATTTGAGTGAATTATCTAAATTTATTTGATCATCGTTGCTTTCTAATCCACTAATAACAAGCACAATTTGTACTTTAAAAATGTTGCTAAATGGGTATTGAGTTTTATTTTTCCATGATTGGGGTTGTTTATGCTGAAGCACTGTATATGTGTAGTAGTAACACCTGCTTAACATATTGGGTTTTTTTCTTTGCCTTTCGTTGTATTGCTTTAAGATTTTACTTGATATGTATCTGTAAGTACAAAAGAGTTGTTACACTTTTGATCTGTGAGATTGTACAGAAATGGTCTAAAGGGTTTTAGAGTATATTTCGCCCATTGCCAGAGAGCTATTGAAATAGTTTCAGGCATTGCTGAAAAACCTTATTCATTCTCAGGAATTTCATAGATACACTCCAGAGATTCGTGAAATAGCTGTAAAATAGATAGCTTGCTGCTCTTAATGTAATACAATACATATACAGTATTCTGACATTTCTGTTAACTTTATTATTTACTAGCAAATACTAACAAATCAGTTTTACTGTTTGTGTACATACAACATTTGTAAAATGCCCAAAATGGTCAATTGTAAACCAAACCAAGCATGTCATGGCTCATTTCCACATAGTGTGGTGGGTAGAGAGGGCAAAAGACGTGCTTGATATTTGCAAATGAGACATATTTTCTGAGTTCAAGCAGGTTTTTTTCTATTGTATTTATTGAGTAATCACTGCCCTTTCTGCTTGAATTTCTTTCTAGGGGAATTGGGAGAGTTACAGTTTAAGATGCCAGAAGACAAATTGCCCTCTTCCCCCATTTCAATCTTACATAAACATGTACTTTACCAACTTTCCTCCAACCTTCATGCAGCAGCCCAAGAGCCAGTTGTTAACAGCAGAAATTCTTCTTTTTTGACAGAAATTAGGGAGTAGCGGGCAGGATGCATCAAGCTCACTGCTCTCCTTCCCAAACATGCTCTGTATCTGGTTGTATACATCGGTTTTCCCCAAATCTAGAAATATATCTGCGGAAGCCAACTTCTATTGTAGAGTACTATAGGATGTTTGAGGCACTTGGAATAAGAAAGCTTTGAAATAGCACCACAATGGGCACCTTTATGGGAAAGCGCCATAGCCAGGCAGGGAGTGTTATTTCTTATTCCTAGCACATTGCTGCCGAACTTTTTCCTTCTCCAAAGCATAACCAGACACATGTTTACTGTTTAAAAGAGTGCTGTCAGGCACTTCTGATACTTACATACTTGTAGTTTTTTCTGTAACATTTTTATCTCTGAACTAATTTTAAAAGAGCCATAGCCATAAAATAGATTGAAAGTTGTTCTATGCTCAAAGGTCTGATAGGAAACCAACTGTTGCAAACTGCAGAAGGGATAATATTAGGAACATTGGATAGTTCATGTAGAAAGCCTCTTTATCCCACTAGGTTTTTACAAAAATATAAAATAAAATGTAATAATTTACTATTTTGTATAAAATAGTGTGTGAATATATACATACATACACACATTTGGAATAGTCCTTGAAGCCTACATTTTCTTCAACTGAAAATTTTCCCCCTCTTCCAAAACAACAACAACACTGTTTTGTTTTAATATGTATCATATATGCAACCTTTAGTAGTTTTGCATCACCAGTTTCTGAATATCAGGCCATTTTAAGCACAGTGGACAAGCAGGAATATTCTTGGCCTGTCCCAGTATAATAATCACAGGGTGTTTGCGTTTGAGTGCTCTGTGTAGTTGGAAGCTTCACAAGAGACAATGTCTCTACAAATAGAATCAAATGCATTATTTAAAGTGGTGGGTTTTTTTTTTTTGAAAAAAGTGTATATGGGTGTGGAGTAAAATTATTAGCCTTAACTTTCAAATCTTTGTATTACATGGTGTTCATTTTGATACTGGTGAATTAGTCACTGGTCAGTTTTTTAAAAAGAAAACAAAGGCACTAGTTTGGAAATCCTACTTGAAAAGCACCTGCATGCCGCTGGACTAGAAGTTTGGTTAACCCCATACCTTTTTGGAAATCTGCTTTACTAAGCTAACTTTGAGAAATAACAGGTCCGAACTAGAACTGGGCGTGTGTGCGTGAGTGCTGCTGCTCTTGCTCCTTCTGCTGCTGCTCTTCCTCCAACATCCTGGTGTGGTTTCTTGTGTAAATGGTCATTTAAGTACAGTACATTACTGTAGAAACAGAATCCGTCTCTGACACCTCAAAGGCAAAACTAGAAATACCGTAATCAACATTGTAAAATATGTTAATAAAAGTCTACTGCCGTTACATGTGTGTATGGGCTCATTTTGTTGTTTTAGGAAATTAAGTTTACATGAAAAAAATAATTACACAAGACCCCTGTATCTAAAGGGGATATGTTTCTGGCCAGACTGCAGTTACATGAAACCGCTGCTCTGACCAGATGCCTCTGAATTACCTCATTTCCAATCCCAGCATACCATAGACATGCATAGGAGGATCTAGAGAGCTGGAGTATCTAGGAATTTGCTAGGTCCTTCAGCACAACCCTGTGATAGTTTCCAGGGGAAGTATACCGTAGAATTGCCTGAAGGACATAGCAAATTCCCAGAGAGGCAATTTTTCAGAAAACATACTGTTTTTATGGATTACAGAGTTCTTATTGTATACTTTACACAACTACACTTGATTTTAGCCAAAAGGCCGAGAAGCGATAACATGAATGGTTACTTGTCAGTCTTGAAGCTTAAGTGACTCATCTGGGAAAAAAATTAACTATAAAAACACCAGCACATTCTCAGGTTCAGTTAATGTAACTTTTACTCTGTTTGTATTTGCCTGATGACATACATTTAAAGTAATAACTTTTCCCCACTCAGTGTTCTAACCTTTTGCAAAATCTAGTCTAAATCAAGAACATAAATATTAAGCTGTCTATACATTACTTTCAGTTTGCATAAATGAATGCATTCAGTTTAGATTCGAGTTTGTATTTGTTTCGCTGATTTATCCTACAAAAATATGAATAACTCTCTAGGCTCAAATGTAAAACAAGACAGACAAGACATATTGAAAAACAAGAGTTTGAACATCCAGCATGTAAACTGGCTCTACACCAGGGTTCCTTATTATCCGCTGGGTTTGGTTCCCCTGTGGATACCCAAATCAGGGGATGTTCAAATACTATAATATACAATAGCACCATAAACAATGGTGTCCCTTATAGAAAATGGCAAAATTATGGTTTGCTATTTGAATGTTAAAAAATTTATTTTCAAGCCATAGATAAATGAGGCTGATTCTACCTATCTCAATATAAAACTTGGTTTCTTAACTCTGGCAGTTTTCTGCCCCCTCTAACAAATGCACACATAGCTCCCAACTAACCAAAGTTTGCCATTTGCAGAATTTTTTATCCTAAAATTTCTTCTTTTATATCCTTCTGCCTCAACCTATTTTCACAGCACTGCAAGATCTGTGATTGGCTGGCTCTGCAAAGGCAGCCTACTGTCCTGCTCTATTTCACACCCAATGTTAAAATAGATTTAATTTGAAATAATACACAGCAAATTAAGCATTGATTTTAATGAAACAATATTGGCATTTCCAAACACCCTCTTCTTTATCGTAAAGATCTTGGCAAATATGAAGATAAGAGTAGTATCCAATGAATATGTGTTTTTGCATCCAAGCTGTATAGAAAATATTCAATTCATCAGCCATGTTGTAGAATTCTCAGATAAGAAAAGAAATTCATTGTGTAATATTTCCTACATTTTCCAGTCTAACAATGTATACTGGTATATTTACTTTCTTTCAAATCAGAGTCAGACAAATGCAGGTTTCTGCACTGTCACGTTAAAATATGAAGATGAAGCATGACAAAATGTGAAGACTAGCTCAATTTGTGTGATTTTGGTTGAGTCTAATAAAAGCATAATTGACTTTAGATTTTCCTTCTGGAGCAACACTGATTTTTTTTAGGATGCTTCCACTGGTCAAAGAGAATCCAATTGCCAGTTTCTGTATATGTGTGTGTGTTTTCAAGTCACTGACTTAATAATGACCCTTTGAATTTCATAGGGATTTTTTAGACAAGGAATAGTCGGAGGTTGTTTTACTAGTTCCTTTATCTGAAATATAGCCTACATTTCTGAGCAGTTTGTCTTTGAAGGGGAGGATCAGGAAATGGTCAGAAGGCTAAAGAAAGGTTGAAGAAAAAGTATTCTTGTCCCTGGGAAAAGTTTAGAAACTCTCCCACACAGCTGAATAAAATCCCACATTATCTGCTTTGAACTGGGATATATGGCAGTGTGGAGTCAGATATTCCAGTTCCAAGCAGATGTTGTGGGTTATTCTGCCTTGGTATTCTGGGTTAGATAGCTGTGTGGAAGGGCCTTCTGAATTCCCAGTTAAAAATCAAACATTCTGATTCTAAGGTTGGAATTTAATAATAATTATAAGTCTGAAATGTAAGGATGATGATGATGATAATAATAATAATAATCTTTATTTATACCCTGCCACCATCTCCCCAGAGGGGACTCGGGGTGGCTAACATGAGACCAAGCCCAAGAGTTACAATACAGCAAAGTAAAATACAACAAAACAAGTAATAACATCAAATAAAATGCAAACAATAACAAGTATACAGTAAATAAACACAACTTAAAATGGTGGAAGAATGAAACAGAGCGGACGGCCAAATGCACAGGCTAAAATTGATAAAACCCTGGATGAGATAAGTAAATGGAGTAGTGTGTGTCTGAGGGGAAAACTCAGAACAGATGAAGGTTCAACATGAACAGATGCTTTAAAAAAGCACCCATTGCTTAGTTTTTGCTTAAAATGTTTCCTGCTGCTGGTGGCTATTTTATTTATTTATTTAAAACTTTTGTACCCCGACCTTTTCACCTCTATCGAGGGACTCAGACCAGCATAACAGCAAAAGTTCCATGCCATACAAATTAAAAACATCTACAACAACATATTAAAATACATAAAAACCCAGCATAAACCACATCACCATTAAAACAATTCCACTCAGTCTGTAAACGTGGTCATACATTCAGACAATAGCCAATCTCAGCCTATTCTGGGAAGGCTTGGTTCCACATCCAGGTCTTCACCAGCCTCCTAAAGGACAACAGAGAGGGGGCAGATCTAGCATCACTTGGCTATACCTCCAAACTCCTATAAGTGAGAAATGTGTACGTTTGCTTGGACTTGTTCAAATGCTGACATTTAGGCTGGCACCATGTCATAAAATAAATTGCTGGCTTTATTTCTCTAATGCCTGCGTCTATTTTTGTAACCCCAAAGTGGCAAGTTTCCCTTGGACTGTTTCAGTCTCTCCCTTTATTTGTTGGTTTCAGTTCATCTGTATTACATGTATATACCATGAAATATTTGAAGAAGAGATTATGGAAGCATAACCAGGTCTTCTATTCTGAATATATATTGGATTTTCTTGGAATTTGCTGTATGCATGAAAAAATCATGTTTGTGGTTACACACTGGAATTATGTAGGAGCCCGTGGTGGCGCAATGGGTTAAACTCTTGTGCCTACAGGACTGAAGACCGGCAGGTCGGAGGTTTGGATCCAAGGAGAGCGCGGATGAGCTCCCTCTGTCAGCTCCAGCTCTCCATGCGGGGGCATAAGAGAAGCCTCCCACAAGGATGGTAAAACATCAAAACATCCGGGCATCTCCTGGGCAACGTCCTAGCAGACGGTCAATTCTCTCACACCAGAAGCGACTTCAGAAGTCACTCCTGACACAAAAAAAGAAAACGGAATTATGTAGAATTTTCATGCTTTAAAATGGTTATAGCAGGGCAATTTTCTATAAGTATGTATGTTTTAAAACTTCGAGATAGTATTTGAAATTTTACAGATTTAGATTTGTAGTCGGCATAAGTATTGAACACGATACACACACAGTCCTTGTTGTCCTTGTCATGACCTTCACCAAGATGCTGCAAAACCCTCATGATTTCCAGAGAAGCCTACCTTCCCTTCAAAACATATTAACAAAATTAAGGTAGTCAAGAAATCTGCCCTGCACTTACGACTGTCAAGACTGTCAAGCCAGTAAAGAGGTCATTTTTAACAATTTGCATACTTCAATGAGCTGCAGAAAAAGAGGCAAAATGCATGCAAGGTCTCGCCAAATTCTGTGACCAAAATCAGCACTGAGCAAGGCAATTTTGCAGGCAAAAGAGGAGGTGCTTCTTATTCATATCCGTGAATATTAATTATAAACAACACAAACTATTTTCTGTTAATTGCTGCCTCTTCACCCTTCAGCTGTGCGTATCACTTCATTGTGAAGTTTGCTGCAGTGTGCGTGGATAATTTCTTTCCCAGTGCCAAAAATGGAACGCTACAGCCATGAATACCAAAGAGTAGTTGCCATGACAACAATAAATGGGAACGGGCTGGCCCAGTTTAGGTGATTTACCTTTCTAAGTCCTTTGGGCCGCATAGATGGCCCTGAACGCTAAATAAGGCAATAGAACTGGTCGCATAAAGCTCACCCTTCCACCCCTTACATTACCCCTACGTGATATTTTGGGATATCTGAAAATAGTTGAATGCCTACTTAATTTTTTTTATAGCAACTAAGTCTCTTGTTGGTTCAGTCCCATTTCTCTCCTAACAAGCGTCACTTGTGAATATTTGTGATTATTTCCTAATCCTTTTCAAGGGTATGGAATCGTCTCCCTAAACTATATTAGTCTATCTCTGCATTCATCGCCTTGACTCCTCTGTGTTGCTGCTAAGGCAGAGAGGAAACAAAGCCAAAAAGATTCAGTTGAATTTGAGCAGTAAAGGTAAATTCAAGGAGAAGGAATGCCAATCAATTCAAAGGCAGAGAATCTGCCATGGTTGCTACCACTCTCCTTCCTCTTGTTCTGTATGATTTTCCTGAGTCAGCCCAGGAGAAGAGGAGAGACTTCTGGGGGGAGCCTGCATTATGGCAAGCATCCCACCTCTTATTGGGCTCAGAGCAAAAAGGAGTCAAGCAGAGAAGTCCCCTTTGTTGATTGACATAATAATTCATCCACCATGCCCTTCCAATAATACTGCACAATCCTGTACGATCTCTCAGATCTTTTGGGGAGGCCCTCCTCTTGCTCCTACCCCCGTCACAAACGTGGTTGGTGGGGACAAGAGAGAGGGCCTTCTTGGTGGTGCCCCCCCCTCCCAGCTGTGGAACTCTGTCCCTAGGGAGATTAGACTGGCACCCACCCTGTCCATCTCCCGTAAAGATCTAAAAATGTAGATGCTCCAGTGTGCTTTTGATTAGATAGTTCCCCAGAAAATTTTGGCCCAGCTATGATCCAAAATCCAGTCCTCGCATATTACCGCTGTTCCTAACCAGAGATATAGTGGTATTTTTACATTGCCTTCCATTCCCTAACTTTGTCATCTGGCTCCAGCACTTCACACATCAGCCCTGTCCTTACCAATGATTTGCACCAGCCCGCCCTCCCAAGCTCAAAATTGTTTACTATTCAATGAATAATGCGTGCAGATCCAAGTAAGGAGGCCTTTTGCAGTTGACAGATTATTATTATTATTATTATTTGAAACAAAACAAGATGAGTCCACAGCAAACAAGATCACTCTGCTGGCTGTTGTATTGTATCACACATTGGACACTTAACAAGTGTCTAGGATTATTATTATTATTTAACACTCATACACCAGGAGGGGACATTTTAGTGCTTCATAGCCATGCTTTTCTTACAGAATCTATGTGGACCCAGATTTACAGTATAGGTTCCTGCAACATTAGATCTTAATCTCACAGAAGTGGCAAACATTATAAGATCGGTTCACTGCCAAACCAGGCAGGTCCTCTGTCCATTGGACAACTCTGTTCTTGTCTTGCTGTAATATTTGTTTAGCACTCAGAAGGGTTTACATCCATACTCTCCAAACACAAAACTTCAAGATGCAGAAGAAAGACATGCAAATTATTATGAAGAAACCTGATTCAGCTGCAAAAGTTGGCCACAGTCCAAGAAAAAGGAGCAGGATGGGAGGAGGAAGGGATCAGAAACAGAAAAGAAAGTTAGCTTTCACAAAGTCACCTTACAGGAAGCATTCAGTGATGCTGAGAGAGGACGTGGAAACTTTTCTCCTTGGCTGCTGTAAGGGCAGTGTAGGTTACTGCACTAAATTCACCCTCCAGAGAAATGCGATTTGTTGTAAACATATTCTGGGAAAGTAAAGACTAGTTTACACTTTACCTAAAAATTTCGAGTATCAGGAACACACAGTGACTCAGTGATAAGGAACATGCCGAAGAACCAGGCTGAATTTTGGCTCCTCCAGGATGGTTGGAGGGGCCAAACCCCTGTTTAAAACCCTAGAAAATCTACCAGGCAGCAGGCTGAGAGATGGCAAAATTTGGCCCATGAAGGTTTCTAGACTTTGGTGAAGTTATTGTTTTATTTATATATTTCCCACGTTTTCTCCAGCACCGAAATGCAAGGTGACTTTCAAATTAATATGCAGAAACTGCAATCTAAACAGCAATAACATTTAGTTCTTACATCACTTCTTGCCTCTGCAGAAAACAACAAAGACGATACATACCAATACAAAGAATGTTTAAACCAACACATATCAAAACGATCTATACATATTTTAACATTTGTAGTTTAAAAATCATCTAGATACGTCTGCCAGAAGAGACTGATCTTTCAACTCAGAGAGTACATCTATCTGATGAAGGTCCTCTGAGTCTAGCAGGTCATTCTGCAATCTCAGGGCAACCAAGGAAATTCATCACTAGTGTTTACTGGAGTGGATGGACCCATGTTTGCACTTGCTGTCATCTAGTCTCCAATATGTTCATGCTACTGCCTCCACCATTATTTTAAACAACATCTGAGATCTTGTTTATATTTCAGCTCACATCATGCAGGTGAATTCTGCAGCTACATTCTTACTCTTGACCTCTCTTCGATGGAGTCAGCACAAGCAATATGACCATTTGATTAATCAAAACCATTTTTTCTCAAACTGTGCTCCTCCAGGTGTTTTGGGCTTCAGCTCCCAGAAATCCCAGCCATTTTACCAGATGTTAGGATTGTGGGAGTTAAAGTCCAAAACATCTGGAGGAGCATAGTTTGAGAAACTCTGATCTAAACTATAAAGGAATGATGTGGACTACACAGTGGCAACTTACCACTGTTTGCCTATCTCTTTTAGCTTAACAGGTGCTTCAGGTCAACTTGCCAGGTGTTTCAGAGCATTATCAGAGAATCATGTGCTCAGTTGTTTTGGCTACGGTCAGGCATGTAGCCAGGGGCTAAGGGGGCTCAGCCCCCGAAATTCTCAGGGTGGTCCGCGAGAAGGCCTTACTGGTACATTATTTAAACTGTTATGTTTATTCATATCATGATCTGATCACCATGCTCATTATATCCCAACTTCATGGGGTTATTGGGATAACAATACAAAAGTTTGCTAGGGTAAACCCTCTTCCACCCAGTCTCAGCCCCCCCCGAACCAAACTCATCCCGAACCAAAATCCTGGCTACGGCCCTGGCTACGGTACAAGGCTCCTTTCTATAACCTAGGGTTAAGGAACTGTGGAAGATGGGGTGGCCACATTTCAAATACTTTGGAAATTTGCTCTACCCTCTACAAAAATAGTTTTGCCCCTGAATGCCCTTGAGAGGGTGTAGAGAACATTTTGCCACCTTTTAAGCCCCTCTTGGAACATTTTAGGAATTCGTTTGTTTTTCATGCCAGGAGCGACTTGAGAAACTGTAAGTCACTACTGGTGTGAGAAAATTGGCCATCTGCAAGGACATTGCCTGGATGTTTTGATCTTTTACCATACTTGTGGGAGGTTTCTCTCATGTCCCCACATGGGGAGCTGGAGCTGACAGAGGGAGCTCATCTGCGCTCTCCCTGGATTCGAACCTCCAACCTGTTGGTCTTCAGTCCTGCCAGCACAAGGGTTTAACCCATTGTGCCACCAGATGTATTATTTTAGGCATAGAAGCAGTCTTTTAAATAGCAGGAAGTATATGGAAATAACTCCTGGTTCACATCATATTTTTAAGAAAGCCATAGTGACTGCTGTGGTGAAAATGCCTCCATGCATGAAGAGATATTCAAAGTGGGTTGTTGTACTTGTGAGAATGGGGAGGAGATTTTGTCTTTAGTTAACTTATGGAAGTACTGATCACAGCTATCCTAGTTTGTGCTTTTGTGATGTTGACAAAATGAAAGAGAGCACACCATTACTACGAAATCTACTTAGCTTCACAGCTCAAGCTGTCCAAAAGTAATTTGGAAAAAATGGGAGAGGGGGGCTAAAACTCCCAGAAAATCTAACAATTTAGATATTATGCCCCCAAAATATTCAAAAACTCTGGTCCAAACAAAAATAATAAGTTAAGGACTTTCAGGGAAGATTTGAGGATAAAATATGCCATATTATGTGTCTCAAATAAGTTTCCTATAGTTCCTTCCTGTGCTTTTTTCTCCACTAAAAACCATGTCTTTGAATCTTCTCTCTGCTTCAAGAAGCTGTCCTCTCCAATAGCTACCCAAGCATCCTACAAGGCAATGAGCTTGTGTGTGTGTGTGTGTGTATGCTGAAATTTGAAATGTATGATTAAATCAATCCTTCAGAATTAAAGAATGACCAAGCCATGTCTGCGCATCTTCTTGAAATACTATGACAGAAGTTATAGAAAGCACCCAGGATGTCTTAAAGAAGTGTGCTGATTATATGTGGCCTAAAGCAAGCAAGCCCTGAAATGGCAGAGAAAGACGGAAAGCTTGTGACAGCAAAGCTGTATTTGCCTAATTTGGCGAATAGGCAGCCTCCTTTGGACGTTGTTTGTCGTTAGTGACATCAGAATGGGCCTGCAGGAACAGAGAATGATTCATTTCTGCCTCCCCTCGACAGGCATTTCCTTTGACTCAGCACCTTCTACCAACCTAATTACTCATCAGCTGTAATCATGGACTGCGAGAGGCACCATTTGTGTGGTTGACCTTCTTTGTTAACAATGTTCATATCTTCTCACAAGGCCCTCTTTGGCTGCCTCTGGAGAATGTGCCAGATAGTTATGTAGTTCTTGTTTTGAACTTTTTCCAATGAGAAAAGCTCATTAGACAAATAATGATGACCATTCTTACCAAGCAGAATGCTTAGCACTTTAAAGAAGGCGCTCTGCAAGGACTCCCCTGAACTCAAGCACGGGAAACTAAGCTCTAATGGAAAGTGGGATCAAAGAGGACGGAGGTTAGGTGTCACACTCAGAAAAAGAATGCCTTTCGACTTCCCCAACCCAAGAACAGCAAGCACTAGTTTAGAAGGGTGCTTTTGAGGAACGAAAACAGAAGACCTCAATCTATTTAGTACTGTCTCCATTGGAGGTCTGTTTCCATATCCAGGGAGACTTCTGGTCATTAGAAGGCAATAGATCCTGATTGATAAGTATGTCTAAATTATGCCTTAGTGCAAATGTTTCAGCAGGAAAACTAAAGCAAGAATGGTGAAAAGAAAACAGATGAGCAAGAAGAAAGAAGTGAGAAGCATATTGCAACTGTGTTAGCTTCCTGTATCAGGTATCAAGTGAGTATCAGAAGTTTAATCTTTCTGGTTTTTAAAATGTCATCTTTTGCTTAATTTTGTTAATTAAAAAAAAATCCAAAATACTTTTCTTGTTTTCCAAAAGACTCTCTCTGTCTTCACGATCCATTTCTCTCGGCATTACTTCGCAAACGAAGATTCTTAGGAAGGACTCATCCCACGCTTTTTACAAGCGCGTTGATGACTAAAAAGGCCAATCTGAGATAGGCAAGTCCGGTTGCAGAAAGCACAGCAGAAAGTCTCCTTGGGTGATGTTGTTTCCAAGTTGCGGTTCTTTCTGCGTTGTCGTTTCTCTTCGAGACCCATTCGGCGTGTGTTCTCGAAAGAGGCCGCAGCATTGTGGATCGTGCATCTCCATGCCTCCCGATGTGAGGCCAGGGTGGACCATTGTTGGTGATCAATCTGGCCGAATCTGAGATGTTGTTTCAGGGAGTCCTTAAATCTCTTTTTGGGGGCGCCTCTCTTGCGCTGACCCGTGGCGAGTTCACCATAGAATAGTATCTTTGGGAGGTGGTGGTCCTCCATCCTAGAGACGTGCCCTGCCCAGTGCAGCTGTGTTCTCAATAGCATGGCTTAAATGCTGATGATCCCTGCTTGCTCAAGGACAGCAACATTCGTCACATAGTCAGTCCAGTGTATATTTAGGATTGTGCAAAGACAGCGCTGATGCAAGCGTTCGAGGAGTTGTAGGTGTTGGCGATAGGTGACCATTTACAATAGCAGAAAATGCATGGGTCTCTTAGACCATGTGAGTGAAAACGGCTATTGATGAACAACTCCTCCATTTTGCATTTTTAATTTTTTAAAAAACATTAATAATCATGTCATTGTATCAGGACTTTGAGCATCCATATCTAGCCTAGTTACTTGTGATGAATGTCCATTGCAGTAACTAAATACATGTCACACTGGTAACTCAGGCTGGCTATACACTGCCATATAATGCAGTTTCAGAATACAGATTAATTGCATTGAACTGTATTATATGGCAGTATAGACTCATATGCAGATCACCTGCATTCTGAAACTGCATTATATAGCAATGTAGACCCTGTCTCAGTGAAGAGATAATGCCATTCTTTTTGGAGAATAATCCTAACTTTTTGCTGCAGGAGGAATATCACATAGCTAAAGTGCTGATTTGTGCTGTGTCTGATGCTGTGGTTGGGTGGGTGCTGAGATGACCAGAAGATGGATCAGTAGCAGGAGCAGTCAGCTTTCGCTGGTAACAACGACCCTGGTTCTGATGTTTTCACTCCAATGGAATCGGCTTGGTGTCTGCTGCTAAAGACTTAGTTCATTGCCCGTTGTCTGATGGAAAACTGCTGTTTCTTTTGGGATTTTTGTAAGAGACTTTAATTTGTGTCTGGATTAAGATTTCTTGCTTTGTTTTGCACTTTTCAATTGCATTTGCTTATCCTTCATGTCTGCTGAAGTAAAGCATTTTTCTTTTACTTTCAACATTGTATGAAGGCTGTTTTTGAAGGGCAACTCAGGACAGATATCTTCCTTCTAATGACCAGTCGAAATAGTTGAAGTGCATTACATGACAGCTGGTCACCACCTCAGCAGACTCTCTGGAAGTTTAGTCAATCTTTTCCTCTGAAATATAGCCCACAGTATCTGGTATTCATCAGTGGCCTCTCATTCAAGTGCTAATCTCGGCTGACCCTGCTTAGCTTTCAGGATCAGATGAGGATCTGGTGTAGTCCATTATTTGGGGACCCTGGTCATATAACTGCAACAACAACAGCAAATTAAAAATCATTTACCAAGTATCACATTTTACCCAGAAAACTACTCTGCTGCTTCCATCTTCTACTCTCTCTGCCTTTTTCTAATTTGGAAACTCTTGAGTAGATAAAAATTAGCACTTCACAGGGCAATTAAACTTGCAGTTTTCTATCACGTTCTTATAAATGTGAGATCTAAATATAGCTGATGAAGAAATTGGTTGTTTGATACTAGCAGTGATCGCACAAGAACCTCCCATGTGAAATTATCTCTATGAGCAATACGGTATAATAGTTGTCACTGGGTGCATTTACACTGTAGAATTAATGATGTTAATAATAATAACAACAACAACAATACTTTATTTTTATCCCTCCCCATCTCTCCGTGACGACTCAGGGCGGTTTCCAAGAAACAAAGGCAAACATTCAATGCCAGCATCAAAAGACAGTAACCGTAAAAACGTAAACAAAAAAATCACAAACATTTAATTACAACATGAAACATTATACAACATGAAGTTAAAATTAAACAATTCAAGACAAAAGATTCTAAGAATTTAAAAGCCAGCCTAGCTAGAGTACCCATTCTATTTCACTTTGTCCATACTACAAATTCTATACCTCCTCCTCACTTAATGCTAGAGAGCAGATAAAAGTTTAAGCTGTTTTTTTTAAAAAAAGATCAAAGAGGGGGGCATTTTGATCTCCAGGCTTTAAATCCGGGCTTTAGCATAGCTAACTGAAAGGTTGCCAGTTTGAAGCTTTGAGTCAGCATGAGCACCCGACTGTCAACCCAGCTCACTGTTTACCTAAGGAGTTTGAAAACAGCTTAGAGCCGTATGTAGAGAAATTAGGTACCACTAAAAAGTGGGGGTAGGTTTTTTATGACACCATAAAAAGAAAAAGATCAAAAAATGCCTGGGGACAAAAAGGAAGGAGGAAGTCCTGGTGGCTCTTTGTCAGAGGATGGAGCAGCAGCACCCCCTTATGGGTAGATTCAAGCACAACCTCCAAGGTGCCAAAAAAAAGCTGGATGTCGACGTAGTACACCTCCTCTCTGTCTGTCTGTCTGTCTCTGTCCTGTCTGTCCAAACGGCACTGAATGTTTGCCGTGCACGTGTACTGTGATCCACCCTGAGTCCCCTTGGGAAGATAGGGTGGGATATAAATAAATAGTTGTTATTATCATTATTATTTCTCCTTGGGGAAGAAGTTCAGAAGATGGGGGCAGTCACTGAGAAGGCCCCCTCTCTCATTCCCACCACTTATGCTTGAGACGGGTGTGGGACTGAGAGCAGGGCCTCCTCTGCCGATTGAAGAGCCTGGACAGACTTATACAAGGAGATGTGATTTGCTAGATAGTCTGGGCCCGAACCATTTAGGGCTCTAAAGGTAATAAATGACATTTTGAGATGTGTTGTGTATGTGTGCATACACACATTCTCTAGTGCTTGGGGTGAGATTAGTAGGGTTCCTAAGGGCTGCTTGTGGGCTAGAAAATTCCCATCCATGATATAGCTGCATTAAATGATATTTTAATTGCTACAGATCAGTGATTCTAAAACATCATTACATAACTGAGGAGTAGAGCCATGCACAGACCTACTTGAAGCCAATCAATTATTATTAATATTTTATGGATGAAGAATACTGAGTCTCTGACATGAGCAATTACCCCAAGGCTAACAATTGCAGGTTTTTAAAAGGTTGCAGTGCTAACTATATGCATATATTAGGTATTTATAAATGATCTTTTAATTTACTTTCTGAGGGCAGCTATCCTTTGCTTTTTAATGTTAAAGCATTGGAAGCCAGAAACTTTTTAAGATCCCTTGCAAACACATAGATTTGCCAGTAAACCTCTTATCACTGGACACTGAAGAGAACCTTAATGGTTGAGGTTTTCCTGAACTAAATTATATTTAAATATGTAGCTTCATATGTGGAACACACAATCATTCTTAATGTGGAAAAGAAAGTGGAAGATAATAATTTGGAATACAGTACCAAGGAGCATTCTGGATAGCATAGACCTGGGGTGCTCACACTTTTTCAACATGGGAGCTACTGATTAAAAAACCAAATCCCAAAGATCACCTACCCAGAAATGTAAAACGTATAACTATTTTCTTATTTATTTAT
This sequence comes from Anolis apletophallus, assembly GCA_030556195.1. Classification (NCBI taxonomy): domain Eukaryota; kingdom Metazoa; phylum Chordata; class Lepidosauria; order Squamata; family Anolidae; genus Anolis; species Anolis apletophallus. Next base: position 155,598,381 of record JARBWK010000002.1, read on the forward strand.
TTATATTATTCATTTTTATGTACCGCTCCTTCCAGCAGGGTCGGGGCAGTTTACATAAAATGAAGTTATACAACATCAACATTTCAATTTAATAACAACAATATAAAACAGAGCATAAAAATACATCCAACCACCCCATTTCTCCCACACTGCCATATTACCACACATATTATCAGCCAGAAACTAAGAAGAGAGGCTTTTGAACTGCAAGGCCATTTAATACTCAGCAAGGTAAACAAAGGGGCATGCAAAAATACATCCAACCACCCCATTTCTCCCACATTTCCATATTCCCCAACATATATTTCTCAAGGAACAAAGCAAGCAGAGAGGCTTTGGAGCTAAAAGGCCATTTTAAAATTAAAAATAAACAAAGAGACATGCCACAGAACAATCAAGCACCCACCCCAAAGTAAAAAGACCGACCTTTGAGATGCGGTAAGGAAATGACCCCAAAGCGTCCTTCTTCTCCTCCGTCGTTGCTCCTATTTCCATGCCGCCAGCATGCGTGCCGCCTCCAAGAGCTCACGAGAAGTCTGAGAGGCAGAATGGGCACTTCTGCGCATGCGCGCGGGGCCAGCCATGCATTGCATTATCCAGGCCCGCCCCCTTTGGTCTCCTACGACTCTGAGTGGCTGGAGAAGGACGGAGGGAGGAGGAGGAATCCAAAAGAGGGGGCCCATTCTGCCTCTTGGACTCTGGAGCTTTTGGAGACGGCGCACGAGCAGGGAGCGAGGAGGAGCAACAACGGAGGACTTCTTTGCAGCGTGCAGGGACGCGTGAAGAGGACCAACAGCAAAAAACCTGGTCAGGGGCCTGAAGATCACCAGGATGAGGCCCGAAGATCACCCTGGTGATCGCGATCATCGTTCTGAGCACCCCTGGCATAGACAATATACTTAGATTGCAAAAGGATTGCAGGAAGAACGATTTAGAAAAACAGTTTGTATGAAAATAAGCTATTGACTTTTGGCCTGAAGTTTCCATATGGTTCACCATTGGCAATATGGAGCCCCTGCTGGGGCAATGGGTTAATCCCTTGTGCCGGCAGGACTGAAGACGGGGGCGAGTGCAAATGAGCTCCTTCTGTCAGATCCAGCTCCCCAAGGGAGGACATGAGAGAAGCCTCCCACAAGGATGGTAAAACATCAAAACATCCGGGCGTCCCCTGGGCAACTTCCTTGCAGACGGCCAATTCTCTCACACCAGAAGCAACTTGCAGTTTTTCAAGTCTATCCTGACACACACACACACACACACACACACACACACACACACACACAGGTACCAACATTTCTGTCAAAGCTCAGGAACACATCTAATTTGTTAACTGGGCTATACTTGTAGTCAATCTGGGCTTGTGGTAAGCTTCAATGAGCTTCTACAGTAGTGCTACAATGCCACTTCCTTTTCCAGTGTTGCTGCTACCACCATCAGATAGTACTTAGTTTCCCTGTGAGTCAATCATGATCCTCTTATGGTGGTGACAGCAATTTAGGACAGGAGCCTGTTGATAGTTTGGCTCAATTCTGAAATACTGGTATTATATATATTAATGATACATATTGGTCACCCATAGTGAAAGTTATTTTTATTATGTGGTCCATGACAATACATGTATAACAATGTGAGAATGAGATACTCAGAGCAGTAATTGCAATCTAAGGCAATCTTCAGATCAAGACGAGACTAGGACAAGATTAGGACTCGGAGCAGTGGGTTCAAATTACAGGAAAGGAGATTCCACCTGAACATTAGGAAGAACTTCCTGACTGTAAGAAGAGAGTGTTCCCAACGATGTTGCTTTTCTCCACAACCATTCAAGGTACAGGAGCCTTCTCTGGAAACTCAGGATACACTATGGGCAGAGTGTGTGTATCATGATCTAATAACTAGAGATGGCTACACAGAGGCATTTATCTTTGTGGAAGGTGTTGGAATAGCATTTCAGGAGGCCAAAACATCTGAGATAAATATGGTTGGGTGTCAGTGGGAACAATAAACCATCGAACCCATCCGTACCTTGACTTTGTATATTAGTGAGGATTGTTGTTGCCTTTTCCTCTGACATAAGAACTATGACCAACCTCTGAGGGCCAGTGCAAACATAATTTTAAAAGACGCCACTAAATCTCCTCTCTGTTTTATTCTGGAGGTATTTGATGAGTTTTGATATGGACTGCGACCCCAGCATGGAGGACAGGAGGCTTCAGGTCTTAGTGTCCACTGAATTATAACCTTTGGATCTGAGTGAATTTTTGTCTTTTCAAGGGTACTCTGCCAATGTGGACTGCTATTTAAAAGTATTTTAAAGAGGATTTGGAATACAATCTCAAATGAAAATATCAAACAAAAATAGATTCAGACAAACTAATCAACCTATCCTTCTTTTCTCCCAGCTGTCAATATGTCTGGATTTTGCATTCTTTTCTTCCATGTCCTAATTCCAGGTGTGATTTTTCTTATTTTTCTACTTAGCATAATTTGTAAATTTGTTTGGAGCAGTGCACTTTATTTTGGTTCCAGTTGCACATATCAAATCACTTCAAATGTGACATGACTGATCATATTGCAAAATTACTTTAGCCATTAGTGTTAAAAAATAATGTGGGCAAATCATGCTGACAAGTGGAAGGAAATAAAAGTGTGTGTGTGGTGTGTGTGTGTGTGCTATGTTTACGTAATAAAGGCAGCACTGAAACGCCACAAGCATGTTTTCATCTCGCATCACTTAGGTAACAGCGGCAATGAAGGTGAAATAGAAACACTTTCAAATAGTAGACGAGGGCAAGCACGATTTGATAGGATGGCAGTTTCACAACCCCATATCAATAAATCAGGAAGCAAAATGGTTTGGCTTCCGTAACACAAGCTGTAATTCTGGAAGCACATTAGCTGCGAATCGACATAAAGAAGAGAGAGAGGAGTGAAATAGAATCTTGTTCTTAAAAAAGACAGAAAAAATTGGTATAAAAGTTGAAACTGTCAGAAACAAGTAAGTTGTGAAAATTAATCAATTGCTTTATTGGCAAACATGTAAAATCATTGTGAGTGTGTGTGTGTGTGCGTGTGAGAGAGAGGGGGTGGATTAAGGATTCAGAGTACTCCTGATTACTCTGAAATTTTGTACCTGAGGGCCTTTCCACATCCCAGAATAGGCAGAAAATCCCACATTATCAGATAACCCAGTTCAAAGCAGATATTGTGGGATTTTCTGCCTTGATATTCTGGGATATAGGGCTGTATGGAAGGGCCCACAGTCTTATGATTTGCAAGTTAAGTGGAGTGTGGTGGACGCTCCTTCTTTGGAGGCTTTTAAGCAGAGACTGGATGGCCATCTGTCAGGGGGTGGTTTGAATGTGATTTTCCTGCTTCTTGGCAGGGGGTTGGACTGGATGGCCCACGAGGTCTCTTCCAACTCTATGATTCTATGATATTAGAGTCTTTCTTTTCATCCCACCACTTTCTCAAGTAAATCTGATGAGCACTTTCCCAGAATTCAGTAGATTCTAAAGTTTTAATGGCTTTTAAGTTAATGTCTTTAAAGTACATTGGGCCTTTCTGGGGTTTGATTCCAGAACGTCCCATGGATACCAAAAGACATGGATGCTCAAGTCCCACTGCATACAACCACTTAGTAAAATGGTGTCCCTTATATAAAATCAAGATTTGCATTTTAGCATTTTTTGAAAAGGATATCTTTCAAGCCATGGATGGTTGAATCTGTGTACATAGAATCATAGAGTTGGAAGAGACCTCGTGGGCCATCCGGTCCAACCCCCTGCCAAGAAGCAGGAAAAACGCATTCAAAGCACCCCCGACAGATGGCCATCCAGCCTCTGCTTAAAAGCCTTTAAAGAAGGAGCCTCCACCACACTCCAGGGCAGAGAGTTTCACTGTTGAACAGCTCTCAGTCAGGAAGTGCTTCCTAATGTTCAGGTGGAATCTCCTTTCCTGTAGTTTGGAGCCATTGTTCTGAGTCCTAGTCTCCAGGACAGCAGAAAACAAGCTTGCTCCCTCCTCCCTATGACATTACCTCACATATTTATACATGGCCATCATGTCTCCTCTCAGCCTTCTCTTCTGAAGGCTAAACATGCCCAGCTCTTGAAGCTGCTCCTCATAGGGCTTGTTCCCCAGACCCTTGATCATTTTAGTCACCCTCCTTTGGACATATAGGGACCTTGGATACAGAGGATTGGCTGCAATGTGTTTAACTGGATTTATGGTTTAATGCTTTTAAAAGTTTTGCACTTCATATTGTTTTAGCTGATCTATTTTAATTAGCTCTGTAAGCCTTTTGGGAGAGAAGCAAGAAATAAATCAAATGAACATACAAATACTATAGGATTCAGTCCATATGTCTACTTTCTCCCCCAATATTACTTATTTGCAAACTGGCCCTTTAACTGTCCACAGTTCCTTAGGAGAATGTGAACCTTGTAATTATGGTCGCAGGAGGTCTTTCTGAAGCTCCTGCCCAATAGAAGTGGACTTCCTTTTTCTTTTCAGTTTTATGTTTCTCCCATTCTTAACTGCATCACACACTCAGGTTCCTCCTCAAGTTCTTGTTAATTATTAAATCTTTATCTGTTCTAGGTTTATTGCTTGGATGAGACAAAACTACTTCTTCACTTAGTGCAGCATATGGGCCAACATGAACTATGGCAGGTAGGAAGCCGGAGCGAGGACATCTTTGCCCCATATTATGCATGTATTGCTCCCTGATAGGCTCTGCCTTAGATATGACTGGAAATGTAATGGATCTGGGGTGGGTGGGGTGGACGGCATCCCTCAACAGCTGTTGGGCAGGAGAGAGAGATGGCTGGAGTAATGCCAGAGGTCTCAGATGTCTTGAAGGCGGTCATGTTCTTGCTTCCTTCATACTTTCTCTCTCTCTCTGTTTTCTTTCCTTCTTTTCTTGATTCATTGCAGCCCCGTTGAAGAACACTGCAAGCCCTGAAGCAAATCAAGCCGGGTAAGATAGAATTATTTTTTTTTAACTGTCTGACATTTTGAAGGGATGGAAGTTACAAGAGTGTCTGACCTTTACAAAAAGTGTTATTCCATTCTGCCTTCTTGGTTTAAGAACAAAGAGTGATGAAAGTAGGGAAGTCCTTGACTGATTCAGCCAGAAAATCATAATGACAATCCAAATGAATGCATAGGACTTAGTAGAATCTGCAAGGTAAAAGCTGCTAAGAAATGACTGCATTGCTATCCTATGCACACGTAGTTGCTAATACATCTCACTGATAACCACAATTAAAATGCTTAGTAAAGTGGAAGGAAATTGGAACCAAGGAAGAACCTATTTCAGTTGGATAGACTCAATCCACAGTTCTGGGTTTGCAGGACTTAAGAAGAACTATTGATGGCAGGTTGTCTTAGAAGTGTCTATATAATTGCTATACTGTAAGTCAAAGTCAGTATGATGTCACTTAGCAACAACATACCACTAAAGTTAGCATAAATACAGTGTTCCCTCACTACTTTGTGATTTGCTTCTAACGGTTCGCTGTTTTGCAGTTTTCAAAAAATATTAATTTTATATATCGCAGTATTTTTGCTGTTTCGCGGGTTTTTGCCGCCACCGCTCTCTGAGACGCTTTCCCTCCTCAGTCCTCCCTCCCTCCAGCCAGCCTTGAAGGGCCTTTCCTTCCTTTCCTTTCCTTCACTTTATTTTAAGTTTATAAAGACTTAAAATACTGTATAACTACTAAAATAATATATAAATATTAGAATAAATATAGTGTCCCTACATTGCAGTTTTTCACTGATTGCGGGTGGTCCTAGAATGTAACCCCCACAATAAATGAGAGAACGGGTCATGTTGGACTGAAAGAATAGAGGCAATGCTGTTTGAGTGGGGAATATAATCAGGTGATACTATTTACATCCTATGTAAATAATGAAGCTTAAAATTATTTAGAATCTAATTGATTTCTCTGGCTTGTCTGATTATTTAAGATAGAGATGTGGCAGCACTTCTTAGCATTAATGGTAAGATGTATGATCTCTTTCCATTCTTAATGGTAATATACCTGAATTGTTGGACAGAATTTAAGATGGAATCACCATTTATTTTGAGAATATTCTTTGAGGTAAATCCTAGAATGATGTCTCCTTTTCGTGCCTAGAAGTCCTTGTAAAGTAATGGCAAATGGATGATAAAGCTATGTTAAATGCCGTTAACTACAGTTTATTTTGAATAATTATAGTTTAGTTAATTTCCAGGTAATATTTAGAAATAATGATTAAACTCTTCCAATATATTAGTGAAACATATGAAAAACTGATTTCTTTGCTTAAGATCTCTTGGGAAACATTCAGGTGGAATGAATATGCACACACACACAAATATTGAGTAGGGGTGAGAGATCTGAGAGTTGAGAGAGTAGGAGCTAAGCCACCTTAATGTGGGTAGGACTGTAGCGTCAGGATTTTTCTATCCAGTGTTCGGAATAGAACCATTGTAGTTATATTAGTGGTGTTTTTTTGGGATTATATTTTCTTGTGCTTGTGTTCAATTTTATTGGTCCTTCTAAAATGGTTCTAAAATGGCTATTCCAAGAACAAAATTTCACATAGAATAGTATTCTTGGTAATAGAATTGTACGGGTATTATCCTGACAAAAATTAGATGTTTCTACCAAGCTAATTCAGAATGAAGGAAATGCTGTTGCTGTTCTTAATGACTACACATGCCCAGTGGGGCCAGTACCATGTATCTCTTCTTCCTTTCATTATTAAAGGTCCACTACTTTTGCAATCTCTATCTCTTAGGGAGAATACAATTGGTTTTCATTGTCCTTGTGCACATCATTCATGGGTAAAACGTATTGGTTTTGCCCAGTTGTCCACCAGTTCTTTTACTTGTCCTCTGCATCGGCCGCAATGTTGAGAATCAAGTACAGGAATCAACATTTTTATTTAGTTTTGATGGTGGAACATTCTGTAAAGAACACAGCACTAATATTTTCTTACACCTGGATTTCTCCCATTCCTTTCAAATCTGTGTGCCTGAGGTTGTGGTGGCTGGTTGGGCAAAGGCTCGTTTAGGGAAGAAGGCTAAATCAGTATCTGCTGGAAGACATTCACTCAGCTAAAAAACGTGACAGTTGGGGCTGTTGCGCTGAAGTGAATTCCATTCGTGCAAAGCAAAATGTAGTTTAGATTAGCACATTTTTACATGGCTAGGCAAAGTTGTTCATCAGTGTAAAAGATCTGAGTTCTTCTTCAGGAACAGATGCCCTTGACAAAATACTCTTTCTGAGATAAAGTCCGGTAGCAATTGTGTGTAGTGGTTCACACAATGTGCCTCTGTTTTCAAAAATGGTTTGTAAGGCAGGGCCAGTGGAAGATAATGCCAAAGGAAACTCTAAGAGCATATTGCCATTTTCTGAAATGAATGTGGAAACTTTTTGTAGTTTTTTATACCCCCTAGTATGACTTCCAAGGGCTGATCCATCAGATGTTGCTGCCTGATGCAAATAATAAAATGCTCAGATCTATGAGAAGAAGCTAAAAGCTACATAGAGGCAATGCAGAAAAACCACACTTGACAGTTGTATCTTATTTCACTGTCACTGACTTAAGACTCAAACTTTGGTCCTCTTGATGTTTCCAATTAAGCTTCTAGAATCTTTTAATGGTGGCCATTATGACTAGGGTTAGGTCTAAAAGCGGTAAATATATGGAGCTGTGAAATGAAAGAAAATGCAAATGGTAGCTACCTCCTAAACACAAAGTTGTTTTTTGAAAAAAATAAATTCCTGGTCATTTCACTTTCAAAAGCACCATACACTACATAATCACAGCAAAAAAACCAAACTATCCATAGGAAGGGAAATTCAATCCTGGAAGAGTTTCATGGGGAAAAGAGGTCTCTACGTAAGCTTTCTTGCCAATCCTTGTTTCCACAATAAGCCAATTTTTTCTATCTACCATAGAGTCTCGCTTATCCAACCTTTGCTTATCCGACATGCCATCTTATCCAACGCTCTTATCTGTCGCCCCCCACCTTTTCTTCCAGCATTTCCCCTTTAATTAAAGCAGTGCTCCCCAACTTTCTCTCCATTTCCAATAAGTGAAAAAGGCAAGACGAGGAGGAGGAGGAGGAAGAAGAGGAGGAGGAGGAAGGAAAGGGGGAAAAGAGGCAGGACTGGAAGTGGAAGTGTCCTCCCTTCTTCCCTCTGTGATTTCCACACTTCTCTTCTGCATCTGGGCACTTCCTGTTGGTCCGCTGTAGCCCCAAGGTGTAGCCTTGCCTTAGCCCTTTGAGTCCCCATTGTTAATATTATAGGTATCTAGTGCCACGTCAGACGCGTAACAGTAGAAGACTCCGTATTATCTGACAGTTTTGTTTATCCGACGTGCTGGCCTGTTTAAGTCGGATAAGGAAGACTCTACTGCATATGTATATGTATGTACTGTATATATACACACAGTGTCTCTCTCTCTCTCTCTCTCTCTCTCTCTCTCTCTCTCTCTCTCTCTATATATATATATATATATATATCACACACACATATATGGAGTTTTGCTTTAAAATGTACCTGTTCTGACTTACGAACAATGGGGGAGATTCACTTCTCTCCTCTCCCTCAGGAAGAAACTCGTCTTGGCTTTGGGACCAAACATTCAGGCAGCTGGCTGAGCAACTTCTGTAATGACTCATGACAATTCTTAATTAAGAGACTTTGGACTGGAACTCTGGACTATGGTTTGGATTTGTGGACTCTGACTTGGTTGTGTTAATATTTTAAGGGCCAATATTTTTAATGTATTTTTATTGCTGTTGACTTGTTCATGTTCATTGTTGTGCTCTGTTTCTTTGTCGGCATCTAATGACTGCCAATTGTAAGCCGTCCTGAATCCCCCTTCGGGGGTTGAGAAGGATGGGATACAAATGCTCTAAATAAATAAATAAATAAATCACTTTAGAAAGAAATAGCCCTGTAACTACTGGAAGAGGTCTGAGCAGTTCACCATTTCAAATATACCAAGACTTGCTAACTTCTTTCATTGTACAATTCGTGATAGTTTATGGGAAGAAGAACAATGCTAGATGTAGGGTTTGGGACAGTTGGAAGAGATGAACAGCTATCAATTGATTATGTTCTATTCTTAAGCAAGGCACATCTTTTCCCTTTGAGCTTTGCAATTATATTTTCTCTGGCAATAATAGCACATGTGAAGTTTGCACCTTCGTACAGTCTGTGAAGTGGTGTAAAATGAACTGTCAGATAGCTTCTCTGTTTCCTTTTCCTTCAAAGAGAAAGGCTTAACGTAAAGTGTCACTTGATACATGAGACACTGTGTACTTTTCTACTAATGGCTTTGTTGTGGGGCAATGCTAGAGAACAATCACAAAAGATTTGTTATGTGATTTAAACAAAATCTCTGTGACCCTTATCTTTCTTTTATTATGATCCTTTGGTTGGTTAGTTGTACAACAGTTGCATAGTTCTCATTTTAAAAGATCAGTAACACTGTGGGCATCTCTGGGACAGCTGATATTTTAAAAGTCGATCTTTATTGTTTATGGATAGGCAAATAACTACATTATCATTTATAGGTAGGAAAGTTTCACACTGGGATACAAAATGACTTGAATGACATTTACATTTTTAAAACAATTGCCATCGGCATGATTTCACTCTTGTAATATAGTCTAAATCAGGGGTGTTCACTCTTTTTAAGCATGCAAGCTACTTATAAAACAACCAAGTCAAAATGATCTACCTACCCACTATAAAAATATGAAACATATAACACAATATCTGCTTTGAACACTATCCATTTGGATTTCCTGTTTACTGAAATCTCTTTTAAATTGCTTCTGATATAGCTATGTGCATTAGGCCTCCAACATTTCACAAATGAAAATTGGGACATGTGTGGCCAAGCAACATCACGGTGTGGCCAAGATGGCAAAAGTTAGAAATAAGGAAGAACAAACAACCTAGAAGAGGATGCAGCAGTTTGCTTTTGCCTAAAGCAGAATGGGAAGGGCAATAGTCTGCTCTGTCAATTGGACGCAAATACTTTTTTTTCATTTTGAACTCATTTTTCAGCAACTGAAGTAAGCTAAGAACAAGGAGGGAAAGTAGGAGGAGGAAAGAGAAAATGAGCTATTTTAAGTCAGGTAAAAAAAACTGGGAGAGCCATATCATATTAGTGTTTCAAAGCAGAGGCACCCGCTTTGAGACCACCTGATTTGTTCCTGCAGAATTTAGGGAAATGTAGTTTAGGGAAGCGGAGGACCTCTCTGGAAGAGAATTCCCTAGGCCTCACCCTAAACTATATTTTCCAGGATTCTGTAGGAGCAAATTGAGAGATAGCAAAGCTGACAACTCTGCTTTAAACTCTATTGAGAAATCATCCACATAGAGGACTGTCCTTGGCAAATTGGGACAATTGGAATCTATGAGATCTATAGCGATACACAGGAAGGGATCAAATCATCATCATCATAATAATCATAATAATAAGTGTGTGTTTTATTCTTAACTGACCTGGCATTACTTAAGAGCAAGGTGAGGTTTTGTGGGTGGTCAGGCTCACCCTCCAAGTTCCTCAGGCTGGCAGGGTAACTGGAAAGTGGGATAAGTACTAAACATCTTTCTCTCCTTCCTCTATAAGAGTATGCTACCCTGCCATCATTATATCTCCCTCTGCCCTGCACAACTTCTATTGCTGCCCTGGTTTCCAGGTACATCGAATTTAAAACACTAGTGCAAGGACAAAACACCAAAAGTAAAAAAAGGGGAAAGAAATGAAATACAAATTATAAAACATTAAAACAACACTTGAAACACAGTCAATGGGTGTGTTCCCAGTAAATCAGTCTGATTAGCTGACTAGTCCAGTAGCACCCTGCTCCCACCAGGGAACTATCTTGTAGCCAGTTAGTAAGGGTGTTCATTTTTTCATTTGTCCTTGTAATTCGGATCAAATCTGATATGAAACTTACCCCATATATTTTGTTTAAATTTTGTAAATCGTGGAAGGCTCCCAAAGTGAGTTTCATATTCATTGCAAGGAAGCAAAGCTGAAAAAACAAAGCCGAAAGGCTGCCTTAGTGCCTTGCCTTTCCTCTGTAAATCAATGGTCTCTTTGCCATTGGGAGAAGGGAAAAGAGGGAGGAGTGTTTTCTGGAAACAGCACAGAACTCTGGAAATGTAGTTTGGGGAGGAGCCCTATGCCAGAGAATTCATAGGCCCTGCCCTAAACTACATTTCCCAGAATGCAATGCACTGCTCAGCATCAAAGAGATTTGCCCCTCTGTAACCAGTGAAACTTCCAATAAATTATTATTTTTGTTCCTGTGTTATAAATGTCATTTCCTAATTGGTTCTATCATAAAAACATGGCAAAACTTTATTAAACTGCAAAAAATTTGTCTTTGCGCAAGGGACATCATGGTATAGCACATTTTGCTGTAGTATACTATCCAGTCCACTAACTTAAAAGCGTCATCCACCCATTAACAAAGCTTTTGGTACAAAAGCAAAGTTCCTGAAGTAGAACTACTGCTTTCAAAGTAGGGACTATACAATTAGGAAATAACACTTTCAAACTAGAAACATGTCTTCTTTATTATTAAAAATTGTTTATAAAAACTTTGAAAATTACCCAAAAATCCGTGGATAAATGAAATGTTATGAACCTTGGTGGGCTAAGAGTGGTAAAGGTGTTCTACCATTGTAGTAAGTTTCACCCCAATAGCTGTAAAATGAGGGAGAAAGGAGCTACTGAAGTTTCCCCAATTATAGAAATAATGCATAATTATTATAACAAAATAGTAACGAAAATTCATTACTCTAGTTATAATCACAATTTTTTCACTAAATATACTTTAGAAATGAAACACCAGCACCCCCTCAGTTTTGTAATGACTTTTGAACCATTTTAATGGATCACACATCTCTACTAGTTAGATGGTTCTGGTTAGCCCTCTCACTGCTAACCAGTCCTCCAGCTGGCTCTCTCACCACCAGCTGGCATAAGAGTTCCAGAATGACCAATATCCACCCAAAAAACTGACCCTCTACCAATACAACACACAACACAGGCATGTAGCGGGGGGGGGGGGGCTTCAGGTACATTATTAAAGGGGAAATTGATGCTTTTAGTAGAAACAATGTCAGGAGAAAGTGCTGCTCAGTATAGGCTTTAGAATACCGGGGTAGCTTGCCAAGTAATAATGGCGAGAATAAGCTACTCTGATTGGCACAAAGGCACAAGCAGTGATTTGCCAGGGAACATCATGTGCCTTTTAGATAAGAGCGGCCCTGATTGGCCAAATGTTAGCAACGTGCATTTGTTTACAATGTTCTTGAATGGATAGATAGTGTGCATGGCAATTAAAGACTTCTCTCCGTGAATGCTAGGGAGAAGTTGCATAGATTTGTAACAACTTGGGAACACGCTGCATCGAAACAGATAACATAGCCTGAGACTCAGAATTAATACCTACGCCATGCCTTTTAACAAATAGGAGTAAGATGCTAAAGAATGCTTTGTTTAATTGGATAATAAAATGAGTTCATGAGTGCCAGCCAGTAGCAAGGTATGAAGGAGGGTGGGACATCGGGGTTTGTCGCCATTGCTTGTATAAAATCAAAGTGTGAAGATTGTTCGGGGCTCTTGCCTCTAGCAGCTTGTTCTGCCGGGCTGATCCCGTCAGCTGATGTCTTAAAATAAAGTTTGGCTTCATTGAACATAGTAAGAATTGTCGCGTTGTCCATCAGCCCCTGTGCTCGCATGGAGACGTCGCCTGAGGGAAAAAAAGTTACTGCCTAAGGAGTTTTGGGACTCCAAATTGCCGCTACATTATTACTGGTACATTATTTAAACTGTTATGTTTATTCATATCATGATCTGATCACCATGCTCATTATAGCCCACATTCATGCGGTTATTGGCATAACAATACAAAAGGTTTGGTAGGGTAGTCCCTCTCTTACTCAGACTCAGCCCCTCCCGAATCAAACTCAGCCCTCCCCGAATCAAAATCCTGGCTACGGCTTTGACACAACACATTAAAATTGAAGTTCACTCAGGCCTTTGGTGTCAGCTTTATAATAGGAGCCTCCTTGCAGTTGCTGAGCCACACGTACGTGAAACAGGCTTGGGGCATTGAACATCTTCAGCCTGCTCTTTGGGCCTCCTTGTGAGTACCCAGCAGTACTCTTCACAGCAGACTCAGACTTAGGTATATTTTTGATTCAATAAAAAGGAACAACAAGAATAGAACAAATCAGCATATTTTTGGGATATATAATATGAAAAACTACACACAACTACATTCTATCTACTATAACAGAACAACAACTAAATACCTAGTAAAAATAACATAATATAAACACAAGACCAAAACAAACAAATAAAAAGACAGACCGTTGAATCTTATGCTCACTGTTTGATTGTTTTTATCCCTTATTAGGATGAGGGATATGATATAATCGTACTTCTCCTTTTGATAGGTAAAGGTAAAGGTTTTCCCTTGACATTAAGTCTAGTTGAATCCGACTCTGGGGGTTGGTGCTCATCTCAATTTCTAAGCTGAAGAGCCGGTGTTGTCCGTAGATGTCTCCAAGGTCATGTGGCCAGCATGACTACATGCAGCACCGTTACGTTCCCAACGGAGTGGTACCTATTGATCTACTTACATTTGTTTTCGAACTGCTAGGTTGGCAAAAGCTGGGGCTAACAGTGAGAGCTCACCCTGCTCCCTGGATTTGAACCTGCGACCTTTCAATCAGAAAGTTCAGCAGCTCAGCACTTTAACCCACTGTGCTACCATGGGCTCCCTCCTTTTGATAGCATCTATTAATTCACACATCCTAGAGTTGACAAATGCCTCCAAGGTGGGATTAAATTAGTGACACCAAATGAATCTAAATCTTTATGAGATCTGAAAAATATTCAGATTGTTAGCAACCTTGCTAGAATTTACTTTTTGCTTTCATTTCCTTGCCTTGTATTGTGTGGTGGTTTAACACATATGGTTGAATATGAGTTCTTTTTTGAAAAATAATATTGAAGGAAGGTGTTGTGCAACTGAATGCCAAATAAACTAAAAAAAGAAAAGAAAAGGCTGAACCACTTGAAAAAGGATGACTGAAAGCAAAGATGCTTGCTGACAGTTTTGACTGCCAACTAGAAAAGTGAGGGAACGGCCTGTATCTACTGACTGAGCTCCAGCAAGATAAGGAATCTCTTGGAAACAAGGGCTGGCAATCAGCACCATGCTGAAAAAGCAGCAGGAAGATCACAAATGAAATTTATGAAAACCAGGGTCTTGGCAGGAAAGATCTCCAGCTGCTTTTGCAGCTGGAAAACCGAATCAGCAATCAGTGCCATATAATGGAGCACTAGTGAAGCCTTGCTTTAAAAAAAATAGTAGTAGCAGAGGAGTATTGAAAAAACTCAGTTGCAGTTCTATTAGCCCTAAACATAGCACAGTATGAATGGAAGTGTAGGCTGAAAAATTGATGCCCTATTTCCTCTGCTATTCCTTTATAGAACTTAGCTGCTTAGGACAAGTCCTAACCAATGAGAATTAAATTTAACTTGTTTCTGCCTCCTGATACTGGCTTTCTGCTCTTCTGACTGTGGTCTCCCATTAAGCTCCAGAGCAAAATTATCTTTGAGTTTAACAGACCTGGATTGCAGGATTGCACCCATTAATTGGCTGCCTAATGTCCCAGTCACTTCTAGAAGACTTTTGCAAGCAAAACACTGTAGGAAATCCTACTAAACTCCTTCCCCATCTCTACGAATTATCCTAGAATGGCCTTGCTGATTAAGGCCAATTATTTCTTAAGTCGGGATTCTTTATTTTGAAAACAGAGTGCAACTGTGTAATTTGCTTTTAATAGGAAGATCTTTGATGTCATTTTCTATTATTTCAGCAAGTACATTTCTTTTCTCTCTATCTGCCACTTTTCCAAGTTTTCAACTGCATCTATGTACCCAATAAATGAGTGCAAACAAAAACTGTTAAAATTTGAAAAAAAAAATCCATGCAGTTTTAGGTTTTTCAATTGAAAAAGTACTGCTAGCATGACTTCAGGGTTGCTTTTCATGAGATGGCATGAGTTACCAGTGGATTAGTTTAATTTATTTAAAATACTTATGGCCTTCCAAAGCAAAACTTTCCAATTGACTCAAGGATGTTTGAAAGGATTCATCATACACTGAGACGTCATCTATTTTGACAGTTGTTTTTTTTAAAGTATTGCTTGTTTTGCCTGTATTTTTAAAATGTTACTAGCTGCCTTTTTGTAGTGATTAACTAGGACCACAGATAAGAGGATCCATGTCTGGTGAGCGCATGCTAAACCAGATCGGCCAGGGCAGAGAAATTAACTCACCAGGTTCAAGACAAACCACAGAGGTTTGTTACGATTTGTCCAAAAAGGATGCATGTACAACAATTTTCTTCAAAAGAAATATAAGACATGCAGTTCTGACATCTATTTCGACTTCCCGCTCCCTCCTTTGATTGACCAGAAAGGAGGCTGGCTAGGATCTGTGCTGGAATTGACTGGGAGGGAGAATGGCAGTTGTGGATTAGTCAGAGTGAAGGACCAATAAGCTGCAGAGATGCTGCCTGAAAGGTTACAGTCTGGGGAAACCAAATGGTAAAGATATGTTGATGAGCTGAAATGTTCAATTCTGTGACAAAGATAGGAGCTTCAAAAAACAAAGGTATGGGGCTCCTGGAACAAAAGGTGATGATCTTGGGTAATCAAAGGCTTGGCTGGCTGTCAATAAAGAGGTTTAACAAATGCACATACCCTGAGCCTTTGTTTCTGTGGGCAGCAGTCTCTCAGCTTCAAGTGAGCCATATAATTAGACAAACAGGGTTGGGTTTATCTGGCTAACAGGGAAGTCACCAATCTCTGCATATAAATGAAAATGGATTTTGGTAATTATCTGGTCTGGGAAACCGCCAGAAGGATTTGGTCAACCTTGCTGTTCTCAAGGGATTATATCAGCAGGGTTATGGAGAGATGACTGTCTCTGGTCGACATCTTGTTACATTTTATAAAGACTTTTATACATTTTATAAAAAAGAAATAGACACATTACACAGATACAGAAAGTCATGAAAAATAGATACAACAGAGTTTAGAGCGTGTTCAGGGTGGTATGGCTGTAGGCTAGAGTTTAGGGGTTTACAGTTGTTGCTGGTTCTTCTGAGGCGTTGAATTTACGCAAGTACAGAAAGGGTTTTTTTAAAGGAAAAAATCGTGTGTGTGTGAGAGAGAGAGAGGGGGGGGGAGCCCTAAGTGAACTATAAATCTTCTGGGGGAGGGGGTTGTTAATGTGGCTTGACAACATTTTGGATTATAAATAGAATAATTAATATATCACTGATTTTTCAAGGAGCATAATGTTAATAACAATTTATTTCAATAACATATTTTATAGAGAAATAAGGAGGAAAATCTGTGCCAGTGACCATGCTATTCTCCACACTACAAACAAAATATTGTAGATTGGTATATAGACAGTGAAACCAAAGCAGCTTGCAACAAATATTGAAAACCCCAATATTCAAAATAGAGTGTTGTATAGAATTAGAAACAGTTGTAGTTCTATAAGGAGAATGTTCGACTATGTCATAAAACTACATTTCCGAAAGATCGTTGGAAGAACCTGTGATAAATGTAATGTTTGTTTTGGGTCAGATTATTTTCCTGATCTCTTGGGAGTGCTCCTGCAGAATTGCATGCGCAGTATAAAAACATTCAGCAAACTGTGTTATCCCCTGATGACAAATCAGTATTAATATTTTATCAGTCATGCCCATATATTGTTACAAGCCCCTTATGAGCTTGCTTCTGCCAAATATCTCTGTTGTTTTGTAATGTGAACAAGTGTGGTTCCTAACACATGAACTGCAGAGGAGTTCACTCATGGCTGCAAAGGACTTCTTTAATGTAGAGCTGAGCAAGCACAACTGAAAGGTAGGTTTCTTAATTAGTGAATTCTAGATTTGAATTTCCCTTGGCATTTTAGTGAATTGATATATAACTGGAACTCATATAAAAGATGTGACTTCCAAAATTTCCCAGCCAGCATAAGCATGGTCAGTGCGGGTTGGGAAATTCCAAATGTTGTAGTCGAGAAAAGATCTTTTTCCAGAATCTATGAAAAATGGTAGGAAATACTTCCAAAAGCAATATTGAAATTGACAGTGCAGCAGATCCCTCTATTTGAGCAATAGTAAAATGGCTAGAAGTGTGTGTTCATGTACTTCTGTGCTACAGAGGGAAAGACAATACAGTGTTCAACTGCATCCCCATTAAGGGTGAGGGGTGACTTAAAAACCTTTTGCCACAGTGCAGTGCCATCTTCTATACTGCTGAATTTCCAGAGTGAATAGTAATTGTCCATCTACATAGAAGAACACGGGTTTATTCTAGGAGAGTTCTTTGGCCATCCACTAACTCCACAACCATTGGGATCAAGTCTACTTCAATACGCAAAGTTCTACATTGAATTCTGTTTCTTGGTTGTCCTGGATTAGGATGGGGATCTGCTCAACTATTGTTAATAAATTCTATGGTGAGAGAGCATAAAGTGGGCAGGACCTAGACACCATTGTGGAGGGATGTGGGTGGACTCAAAGTGACTGTGGTTGGCAGGTTATAGCTGTGTAATTGACATTTGTATTCATATTTATATTAATATTCATATTTATCTCACAAAGTGTGTTGTGTTTCTCTACTGTGTTTACCTTTCAAACTGCACAGATTTTCCGAGCTTCAGAAGCCAACTTCTAGTACATTTTCTCCTTCCTTTTACTAACCCTTTGTTGTTTTTGACACCCCTCTAAAGTGGCCTAATGCATTCTGTTGTCTTAACTGCCTTAAAAGAAATGGCTGGCTCTGACAGAGGGGCTAGCTTTTTTCTAATTCTGTGCTGCAGCTCTCACTGGCATCCCCATCAAAACCATCAAATGCTTCACAACTGAAATCATCTGATTTCGAAATTATAAGAGGGTTGCAGACCCAAGGAAACATGGGAGTCTTAGAAACATGTTACCTGCCTGTCAGCATTATAGGTTGAGGATCGGAAATGCCATGGGCTTACTGGGTTGAAACATTGACTCTAGCATGAAATCATTTTTATTGCACTATTGTGGAACATGGCACCCCACCCCTATGATTGATAGTTCTCCAAGGACACCTAAATTAAATGAAATAATTTCCTTTCCCTCTTTGTGGAACCCCTCCAACCCAGCCTTGGATCCAGATCGACAAACGGACCAACAGCCGTAACCTTCCTACTAATATCTTTTTATTAAAGGTCCACAGATATGCTCTGGTACGTATCAACGCATGTGTGAGCCAGATCTACAGCAGTGAATCTCATACAAAGAATCTATCCTTTCCCAATCTTTGATAGAATATAACCTTTTCTAATAACCTTTTATATACTTTTATATCCTTTGCTCTCTGCTCTATCTATCTATCTATCTATCTATCGATCTATGGAGCCCCTGGTGGTGCAGTGGGTTAAACCACTGAGCTGTTGAGCTTGTTGACCAAAAGGTTACAGGTTCAAATCCAGGGAACAGCATTCATTTCCTCTGTCAGCCCCAGTTTCTGCCAACCTAGCAGTTGGAAAACATGCAAATGTGGGTAGATCAATAGGTACCGCTCCAGCAGGAAGGTAATGGCGGTCCATGTAGTCATGCCAGCCACATGACCTTGGAGATGTGTACAGACAACGCTGGCTCTTTGGCTTAGACATGGAGATGAGCGCCAACCCCCAGAGTCAGACATGGCTGGACTTAATGTCAGGGGGAAACCTTTATCTACACACACACACAAACACACACTCTACCTAAGCAAGCCACAGGAGCCATTGCCTCTTGCTGGCCCCACTGAGGAATTTCCTAGACATCTGGGACTGTGCAAAATCCCTAGACAAAGATGACAGTCAAGGTCCATTGTGTACATATACCAATCAGCAGCAAGCAGTTTTCCGCTCTAGATCTGATATTGCTGGCTGATATTTGCCCAGCTGATTGCCTCAATTGAGCTGAGAGGTGCCTGGCTGCGGAATCAGGCACTCAAAGCACACACACACACATTGGATTCCTTTATTTGACACCAAAAGACTGATTAAAGAAGATCACCACCTTTTGTATCAAGGCTCCTCACTTTCATCTTTCCCAGGAAACTTCTCATCACCAAGATTAAAACGATAAAACCAATTAAGGACTCATTTACATTTCCCAATATGGACATGGACTTTCCGGAGCTCACCTCCTCCCAGAAGAGCCATCCCTCAATAGGTGATTGGCCCTCTTTGGGCCAATCCTCCTCCATCTCCTCTCCTTCACCTGGGAATCCCCACCTGGAGGCAGTAACATCACCAGCCAATCGGGGTGCAGATCTAAGCCAGCCTCTCTTTTGGCAAATCAGGGAAGGGAGCAGGCAGATCAGAAAGGTTTGAATGACTGTTAAATGTATAAAACCTCATGCCTCTGTATTCGTTGTTGTGCTTGTACATTTTGGCACTAGCCATACTTGCATCCTTTCTGGCCAGATTGCTAATAAACCTCTGTGGCTGTCTTCACCTGATGAGTGTATTCTTCAATCCGGAAGTTCGGGCTTTAGCATAAACACTTGCTGGGCACGGACCCTCCATATCCACAGTACTACTCTAAGTTCAACCTCACTATAATGATAGCAGACGGTTAGACTTCATCCAGAGTCAATAAGGAGACATGTAGGAAGGGGTAACCAAACACCCACATCGATTTAAATGTGTTACTGCCAGAGAAACACCACTCTAGACACTTTTCTGCCTGAAATGAATTAGGAAATGCCTTCCCTGCACAAAGTCCACTGAAGCCAAGGTTGTTTATATTTTATGGTAGTCATGTCAATATTTATTCAGAAGGGGTTTCCCCTTGCCTCCCTCTGAGGCTGAGAGTATGTGACTTGCCTAAGGTCTTCCTGTGTGAGCAAGGTCTGCAGAGCCATAGTCCAGGGCTCAGTAGTCATAGTCTAACTCTGGTCTTTAGGGACATAGACCACTGCACGAAGCTGGCTTTGAAATGAAGGTACAGCTTAGCTGAAGCCAGCCAAATTATTTTGTCACCTGAGGCAGAAAATCCCATAAGCCCCCTCCGCTCCCCGTCAGTAAAAAATAAACATACTGTGACGACACAATAAATATCTAACATTTACTGCCCTTCCGTGCATCTAAAATCTGCTGCCTTACTCTGCATAATTGTCGCTGCCAGCCAGGACAAAAATTAATGATTTGCCATCTAAGTGGTCTTCATGAAGGAGGAAATTATTGTCATTTCAGTTCTTTCTTACTTTTTGTAACAAAACATGTATTCAAGGCAAAACTTCTGTCTATCCCATATGGCTGATAACAGGGCTGAATTCCAATCATTTTGAGCTTTTTACCCTGTTATATGTCTGAAAGGCAGACATTAGTGCAAGCGATTTATTCATGTCTCTGAGGGAGCTTATCGTTTTTAGAATCGGTTCACTTATCATTAGTGAATTAAATGGCTCTCTAAATATTTTAGAATATATCAAATGTCACAATAGCACAGAATATGAATAATTCATTGGAGAAAATTACCTTTCTGGTGTTTGATACAGCAGGGGCAAAAATAAAAAAAAAGTGCTTTAAAAAATCACCATTCACTTAAGTTTGATATAAGAAGAAATGCTATCGTTTAGAATATCCCATTCCTTTAAACCTGTGTGAGATGTATTGAGAAAATATTGTGATAATGTGAGCCTCCACATTTTATCATGTTTGAAGAATGCAATCCAAAGAAATCCTTGGGGTCACCCACATTCACACAGTTTCCATCTGAAACAAATATTTTAAAAATATGTCAAAAAGTTTGCTTAGAGCTTGGGAGACGGTTATAATGATAAATATTGTGATCCCCCCCCCTAATTGTTTTCCTCTCTCATTTGGAAGAATTGTGTACTCCAATGTTGTTATTGCCTGTTTGTTTTTGGAAAGCTTCAGGCTAAACGTTTCAGGCCAAATTCCTTACTGGAATAAAGCACACCTACCTGGAATAAAACACCACTGCAATGTGTCATGATACAATGCTATAATAGACTACCCTTGAAGAGAAGCTGAGAGCTGAAAACATGTGGGGTGTAATTGTTATATTTTTCATTGAAATATCCAGAGTGGGGCCCTCTCTCTTTCTGCTGCAGAAAAAACCCACTCCGTTTTCACCCCTTTTATTTAGTTTCTTTGCTAAATAACTACATCCAAATCACAATTAGAAGGATCTCTGCAGCACTAGACATCTCCTTGTTCACCAGTTTCATTGGTGATTTGTCAGATGGGATGGTTTGGGAAGTGAGAGGAAATCTAGTGCTTATGTTGACTCCTGCTTTGTGCTTTAAAATAATGTATGTATGTAAAAGTATTTGACTGTATCACTGTTAATCACAGTGTAGCCATGTTAAGATTTTTTATGAGATAATAATGGGGATCTGGTTTGTTTGTCAGGATCTGCTGTTCAATTGAGTTTGCAGAACAAACCCTTTCCTTTTCACAATGTGGGCAAATGCTGAACCCAATCATAACATTGCAAGGGGCCGCATAAGCTATTGTGTCCAACCCTTCAGCACTCAGTGGAAGATCTCCAAAGCATCCCCGGCAGGTAGCTCTCTGAGCTCTTTTTGAAGACACCCAGAGAAAGAGAACTCACCATCTCTCTTTCTTCCATTGCTAAACCCTTCTTACGACATTGTCCCATGGCTGTGAGGATTGCTATGCATCATTGGGGGGCATGGGAAACCTGGGGCTCCATGCCCCACATCGCCTGGCTCCAGATTTCATTGATCCTGGGGGAGAAGTGTCAACCATGTGGCAGCTCCCCCTCTATGGATTCCAATGACAACACATGAAGTTTCCTGTGTTACTGTGGTGGTGGCATGCACTGGCTCCATCCTACATCACCCATGGATCCCTGCCGGCCTTATTTGATGGGAGCCGGCAGATTCCGTAGGTGATGTAGGGCAGAGCCATAGTATGTTGCCAAAAACATGCCCTTGTGATGAGACGATTGCTGACAAGAAGTTCCTTCTAATGTTCAATCAAAATCTATTCTCTTATAATGTCAAACTATTAAACTTGTTTCTGTCTTCTGGGGCAACAAAGAACAAACCTGCACCTTCTTCTTAGTGGCAGCCTTTGTTGAAATTAATAGCAAAATGCTGTAGTTCAATATGTCTAGATGAATGTGATTTGTGTCTCATGAGAGTAGATGCATGATAGAAGTAAGCAGATTTCCTCTCTCATGAGCGCCATCTAGCGGTAGAGTTAGTAATATAGTTGGAAAAAATAATCACTGTTGCTAGGCTCTACCTATTGGCTCACTCTCTCTTCCAATCACAGCGATGAAGAAGGGAGGAGTTTAGAGTTGCTGTTAGTCTTCTGCTGTATGCCTCCATTTTGTGTGCCTCATGGTATGTTTTCTCCTGTTCTAACTTGTTAAACATGCTGTTGCATGTGTATTACTGCCTTTCTGTTGCTTTCTACAATAAAGTAGAAATGCTTTAATAACATAGCTTGTTTGCTCAGATGCATTATTTCCAGTTTGAGTCCTCATATGCCACATTTGCTGTGAACCCTTTTGAACTGCTTCTCTGCTGCGATTTATACTCTGCAACAAACCCTTTTTTAAACAACAGCCTTTAATGTATTTAGAATCAGAGAATCCTTAAGTTGGAAGAGACCTTGTGGGCCATCCAGTCCAAGAAGCAGGAAAATCACATTCAAAGCACCCCTGACAGATGGCCATCCAGCCTCTGTTTAAAAGCATCCAAAAAAGGAGCCTCCATCACACTCCAGGGCTGAACAGCTCTCACAGTTAGGAGATTCTTCCCAATGTTCAGGTGGAATCTCCTTTCCTGTAGTTTGAAGCCATTGTTCAGAATCCTAGTCTCTGGGGCAGCAGAAAACAAGCTTGCTCCCTCCTCCCTATGACTTCCCTTCACATTTTGATACATGGCCCTCCTCATGTCTCCTCTCATTTTTCTCTTCTACAGGCTAAACATGCCCAGATCTTAAAGCCGCTCCTCATAGGGCTGGTTCTCCAGACCCTTGATCATTTTAGTTGCCCTCTTCTGGACACATTCCAGCTTGTCAACATCTAGGTCAAAACAATAAGGAAATCATTTCAAAGCCTCTCCTTAGCACAGTTAGTTTTCCAGTTGATATTAGATAAAATAAGCCCCCTCCTCCATAATTATCCATTCTTGCATTTATTGAGATTTCTGAGATTTATTCCTGAAAAGCATTAGCTACCATCTTTTCTTGGTTCAGTGACCTGTAGTTGACTCATATTCAATATTGCAGGGGTGCTCATTAGATAGATTGCGATCTACTGGTAGATCACGAAGGGCGTCCTGGTAGATCGCAGGCAGGGCGGGAGGAATGCTCAGTCCCGGCCCGCAGGCTCCTGACGTCGCCCAAGTGCTGCCGGCCCTGGGTTATCTGAGGTCCTTTCCACACAGTTGAATAAAATCCCATGTTATCTGCTTTGAATCAGATTATATGGCAGTGTGGACTCAGAAAACCCAGTTCAAAGCAGATATTGTGTTATATGTTTCACATTTTTGTAGTGGGTAGGTAGATCATTTTGACTTGGTTGTTTGATAAGTAGGTCGCATGCTGAAAAAGTGTGAGCACCCCTGCAATATTGCCTTTTTCCTTTCTCCATGTATTTTCAACCAAATACTTTCACCTGATCCACTCTGATTTCTTTTGTGGATTTCCTACAAGAAAATATAACGTTGCTGCTTCTCTTTTTATGACATATCTAATAATTTTGAATGGATTATATCCTCCAATATTATATTGCAATTATGGGAATAATCCTACCTGGTCTTCATTGTACCCATAAAGTTATATGTATCTTCCTGCACTAGAATGTCGAGGTTATTTTGGTTGTTTTCCAAATTTTGTGCATTGGTGTAAAGACATCTATTCTCACCTGTTAGTCTACTGTCAGTTTTATGGTGAATTCCATTTTCTCCCTCAGCTTCTCCCCTAGAATTGCCTTCAGCTTCATGTTTGACCTAACATCTCAAATTAACCTCAGTTTAAACCCTCTTGATCAGTCTTGCCATGTTACCTCCAAATACATTCTTCCTGGTCTCATGAAGATATGGAGCAATTTTTTCTGAGACTTGTCTAGCTCCCTTTGAAAAGAGGTGGAAACCATACTGGCAGTGAATCTAACAACCATGGCCAGAGGTTCGGAGCCTTTGACAGTAGTGATCCAGATTCTTCATTGCCTAGTTGGCAAAGCTGCATTAACTCAGTTTCTTCAACGTTTACAAGGCTGTCATTCTTCTGCTCACTTTTCTACTCTATAATCCCAAGACTACACATTTCTTTTTGATGGCAAATCTTTTACTTACTTCCCAGTTCTTCCTTTGCATCTTAATGCCACCAGCTCCTTAATCCTTCCTACACAACTATTGTAGTTGTGTGCTTTCAAGTTATTTATAACCTTAAATTGACCCTATCATGGTATAGTTTGGCAAGATTTCTTCAGAGAGGATTTGCCTTTGCCTTCCTGTCAGGCTCTGAGAGTGTGATTTAGCCAATGTCACCCAGCTGGTTTTTATGGCTGAGTGGGAGTTGTAGTCAACACTCAAACCACCTCACCAAGCTGATTCTCCTTAACTTCAGAAAATTGCAGCCATTGAGGACTACTTAGTATAGAGATGGGAAAGATGGGGATCTCAAGCTGCATTTGGATTACCACTCCCATCATCTATCCATTGCCTGTGCTTCTAGAGCTAATGAGAGTTGTAGTCCAAAACAGCCCAACTTAAGGGCTGCTTTCTATTGCTTGTTTAGTGCTAAGGCTAATTCTGATGTTCGTGCCTGTCTGTTTCCCAGCTCGTGAGCCATCCACTACCCATTCAGCACTGATTTAATTTAATTTTCCAATTCATTGCTGATGTAAGTAATTATTGGACGCTCGTCATCTCCTGCCATCTTATTCCAGTCTCTCCCATGAGGGACCTGGAGCTCTTTTCTTCCTGGGGTTGCCTTTGGTCTCTCTTCTGCATTAAACCTCAGCTCCAAGACAATCCACATGTTCTATAAGGCTGTATGGCCATCTGTCGAGAGGTTTTGATTGTGACCAAAATGGGCATTGTAATATAAACTGCCCGGGAGTCCAGTTCAGTCTCCTTCTTTGGAGTTTTCCAGCAGGGACTGCATGGCCATCTTGTCGGAGGGCTTTGGTCGTGTCCCTTTGGGGACCTTTCCAAACCCAATGCGGCCTCCCTGCGCAAACACTCGAGATCAGACACAGCCGGGGCCTTTCTTTCTGGCCTTCCCTCCCACTCCCTGCCGCTTGTTGTCAATGGCCAAGAAAACAAGGCCGGGCCGGGTCCCTCTGGGGAAGCTGCCCTGGCACAC